>VDFB02018296.1:22663226-22915274 GCA_007258455.2 Sequoia sempervirens
TCTTTGGTGGACTGGAAAAAATTGCTTTGCTGCTTCTACTTAGAAAAATCCTCATTGCTTGTTCTAATATCATAAAAATCGTGTTAACACACTCATGCCATTACACAACACCCCTTGTTGCCACTATAGAACACGCATGGTTAAAGACAACCATTGTGAAAGGGTGTGATGGTTTGGAAACCACCCCTTGAAAGATTATATAAACCATTTATGTGAGAATTCGAAATGGCATGGAGTTCACTCAAGGAAGGTGGTTTGGTGGGATATGGGCATAAGAGAGGATGTACAAAGTGTGTCTGATTCAGGGTGCAGAGTACAACCTAGGATTGTCCCGGCCAAGGCCTGTGCTGTGTGTAGGCACATGTGTTTTTACACAAGTACGAGAGCCAAGACCACGAAGTTCTTATTGGGGTGAGAGTGACCATTTCAAAGGATTTAATTCAGATAAGTACTGAACTTATTATTGCTAAAGGGTATTCAGAATTATATATGTTAATGATTTTGAATTTAATTTGCTAAAGTCTTAAACCTGCTAATTTTGATAAACAAGTATTTTCATGCATTTGTCCTAAATTTTAGATATAATTTATGTAATGTCCCCACTCTAGTCAGTTCTCAGGAGTAGTCGAGTTAGCCTATCTCTTGGACCCTTGTAGGCTGACAAAATTTAGTTAGAGGGTCAGTGGAATTATTTGGTTGGTTTTGTTGTTTCCATCCTTTGAGTTCAGTGATTGGCTCACAGCAAGCCTTGGCAGTTCAGTGATTGACAGCTTCTGATGGCACATCAATACGATAGGTTATGAGCAAGATATTAATATTTTAGTGAAATTAAAGTGTTTTAACTTTATTTGATGGAATAATATAAAGTCAACTTGACTTTATAATAAAGTAATCACTTAAATTTATTTAAGTGAAAAATAAAACACTTTACAAAAAGGAGTGCTCAATTATTTTAATGAAATGACTATTGAAAAGTACAAAATACATTTAAATGTATTTAAATGGAAAAAGTGGCATCATTTCTTTAAGTGCGTGCCGTTTTGGCCTTATAAGGAAGCAAAGGAAAATTCGAACTCATCTTTTGACTATTTGACATTTTCTCTTTGGCTTTGGCTGAGCTTGGTTTCTCTGAGACAAGGGTTTCAGAAGATTTTATCTTTGGAGAGCGACAATTCTTTACATATCTGTGATTGTGAGACTATGAAAGATCGGTTGAATGATTGCAACAACCGGAGCTTCAATTCAGGAGTTCTTCAATGCTTTAATTAGGATTTTTTGTGCAATATTCAATAGTTTTCAATAAAGGACAGGAGGGTTTGAGAGACTGGCATCATTCTTCATCTACTGGACAGATCAGCTTCATGGCTGTACCTTCCTTGTTGATGCCATGTTTTCTCCTTGAAGTGTGTGGCTCATCTACCAAGGTCGTGTGAGATTCTGAGATGAAACGCCTTCTTTCTTGCGGGTTTTCAAGCTTCTTCTTTGGCACCTAGCTTCTACAATCCTTTAGCTTCAGTTTTCAGGCTGGAGAATTCATTTTGTAGCCTTCTGCGCTGGGATTTGTCAATTTTCATCATTCTCGGCTGGTAAACTTGGATATTTTCTTAATTAAATAATCTGGAGGCTTTCAGGTACGTTTATCATTTGTGATACCATTGTTGTGATTAATTATTACTTTCTGCAATTACAGTTTATCAAAATTAGCTCAGATCTATCTTTTATGACCATTTATATGCTATCGCCCCTTCTACTTCTGTCTAGAAATTTCTCTAAAAAACTAAAAAAACACAAAAAGATAAGCAAAGTCACAACATTAGCAAATCTGCCATCATTCTAAATTAACTTTGATTTTTTTAGACTTTCCAATTTTATACTTCGGATAAAAGTAGCATTGCATGCTTGACCATATACTTTGGCATTTCCCAATTTGTTCCTTTATAGCTGGATTCAACTCCAAAGGACCACATCAAGTCACATGCATGCACAAGTAAAATGAAATGACCACGAAGTTTTAGTACTGAGCTATTTGCACCATAATGCATCGTCTCAATCACTAGATTAAAGGTGGATGAACTTTTCCATATAGAAGTAATGATGAACTTTCAAAGATAAAGGTGGTTTTAGGTCACAGCCTAGCCAGCACGCTAACTTGGCATGTCAAATGTTACTTGTAGGAAAAAGAGAATTTGTTCACTTTATATATTGTTTCAAATTTGCACCTCCTTGGGTTTTGACCTTGAGACAAAGATCAGAAATAAAACTAATATTAACAATTCACCCACCATCTTCAATCAGCCATTCTACATCCCAAGTATCCTGATTCTCCTTACTCCTATTCACTTTTCAGTCCATAATACATTTCCATTTGGCTTGCCTTTACTGCGATCTTGGATCTTCCTAATGTAGAGAGGGTTCCTTTATATGGCCAGCATTAAAGGCTGAGACTATGCCTTCTTTTTGTTGTCATTAATTGTAGACAAGAGAATAAACTTAGATTCTCTTCGCTGTGGCAGTGATTAAAATTCCAAGGTCTACCTCTTTGTGCCTAACATATTTCATACCCACCCTTTGAACCTTTGTTTAGAAACTGCTACTCCTAGTTTCTTAGCGAAAACCATTTCTGCAGTGTTCACATCGCCCGATTCGGTTGCCACTATAAGGCAGCTTATGACTCTTCACACACACGTAGCAAGGTTGTAGTATAATTATCATGAGTTATAAGATAACCATTATTACAAATCTTAAGAATGTGATTCAAGGATACGCACATACTGCATTAGTGCAAACAATGTTCAAATTCTCTTCACCACCATAAAGTAGCCTGTAACTCTAACAGACATATGGCAAGGTTATATTGTAATGACTATGGAGTTTATTACCCATCTTTACAAATCTTTAAAATGTTTTAAAAGATTGTCTGCATGTCACTGCAAGCCACCATGCAAAACACTGCTTTATCTAAACATTCAAGTAACCGGAAATTGTCCTTACTTTGGATGATTTATTTATATGAAAAACCCCACAACAGAAAGAGAAAAAGAAAATCCTAAGAAACAGGAAAATCATTACACTGACCTTAATGCATTGCACGTTTTTCTTGACAGTGATAATCACGAACAGTTGCATGGAAAATACTACAAAAATTTTAAATACGAGCTGTGTAACAGAGATTTTGGTAAAAGCATACCTTCACCAAAAGTTTGAATACACAAAAGGCTTGAACGCTCCCCCCGCGGCTCTTTCCGTTTGTACATGAAAGATTTGAGAGAAATAAACATGCTCATATGCTTTTAAATTTAAATGATTTTTCGTTATTTCGTTGCTTTTTTAAACGGCTCGAACCCGAGTAAGTTGTGGCATAACAGAAGTGATTTTTTCAAAGTTATTGGGTTGCGTGGCAAATGAACCCTATCTTGTAAGGATTTTTTAAGAGGTGTAAAGATTAATTAAATACAGTAAATATATTTGGGTTGAATGTTTAATGTTGGAGATTAATAAATATGATATTTTCATAGTTCATGAGATTTGTAAAATATATGTATAAATTATTTTATGTGTTAATATTTTGGATAATATATAGTTAAAGATTGTTTAGCTCTTTTATGATAGTGGATAATGATGAAATCTAACTTTAAAAGTGTGTTTCTTAATTATTCTTCAACCATAGTGCCACTTCTAAACCAAATAAGTCTTTGATTCCTAAACTACAACTACATAGTTGAAATTGCAATTTGTCTTCCTCTCTATAATTGCATGCTCTTTCTCATGATCATTTTTTTGTCAATCACCTACTCCTAAATCTTTTACTTTGGGTGTGAGTTGAATTATGGTCAATGCATTGTTAAAGAAGACCTTTAAGGGCTTGCTTTGCTAGGATTGAAGTGTTAAGACTTATTTTAGCCTAATTCAATCCATTTTTTGTTGTTCTGAAAACTTGTATAAGAAGATTTCTAGTACACGCAAGATGCAAGATGTGTGATGTGTGATGTAGAAATTAATATTACTAATAATGTGATTTCATCAATATGGATGCTCTTATACTACTCCTAGGATGCTCTAAGAATATTTGGATGAATGTTACAAAATGGATCTAAATGATCTATGTGTTAGCACCAGTAAAATTTGAATGAGTTTATAATGCTTTATATTGTCCCCTTGTGCTTCCCATCATTTTTGGTTAATCAAAGAAATTTCATTGTTGTATCATGCTCAAGTCCCTCAAGTGGTTGCATTACCACTTTGTTAAGCTATGGTCAAAAACCCATTTTGTAGAATATCCAAGAGTTAGTCTGCTCCCCCTTCTCTTTTTCTTTTGTTATGTCCTTTTAGAGATTTGAACCCCGAATCGATATTTGGACCAAATCCAAATGTCCTTGTTCATTCACGATCTCTCCTTTTTTTCACCTTTTTGTTCAAACAAGGTTTTGAGTCCCGAATGGACACTTGGATCAAGTCCAAGTCTGCTCTTGCCTTCCACCCCCACTCTTTTCTTTCCTTCTATCCAATCAAGACTTTGAGTCTTGATCGAACATTTGGATTAAGTCCAAGTTCATTTTTTCTTCTTGTTTCCTTCTTTTTATTTCCTCAATCCTATCAAGACTTTGGGTCCCGATTGAACTTTTGAACCTAAGTCTGAAAGGTCTAAATCCTTTTTGAATCCTCGCCCCCGCCTTTTCCTTCATTTCCTCAGAACTATGGGTCCCGATGGGACCTTCGAATTCAAGTTCTATGAGCCTACTTGCCTTAGCGAAAAAACCTTAATTTTTCCTATGAAAGTGCGAAAATTCTACCACATGGTAGCTTCTCTATATGTCTACTAACCTTTTCCAATGGGGTCATCTTCTTACAAATGCACGAAAAAACCTACCATGTGTCACACTTTTTGTAATCCCACATGCAATTTCCGCATTGCTTTGCTTCATCCCACGAATGCACATAAATGATGCCACATGGCATCCTTTCCATAGATCTTCTAGCCCTTTCTGCCTATTCTTTCTTCAACCCACAAACGCATGGAAATGATGCCACATGTCATCATTTTTGCAAGCCTACTAAGTTTATCTGCAATTTCCTTTTTGGCCCACCAAAGCTTGGAAATGATGTCACATTGCATTATTTCCATGCATATGCCCCTTCTTTTTCCAAACCCTTTTGTCTTTCTATGGAAGAGTGGAATCATGCCATGTGGCATGTTGTCCACGATTTTTCCAAGTCTTTTCAATGGGCCCCCTCTTGGTCCAGGGATGCGCATAAATGATGTCATGTGGCCTCATTTCCATAAATCTATTATGTTCTTTCACAAGCCCTTTTTCTTCTCGTAGAAGCATGAAAGACCTGCCACATGGCACATTCCTTTTTGGGTCCAAAAATTCTAAGTCTTTTTCAGTTTCCTTTTCTATCCCATTGGGACTTCAAGTCCCGAATGGACTTTTGGACCTAAGATCTTAATGTCCAAGTCCAATTGGGATTCCCAATCTCAATCGACATCTTCTCTTTGATCTTGTCAAGACTTTGGGTCCCAACGAAACTTTGTACCTAATTATCGAAAGGTCCAAGTCTTATCAGGATCCTCAATCCCAATTGGTTTTCCTCTTCTTCTTTTCTAATCTAATCGAGACTTTGGATCCTGATAGGACTTTCAAACCAAAGGTGCAAATTTGGTCAATACTTTCGCTCGCAACTTCCTTTTGCTTCCTGGTGAGTTCCTGTCAGGGTTTCATGACCCAATTAGAATTTTTTGGTTTCTTGGACCTAAATTTCTTCCTTGTTGGGACTCCAATTTTTTTTTTGAATTTTGGATTTTTGACCTAATAGTTTGAATTCGATTTATGTTTTCGCTTCCACCCTCTAGTTCATTATGTCTTAAGATCTTGACAGGGTTTCGAAACTTGATCAAAATTTTGGACATTTTGTGAGATTTTCACATTTTTCACCATTAATGTTGCAACAACTTTGTCAACAACTAAATTTGATTCTTGGGGCTATAGTGATGATCTTAAATGCATTTTTCAACAACTTCAAGTGAGACAAAATGGCACCTATGCTTCTTTATGATTCTCAAGCCTCCATTCTATCAAAGATCCAATCTTAGTCATGATTTGTGTTACACCCCGTCTTATTGTTACCAAGTTACTTTCACCTTCATGAGTAAATATGAGGATAAATACAATTTGTGACTTTAATACGTTTATGAAATACTGAAATAGGTATTAAGATGTTATTTCTTTTAAAGGAGTAATTATGTTTATATTGATGAAATTCAATGAAGGGATATGTATTGCAATGTGAATATTCTAGTGTTTTGTCGATGCAAATGTTTTATGATGCAAATGATTTATGATGCAAGCGAATTTCAAATGAACTACTAACTACTGCTATTATGTGCTAAGCCAAATGCAAGAACATGTTCAAGCCTCTGGAAGAGAGGGGAAGTATCACTCAAAGGAGGGGCTTGGTCTGGTAACCCTTAATAAGACCTAACTGAGCTTTCACACACTCACTTCTAGTATTAGTGAAACTAAGTCAATAGTTTGGGAAATAGTAAGTTATCCTTAGCCTTGTTTGTGTATGATTTAGAAGACGTTATGATCTTGTCTATGAATGTTTTGATTTAGGTTATGTGTTTGAGTCTATTGTTTTATGTGAGTTCTTCATTATATGTTTATATTTAATCAATGAGTTATATATACACTTTGTGTATATATGTTGGTCAATATGATTGCAAATATATATGTTTAATTATTGAGGCAATGATATATGTGTGTGTATCAACGTAAATGGAAACACCCATACAAGTATATTAATGTATATACATATGTATATATATGTGTATGCATTGATATTTTGTGGTATATGAAAATATGCATTATGTATTTGAATATTGAATAATGTATTTAATGAGCTTATAAAGTTGGATATATATATAAATATTAAGTTTTATATATATATATATAAACATAATGATGTTTGTTAAGCACTAAAATATTTATTGAGTGCATAATAGCATTGGAATATTTAAAACACATGTCAGATATATAGCATAGCATTCATATATGACACAACATATACTATGTATTATGCAACATATACATATAAGGCGCAGATTTAAAAGGAATAACGCTCAAGTTAAAAGGAAACGCATAAGCTATAAACAATGTCTACATAATTTAAAATATGAGAAATATGAAACATGGGCAGCGTTGGGATAAAGCATAGGAATCTAGAAAGCAAACCAATGTTAGAGTTAAATCTTCCAAGACTAAGTCAAAGAATGAAGGCAAAGAGGATATGCAACACACATAAAACATAGACCTAGTCTTTAGCAAATAGCAACCCAAATGATAGGGCACGTGATATTTTGGTGGCACCAACTTATGAATAGTTTGAACCATTTAGAAGGCTAATGTGCAATATGAATTTCAGCTTATGGAGAAAACTAAAATATGTGAAATGGTCAAATGAGAAACTGGCCAACTTGTAGAAGAAATTAACCTTGCATTTCTAATCATTTTTCTTGTTGTCCATTTGAATGGGTGACTCATTCCTCATTGTGAAATCTAGTTGTGCATGTCTTTATTGTGCAATGATTTTAGCTACAACATTTTCTTCTTTTTGTTGAGTCAAACCTTTTGGATTGAGAAGTGTCATCTTTGATAGCTTTTTTTAGCTTGCAACTAATCACACTTGTGTATAAATAGAGGTGCTTTCTCCCTCATTTTGGGACACTTTATGCACACTTGATACTTATTTTTTGAGTTATTGTTATTTTGATTTTCTGAGTTTGAGAGTATGTGAGAGGTTCATGAGAGTTTGAGAGAGGTTTGGGAGTAATTTTTTTGTGAGTGGAAGAAAGATAGTTGGAAATAGCTTGCTGATTTGGGAAGGTTGAGCTAGGAATCCAGTTTGATCGATTGGAGCTTTGCATAAATAGGCATGCTGATTTCTACTCTTTTATGTTTTGTATGAATTTGAAAAGATTGTGTGCTTTTGAGTGCCTTGTTAGAAAATATGTTTAGTTGTTATAATGGATAGGTTATTCTCTTCTTTATGTGGAAGTAAAAGATTCTTGATGAATCTAGTTTAGGAATCTCTATTGATTGAGTATATGTATATACTCCATATTAAGGATTGGGTGTTTAAATTGGTATTAAATATTATATTAAGTTAGAGCTTATATAGTAGAAGCTTACTTTGTGAAGTTGGGTTATAGGGTTGCTTTGAACCACTTAGTGGAAATGTCATCATTACGATGTTATGTAAACCTTGATGGATAATCTTTACTTGATTAATTACTTAATTCTTCTAGAAAATAGAAGACAATCTTATCCTTGGTATAGGGCATAAACTTGAGGGTTATGTATCAATATTCAACAATAGGGTTGAGAGTTGTACTTACTAGTTATACTATTTTGAATTAGAGTCTATTCTTAATCATGAAAATCTAAAAGAGGACTCATGTATTAGTGACCCAAAACTGTATTGTGATAGGAACTATGGGTGTAGATGCACCAACCCCTCGTAGTTTGATAATGTCCTCAAATATACAAATTTAGTGAACATTGTGAGCAAATGAATACTGAATATAGAATTCTTATGATTTATTTGTGATCACTTTGAATCATTACATTATTTTGATTGAAACCCTAGGTTGGAAATAACCTATTTGATAGGGTTGTAATTTAATTACTATTTGAAACAAATAGGTTGAGGGTAACCTATATGATCTGATTGATCATTTTATTGTTTATTATACTTTCAAATAGAGAGAATTTATTGATGAGTTTGTACTTTTATATGGAGTCCTCTAATGATGGGAATATCCTTTTTGATTGAGGTCATTTAATGTTGAGATCATGCCTTTGAGCTGAGGTCCTTTATTGATGAGATTATACTTTTGATGAGAATTGTTTATCATTGAGATATACTTTAGTATGTGAAGTTAATTATTATGAAGTTATTTGTAAAGTTGAGTCATAAAGAGTTCATAGGTTATTCCTGGGGTTAGATAATCCAATGGAGGGGATAGCCTATGTGCATGAATTACTCTAGTAGAAAAGTCATGGTAACGATAAAATGAAAATAAGTTATTCCTAGGGTTAGGATAATCCAATTAAGGGGATGGCCTATGCATAGAATATGAATGGTCAATACAAATTGAGCTAGGAATGTGGGTGAGCATATGACATCCATTCTAAATTAGGGGTGATGAATACTTTGTCCAAAGTAGAGTAAGTTGCCACTACTTACATTGTCAATTCACTGTGATATGGGCTTACATACTAGGCAGGTAATATCATATGGTAGGTTGTAGCCATTGTGTGATAGATCTAGATATGTAGGAAACAACACCAAGCTTAGGAAAGGTCAATTTATTATGGGGTTACCAATCTCTTCATCCAAGGGAGGGCCATCTTACCAGTTAGGTAGATATGTGAGGGACCATGTTAAGTCCATGGTTGGTGGAAAAGTGCTTGATGATGCTTCTCCTCATCAGTTGGCGACCAATATTTGGAAGGGGGACTACCTAGACCATTTGTATACCTAGTTCTAGAAACTCATAGAAGCTATGTAAAGTATTTATGTATCCATTTCTATGGAAAGTTGTAAAAGAGAAATGTTATCATGAAATTATGAAATCAATACATGGAAAGTTGTAATACTTTGTTGTAATGCAATGGGTAAGTTTGGAATGATGTTTGTTTCAAATGTGCATATTATTCTCATATATGAAAATAAATTTTTTATTGCTAAGTGTTGGCATCATAATTTATTTACTTGTATTTAAAACATAGTAATTTTTTTGGGTTGAACAATGGGCATGTTACAATTTGTTGTTAATTTTGTGGGGGTTTTGTTCCACTTTTGTGTGCTCATTAATGTGGAGGTGTGGTGTGAATGTTGGGACCTATGTGGCATGATTTCTTCTCAAATTTGGATGTCCACATATCTGCATGTGATTTTTTAGGGTTTCACACCCTATCCTTAGCCCTTCTTCCTTCACAACTTTTTGAGGTATAAATTTCACTTTTGGTGATCATTGTAAGGGTTGGAGTTTTTTGTTCATATTTTTTTCCAAAGAGAAGAAATTGTAGAGCCAACAGAAGAAAGTATTTATAGGAAACCCTAGGTTTCAATTACCAATTTTGGGTATATTTTGTATTGTAATGATTTGGGTTTGATCCCAAGCTTGTAATAACATTTGAAAACATTAAAGATTGTGTGATTAAATGTAGGATCAATCTTAGCAAAGTGTCTCCTTATGTATGATATGCATTTCCAGATGTATAATTGATTAGTTTTTCAGCCAAAATTTTATAAAATCTGTGCAAATCCTTTGCATAGTATATTTTCAATATAATAAAGAAAATGTATGGGCTTTTTTAAGGATTACTAAGTAGAATATCTTAATATTTTGTAGTTCTATCTATTATCTTTTTAAATGAATGTGTAGAGCCTAGCTTTTTGTGTATTTTTGTTACAACTTGTTTCCTAGTTACCAAATTACTTTTACCTTCATTGGTGAAAGTGTTGATAAATGTAAATTGTGACTTTAATATGTTTATTAGGAGAATGGAATATTGAAATATGCATTAAGATGTTATTTCTTTAAAATGAATAAATATGTTTATGTTGATGAAATACGATGAAAAGATATGTATTACAATGTGAATATTCTAATGCTTTGTTGATGTAAATGTTTTGAAGATGTAAATGTTTTGAAGATGCAAATGATTTTATTGTGAACGTCTAACTACCTTGGTGTTACTAAGCTATATGCAGGAACAAGGAAAACCTCTAGAAGAGAGGGGAAGTATCACTCAGGAGAATATAATCGGTTGGGTAACCCCTAAATGATTCTAACAGAGTTTTCACACACTCACTACTTCATAGGTCTAGTTGAGTCAATAGATTGGGAAAATGATAAGTAACCTCTAGTTGTGATTGTGCATGATCTGTACTAGGTTATGAATGCCCAGTATCAGTTTATGATCTTGCTATTTAGATGTTTTGATTGGGTTATGTGATTAATTCTTATGATTGAATGAAAGTTCCTTCTCGTATGTTCAGATCCATATGTTAATCAATGAAGTATATATATATCAATTAGTGAATAATGTTATAAATATGCATATAATATATGTATGTAAATAAATACGTATATGATTAAAAATATATGCATGTAATGACATACGCATAAATGCATATATGTGTAATCTGATTTATATATATATATACATGTATATATATTATCTTATATAATTAAGTGTATATATATATTTAAAATACCAAGAATGATTTTATGCATGATAATATATTATCTTTATATGCAATCATTTTAATACATGTATATAAATACTTGTGAAAATATATAAATATATATGTTAATATTATACATATATTGTAAGATTGTGTATACATACATACATACATACATACATACACACACACACACATATGATGTTATATTATTATGTTGATATATATACCAAGTACTCTATAGCGCAATACATAGCATTGTTTATATGAAACAATATCAAAGCTTTATAACCAACATATAATCTAGCAACTCTGCCTTTAACCAACTTATAAGGAGAGAGCATAGTAAAGAGTTTAAAGCGACACATTTAGCAATGAGACCAAATGCTAAGGTTAGTGCATAACATATGTGAAAGAGCAACATAAACATAATATACATAGCACAAAAATGTAGGAATGGTGCAACAAATAAAGAGAACAGTGCTTAAACCATAAACAAGGTTTAAAGTATTTAAAATCTATGAAATATGAAACTTGAGCAACACATGAAATGCATGGAACACATTTCATACATACTAAAAGTAAAGTACACAAGACTATAGGGGTAAGTGCACCAATCTATGACACAATTTTGACACCAAATTAGAAAAAACTGAAAAAAAATGTCAAAATAAATGAATAACATGTTGTTCATTTAGAGTGTAGTGCTATATTATGTGTAAGAAATAAAAGCCAAAGCAATATTTGGAAGTATATGTTGACAAATTCGACGCTAGAAGTAATGTTAATCTAAAACATATGAATTAAACTTTGAATTAGTCTTGGAGCTTAAAGTAGACCAAAGGAATAGGAAACATGTTGTTTTGGTGGTGGCACCAAACTGAAACAAGGATGAACCAAGTAGAAGTCTTAACCTGCAATACAAATTACAAATGTGAAGCAATGAGAATATATGAATTGGTCAAATTCAGGAGTTGGAAAAATAAGTCAATCTAGAGGAGACCATCACCTTACATTTATACTTATCATTCTTGTTTTCTATATTGAAGAGTAGACTGATTCTCTTGGTTGAGTACTTGTATTTTTTGTACATTGATTCAAGCTACCACCTTTTATTGTTTTTGCTGAGTCTAACTTTTTAAGTTGAGAAGTGTCAATTCTAGTACCTCGTTTCCATCCTTTTGTTGTTGATCATTTAGTATATGTAGAGGTGCCTTTCACTTCACTTGGGACACATTCTTGCTTGCTAAATTATAATTTTTTGAGTGTTACTCTACTACAATATTGAGTTGTGAGATTAAGAGGTTTTTAGTGTGAGATTAGTGAGGTTATAGAGGGATTTCTTGGATGGAATTGGTCACGGGAAGGAATTACAAACTGCTTGGTGGAGGCAATGCTAGGAAACCTATTATATCAATTGGATCTATTTGGTTACATGAACCCTAGTTCTCTACTTTATTTTCTATTTTAAGTTAGAAAGATTGCTTGGTATAGCTAGTTTGTATCTTGATGAATTCTTGTTTCGTGAAACCTTTTGGTTGGGATACATTTATTCTTTTGTATGTATATGTTTTATATATTGGAATGGTTATTAGAAAATATACTTAGTCAAGTAGACTATAATATTATTACATTCAGGTGATATCTTGAATTGATAGCCTATGAAGATAGGTGAAGCCTTGTGGTGAATATGGATAGTAACACCACATGAATAAGGGAATAATAAGCATATCATCATTGATAGGTTGTGAACCTTGTAGATAATTTATACCATATTGTGAAGAGGACTATGATTGCGGAAGCACTAAACCCTCACAAGTTGATAATGTCCTTCGGATATAATAAAAATACATAGAACATTATGAATGTAGGAATACTTGACTCTTACTAAATTATGTAGAATTTTTATGATTTTTTGTGATCTCTTGATCATTACATTACTTTTGTTGGAAACCCTAGGTTAGGATACCTATTTTGTAGGGTTGTCTATGAGATTATTGATTGAAGCAAATAAGTCAGGATTAACCTATATGATCTACTTGATGATTTGATTGTTGATTATACTTTCATTTGGAGTCATTTTATTGTTGAGACCATACTTTTGAGTGATTCTTTTATTGATGATATTATATTTTGATTGAAGTTGTTTATTGTTGAAAGTTATACTTTTGAATTGAGGTCATTTATTGTTAAGTTTATACTTTTTAAGGGAGTCAATTAGTGTTGAGATAAGCCCTTTATTGGAGATATTTTATAGTTGGACTTACCTTTGGTACTAGAATCATTTAATGATGTGACATTATGTTATTATGTATGGTTGATTGGTAAGTAAGAGTTACTTGAATTATTTACTGAGTAGATGTGTTAGTTAAAATATAGAGGTAATAGGTTGTTCTTGGGGTTAAAGATTACCCAATGGAGGGAATTGCCTATGCATAGAATATGTGTGGTCTTAACAAATTGAGCTATGGAGGTGTGTGAATAGGATGACATCCACTCTAAATTTGAGTTGGTGAATACTTTGGCCAAAGTAGTGTAAGTTGTCACTCTTTACACTATCAATTCACTGTGTTCTAGTTAGACTTTCTAGTTCAAGATTTTCATACTCCTAGGTAGAAGTTTGATGAGTCCAATTAATGGCTCAATTTTGATAGGGTTTATCATATATTTGTTGTTGATACTACAGAATTTGGCACTTGGTTATTGACATTCTCCATGTTATTTCCTTAGATTTGTGATCCTTGGCCATGAACTTATCCTTGTGAATTTTGATAATATTAACATGTTATGTGGATTATCTATGTTGATTTTACATGTGGTTGAATGGATGTTACTTTAAGGTAATTATGGATATGA
The DNA here is from genome assembly GCA_007258455.2 of Sequoia sempervirens. NCBI lineage: Eukaryota > Viridiplantae > Streptophyta > Pinopsida > Cupressales > Cupressaceae > Sequoia > Sequoia sempervirens. The sequence goes on from VDFB02018296.1 coordinate 22,677,339, forward strand.
AATTGTTTGTGCATGCTAATGTTATTATGCAGGTTCACATTAATATGCTGATATAAATGAAGCCTACAAAGTAGAAGAAGTTCTTGCTAGCTATTCAGTTGCTAAGGAAGTCAAAAAGATGATCATTAAGAGGTCAATGTAGGGAAATTCATAACTCAAATAGAAGATTGTAACTACCTTTTAAATGATCATATTTGTTAGTTGAGAGAATATAGGAGGTATTGTTATGTTAAATCTGCGTTGAGGAAAGACTAGCTTGACCAAATCCTCCGCATGCATAACCTTCTTTCCTCTTTTCATGCTTTCAATAAGTGACATCTTCCTAATCTGTTGGAGTTGACTACCTTGTTACTTAGTTAGTTAGGATCTTTCTTTCTATAAATAATACTCAAATTCTCCTTCTCATAAGGTTGAATGTTTTGATGTTGTACTTGCATTCCTAGTTTTCAAGAAATATAGTTATGTTGCTGCTATGTTGTAATCATGCTTTCGATGAATAAAATGATATTATAAGTTTGTTGCATCTGAGTTAGTTTTAAGGGATACTTACCCAAGGGGGCCCACTTGGTGAGAATTCCATCCTTTCAGCTTAGTTGTTATTTTTTTGTTCAAAAAATAGTTACAGTTTTAGCAATTGTTTGTTCCTACAACTAAGGCAGACAGAGTAGTTCCCTGTCCATTTGCTAAGATTAATATTTCTATCATGCATTTCAGTTTAGTTTAGTTGATGTTTTATGCTTAGTTCTTATGTTACTTCCTTTCAAGTAATTTACTTTCAGCATCATGTCCTTTCTAGTTATAGAATGAATATGGCTACAATAGAGTACTAGTGCACATATAGTGCTGAACCATTTCAAGTTCACATCCCTAGGTTGATAATTAAATGAACCTTCATAATGAGCAAGATAGCTACTTAGTAGAGATATCCAATCTCTGAGTTACAACTTTAAGGGCTTAGTTGTTGAACCATTAGAGGAGGCCAACATTTTTGGCACCATTGTCAGGGATAGTGTCAAACTAGGAAGTTCTTTGGAGTCATTTCCAATTTCTTTCCTATTTTTGGTATCTCTGAAGTTTATTTTTACCATACTCTTCATTAGAATAAGTAATGACCCACCATTCTTTCACAAAATTCTTTGTGTAAGTTGGATGATACTGAGTAATACTGCATGTATAGGGGTAGGAGAAGAGATGCTTTAGGGAGACTCCTTCCTAATGATCCTAACCTTGATAATTAGCTAGTTAAGTTTCAAATTTTTCCAAGAGACGAAGAAGAGGAAGAAGAAAACCCTTTTGTTGATGCATATGCTAATTTTACTAGTTCTAAAACTTCCTCTGAAGAGCAAGCTGACTAGGTTGATAATCATTCTGCTTTAATAATCCCTCAAGCACAAATGGGTGACTGAAATAGAGCTAACCATCCAAATTTTCCATTCCCTATCACTGACCAAAATGAAGTTGATAACCTCAAGAACATTCTTGCTTCAATTCTCCCTAAGTTTTAAGAGCTAGTAATAGAGGACCCAGATGCCTTCTTATTTTAATTTGATATCCTTTGTAGGAGCTAAGACTACACTACTGATTCTCATAGGCTTAAGTTTTTTCCTACTACCTTGAAAGATGCTACATTAAGATGGTTCATGAGCTTAGGTAGGAATACTATAGATACTTGGGATAATATGAAGGAAAAATTTCTTGAGAAGTATAAGGAGTATTGTAGAGGCAGTGATATGAGAGGATATGATATCTTTAGCATGCAACATAAGGAGGATGAGAGTTTGGAGGACTATGTGTCAAGGTTCATATTTTGTCTACAAAAGTCCCCACATCATGCACTCATTGAAGAGTCTCAAAAGTTGCTCTTCCTTAGGGGGATCAATGAAAATTGTATTGATGCTCAAGCTTTGGAATAACCCTCCAAATACTTGGCCCAATTACCAAAACAATACTCCTTAGTGGTAGCAAAACCAAGGGAATTGGTAGCAACCTCAAGGAAACTGGCAACAAACATCCCAATGGAGGGGAGGACAATAATGGCCAAACTAAGCAACTGGTAACATGCAGCCACTTCCAAAGCCTCAACAACCTACCCCAATGCCTCCTCCTAACTCAAACACTAGCACACCTAGACCTACTCAATTACCAACTCAACCCACACCTAACCCAAATAACAAACCACAATAGCAATTGATCTATTTTGCATATCCTAATCAATTTCTTGCTGTGAATGTTTTGCCTAGACCTGCTTGAACATGGAAAAACAAAAAAACATTAGTCCTTAAACAAGTGTAAACAAGCATTCCCTATGAAATTCATTCAAACACAAGAACATGAAATCAAAGCAAAATATCAAGTAATATACTAATGAAATCCTATTATAATTCTCAAACCAACGTCCCATAGGGGAATTGGTGCTTTTTTGATGTGGAAAGAGGCCCTTTCCTGATTCTTTGATAAGCTTGATGGTAGACGTGTGATTCTTGATGCAAAATGTCAATAACCTAGCTATGGATGATGAAATTATATGCTAAGTTGGATGAAAGTGTGGATGAAATTGTGGATAATAAACTTGCATAAACTTGCCTCTCAAATCAATAGAAAAGGCCTCTATTTATAAAAAAGGAGGATTGAAGATTGAAGAATAGAATGGATGTGGGATTAAAAAAGGACCAATGGAATTGTGCCACTTGTCAACATGTGAATGAAGGAAAGTGGAGCACATTTTGAACAAAGTGCATGTTTAATGCATGTAGGTGAGATTTGAATTTCAATAGGTGGCTTGTGTAAGAGGTGTAAGAGGGATTAATGCCAAGGTGGCTCAAGGAGAGGACATGTAAGAGTCTTCAATGCAAAGGTGGACGAAAAAAGTCCTTTGGGAGGGAAAAGTCAAGTGAGTGGAATATTAAAAGAATATGCCACTTTTTGAATGAAAATAGGGGGAATTAGTAAATCAAATAAATTGATTTAGATGTGCAACTTGCAAAAGATAGAGGAATGGAGGATTAGTGTTAGGAGTTAATTAATTTAGGATTGACTAGCTTAGATTAGTTCATTGTGACATTTAATTTAAATATTTTGAGTTTATTTAAATCAAATGAGAGGATATTGGAATATTAGTAATTTAATTAAATAAAAATGATTTATTCAATTAAATGAAGAACATTAGAATTTTAATTAAATAAAATTGATTTATTTAATCAAAGAAAGAGCATTAGGATTTAATTTAATTTTATTTTATTCAAGGGTTAAATGCTTTTGACCGAAGCTATGAACCAAAATACAATCATTCAACAATACCACCCCATTGGGGTTTGAACCTTGGTGACAAGAACAACAATGCCACCTATAAACCATCACACCATGCCATTACCACATTAGGATTTAATTAAATAAAGTTGATTTATTTAATTAAATGAAGGACATTAGGATTTAATTAAATAAAGTTGATTTATTTAATTAAATGAAGAACATTTGGATTTAATTAAATAAAGTTGATTTATTTAATTAAAGAAAGAACATTAGGATTTAATTAAATAAAGTTGATTTATTTAATTAAAGGAAGAACATGATGAAATAATCTAATAAAGTGTATTATCTAATTTTTAGGAGGAATTTTAATGAATTTAATTAATTAAATAAAGATTATTCAATTAATTGGTTAGTGTAGAAATGATTAAGGAAGAATCGGTGTTAGTGAATCAAGATCAAGCGCATGATATCGATCAAGATATTTTGAGTGTCTACACCTACATATGTTGTGAGTGTGAGTGATATCATTTGCATTTAGGAACTTCTTTGGCATTTCGTTCCACTCCTATCATAAGAGAGCTTCTTGTGGAAGATGAGGAGCCCCAAAATTTAGCTAATACACCTGCTCAGTAAAGTGTGCCTACCAATCCTGAACTAGTTCACAGTCTGATCCAACCCCACCATTTCCTCAAAGGTTATAAGTTGTTAACCAAAAGGAAGAAACAACCTTTGATATTTTGGATCAGTTGAAACACATATGTGTCATGATACCTTTGGTCTAGGCCATAAAATATGACCCTATATACAACAAGGCAATTAAGGAAGCATGCCTCAAAAATCTTGGGAGGAAAAAGAAGGACCCCACTATTGTCCATGTGGTAGGGTAGTTGGCAGATATCATGCTTGGGAAAGTCACTGTTCCTAAATACACTAACCCAGGTAGCCTTGTAGTTGAAATCATCATAAATGGGATCCAAGTAAAGAATGCTCTAATAGACTTGGGGGCAACTATTAATGTGATGACTAGGGATATCCTGTAAGAACTGAATGTTATAAATCTAAGACCTACTCCTACTATCCTACAGCTTGCTAACAGTTCCACTGTCAAACCAGATGGTGTAGTAGAAGATCTTGTTGTTATTATGGACTCTTGGAAATATCCAACAGATTTCACGCTCCTTTCCCCTAAAGGTACATTAGGAGGGTATCCCATTATTTTGTGAAGTCCTTGGTTGGCTACAATAGATGCCTACATTGGATGCTGGGTAGGGGACATGACTGTTTTTTATGGAAGAAGTACTAAAAAACTTGTTCTTTATCCTCATGTTCAGCCATCCCATGACATGGATAACTCTGTATGGCCACATGTTAGTGAAGAGGCCGAGGAGATCAATTCAGTGGCACAAAAATCATGATGATAGGAAAAAGTCCTTTTTCTGCAAATACAGGAAGAGGATGAAATATTGTCCAATATAATTCAAAAATAGTTATGAAATGCATGAAGAACTACCTACTCCTGAGTTTGGTTCTATAGTCCACTGTAGACACTTCTACCTGCTCCTCCTACACCTAAACTTCCTGAAGCAACGGGTATGTCTCATACATTGTTGCCAAATGAACTAAAAATTCCAAAAATCAGTGAAACAACCATGATTGAGTTGACCACAAAAGTGCAAGTTTCATAAGGGAAACATTTGAACATTAATAACAAGCTTACTCAAGAGCAACAGTTGTCCTTGACAAAATTGTTTAAGCATAAGCATGCATTTGCATGGGATTACCATGACATGAAATGATTAGATCCTAAACTTTGTACTCATAGGATCTACATTAGAGATGACTGCACACCAGTAAGGCAACCACAAAGGAGAATCAATCCTACATTAAGGGAGATTGTCAAAGGAGAACTACAGAAGTTATTGGATGCAAGATTTATCTACCCTATCTTAGATAGCCAATGGGTATCTCCTTTGGTGATTGTGCCTAAAAGGGGAGGTAAATGGAGAGTTTGTATTGACTATAGAGAGCTCAACTTTGCCACCAAAAAGGATCATTTTCCCCTTCCTTTTATTGACCTAGTACTGGATTCACTTGCAGGTAAGTAGTATTTTTCTTTCCTGGATGGATCCAATGGTTATTATCATATACAAATTGCACCTAAGGACCAAGAGAAGACAATTTTTACCTATCCTTGGGGAACTTGTGCCTATTCAGTTCTTTCATTTGGTCTATGCAATGCACCTACAACTTTTCAGAGAGCACTCATTAGTATCTTATCAAATATTTCACATAAGTGTATGGAAATTTACATGGATGATTTCACTACTTATGGTGTTGATTTTGATGAAGCATTAGAAAACCTAAGAAATGTTTTGCAAAGATGTGAAGACCATAACTTATCCTTGAACAATGAGAAATGGTTCATGATGATACAGGAAGGAGTAGTCCTTGGTCATAATATCTCTCATAAGGGAATTCAAGTGGACCCAACCAAGATTGAGGTAATTACCAATCTCTTTATTCTTGCAAAGCAAAAAGATGTTAGGAGTTTCTCGTGTCATGCAAGATATTATAGGCATTTCATAAAGGATTTTCGTAAAATGGAAACACCCCTCTATAGTCTTTTAACTAAAGATGTTGATTTCCAGTGGAGAAAGGATTGTGACAAAGCATTCTCTGATTTGAAAGAAGCCTTAACCCATGCTCTTGTGCTCAAAGGTCCTAATTGGGAACTCCCTTTCCATATTCATGTAGATGCATCTAATTATGCTATAGGAGTTGTCTTGGGACTAAAAGAGGGAGCAATTGAGAATGAAATCTATTTTGTCAACAAAAACCTACAAGGAGCTGAGTTTAACTACACAATGACAAAAAGGAGATGTTGACAACCATTTATGCTCTCAATAAGTTCAGAGATTACATCACTAGATATAAAATCTTTTTCCATAGAGACCATACAACTATTAAATATCCAATGAATAATCCCTTGATTTCAGGAAGGCTAGCAAGATGGTTGTTGCTCATGCAGGAATTTAATATCACCATTGTTGACAAACTAGGAAAGGAAAATGTTGTAGAAAACTTTCTCTCTAGACTGAATACATCGGAGGACACTCAAGTCATTGATGAATCCTTCCTTGATGAGAATTTATTTTCCATCAGTGTGCACACACCTTGGTATGCGTTATCATGGAATCTAGTAGCACTCGATTCACAAATAACCTCCCTACGAAACTTGTTTGTTTCATAGGTTCATGATGTTCAAGCATGCAAAACAAGGAAAATTTCAATCCACCTTGAAGTGTGTTCCATAGTCTCAAATAGTCAATTTGAGTGTCCCTCTATGCTCATCTAGTGAAGACCTTCAAAATGAGTATCTTTGTGAACTCTCATTGTTGATACTCAGTGAAATTGTGAAAAGTGTAGTTGCTCCAAAAAACAACACTCTAACATTTTCAATTTTTTTTCTAAGTGTCAAAAGTGCAGTGGCATGGTTTTTTAGCACTATGCACTTAAGTGAAAAGTCAACTTGGTGCAAGAGCACTGATTTTTAGCACCTTTACACCAAGTTTCTGTACTTAGTCATTTTTAGCCTGGGTGGTGATTTTTGTCTCCATTACACTTTTCCCAGTTTTGTGCCATCTAATGTGCCTTAATTAGTTGCACAAATTTTGTTCATTTATGATACTCTCAAAGCACTTTTAAGTGATTTTAATTTACTTTTAGTTCATCCCTTCACTCCATTTCTCCTTTCACTCATTCTCCATCAAGCTGGAAACTCACCAAGCTCTAATTTTTAACACTTGTGCACTTTTATCAATGTCTGTCTTTGGTGCACAAGCTCTGATTTTTAGCACTTGTGCAATTTTTATCTATACTTAGTCAAATTTGTATAGGGTGGTGATTTTTGTCTCCTATGCACTTTTCACAATTTTACATGTTAATTATAAAGGTACTGATTTTTAGCGCCCTTACACCTAAGATGACCTTTCTAAGTGCAAGGGCGTTGATTTTCAATGCCCTTACACTTTTGATATTTTTTAACTTAGTCTTTTCAAACTTGCTCTATTTCTATTATGGACCCTGTTTCTTCGCTCCCGCATTATTTTTGGTGCCTTGTTGCTCATTTCACGCTTGCTCAACATCATCTGCTCGCTTCATGCTTCCCAATGCTGCTTTTTCTGCTAACGTCTGTTGATTCACCATCCTTGCAATTTCTCTCCAGATCTTGTCAAGTGATCCCAAAGGTGATTTCCTTTGATCTTGGTTCTTCCAAATGACACATTCATGCAAGAGACCATGAAGATTCCTGATCTCCAGTGTTAGATTTTTTGATGCATCCCTTTGTGCATCTTGTAAATAGTTTGTGACATCCTAGATGTCTTTTTTGAAAATATAATTACACTAATATCTAAGATGTAGTTTCATGAAAAGACAAATTACATTTTGACTTAGTCAAAGTTAGGTGATATTTTCCTAAATTAGCTCACCTAACTTTCCTAACTTTACTCAACTGATTTCCTAATTTTTCTCATCCCTCTTTTATAAATAAGAGGGATTTCTATTGTAATGGCTACTGTTGACGCCAAAATTTGATGAGGTAATAGAGTCTTATGGGAAACTCAATTTAAGGGGGACCTTTTGCGCTAAATTGAGTAACCTTCGAATTTTTAGAGAAGTTGACTTCTTCTATAATGGGGTTTGGGAAGGGAAAAGGAAATAGATATAATAAAGTAAACTCTAACCTAAGGCAATGCGCCAAGATTTAATGATGGCATGATAAATCATGGATTTAAGGGCCTAAATGGTATTGTCGTGTTCCAAAACATCATAGACTTAAGATTATAGCATAGACAATTCATTTATTGACATAAAATAACATTGCATACATTCTCACTACCAAGAGTCATTAGACATGATCTAGGTAAGCAAACTTGCATCCAATATATATAGAAGTTCTCAAATGAAGTGTCAAGACAATATAAAGCATAGTTCACAGTTTAATCAAATAGCATGAAAAAATAGAAAGGTCGAATAGTTGGCACAGTTTGAGAGTTTTTGCAATTAGAATAAAGCCGTAAAAAAGGCCTAGCATCTTTTACTAAAACCAGTGTATTTTTCTCTAATTTTTTGGACCATTTCTCATCAACAGAGAAAATATATATAGCAAGAAAAACCTCCCACCGCTTCAGAGAGCAATAACAAAAAATATTTTGCAATGATGCCTGAATCAGAATACTCCCAAGGCCGTTACAACATGATCGAACCAGAACACAACATCTAGTCATCTCAGGCATAGGTGCATCCTCTGCAATGATGGCGGTGGTCCCGGTTAGACAAGTGTCATTCATTAGCACCAATGATTATGATAAGCATCAACTAATAGCATTATTTGGGTCATCCGGTTCATTGCCCGCATAACAGATCCGCTCCTTAGGCACGTGGTAGGCTTTCGCTGCCTGTATGAACCTTTCTCCCATCATTGTAGAGGATTTGCGAAAAATGTAACACATGTCGAATGGGCCGAGTATCTTCTTCAATGATGCCTGAATCAGAATACTCCCAAGGCCGTTACAATAGGATCGAGCCAAAACACAATATCTAGTCATCTCGAGCACAGATGCATCCTCTGCAATGATGGAAGTGGTCCCAGTTAGACAAGTGTCATTCATTGGCATGAATGATTATGATAAGCATCAACCAATAGCATTATTTGGTTCATTCGGTTCATTGCCTGCATAACAGATCCACTGCTTAGGTACGTGGTAGGCTTTTGCTGCCCATATGAACCTTTCTCCCATCATTGTAGAGGATTTACAAAAATGTAACACGTGTCGAATGGGATAAGTACCTTATCAAGGTGGAGAGAACATTCATCAGCCAAGCGTAAAAGACATGTGGCAACATTTCACTGTCCGCGGTTGCTATTTCATCCCCGCGTTGAAAGATTTGCGAATGGGTGACACGTAGTAAGAGTCCACTATAGCTAGAAACTGTGGGGCCTGGTGGCACCTTTTAGGAATGAGGGCTTCATGGCAGCATTTCACAGCCCGATGAGGCACCAAGGAAAAATAAATAAAAGCAACCTGCAGCCGCGACATGTGGAAGCACAACAAAGTTTCCTAGGATTTGAAGGGAATGCCGATACTCAATATTGCGAAGAGAAGACGCATGGAGCAGTGGATCAAAACTTGATAAGTGGCCGAGAAAACTTGGTGATGCATAGGCCAGCGCACACACAAAAAATAAACCCGAAGGGAGCTCATTAAATATTTATTTAACAGCTACCTTTTAGGATTTTTCAACAAAGTGTTGCCCATTTTGAAGCAGATTTGTGAAACTTTGTGTTCATACTTTGTGAATGAAATCTGATTAATAAAGAGGAGAATTGCATACCAAAATTTGTGTTGGATTCAATAATCTTGTCGATTGATCAGATTAGTAGTGGTTAGTAGATGAGATCTGAAGGACTTCAAAAAGATTTATGTAAACTTTGTGTTAAATTCTTCATTTGAATTTATGTTTTTGTTTGAATACTATTGTTGAAAGATCTACAAGACTTTGTGCTTGTAATTGTTCATGTTGTTTGTGGAATTTTTGTATCTAAAAGACTTTGTGCTTCTAATACGACAAACGGTACATTTCTCATAAATCCATCAATTAAAAAGCTATGGAATGAATTTGTGCCTTTGTGAGCTTTCCTTTTCCATTTTATTTTTTATTATCATCATACCTGGTATCTCTATGCTATGCTTTGACAAGATAGAGGTATTAGCATTACTGCTTTATTTATAGTTTAAAGTTATTTTGAATCAAAATTATCAATGGTGAAGCATTGTAAAACATCTTCTCTAAAAAAAGAGAGAAGCATGAATGTGACACACCCCCCCATCAAGTAGTTGTAGTGTATTTTTTGTGAATATTTAGTTAGTTTTACTCAGTTTATGAAAGCAGTAAGAAGGGTGCCTCCCCTTTTTGAGAGGAGAGTTTACATATCACATATTTGTGGCTGAAATCAAGGTTGTGTAATCTATTGAAAAGATGATTACATAATTTTCACCCAATAGTATGCAAATATAGCCAATTATCTAGTTAAATGGAGAGTTCCTCCTCATTTCTCTCCAAAAAAGAGAAGGGTTCTTATTGAGAAAATTTTTACTTTCTCATGGATTGTAGGATGTTTATTCTATACTGGACTAGATCATGTGATGAGGAGATGTGTAAGAGAGGATGAGACATATGATATACTACATGCATGTCACAATGAACCTTGTGGAGGGAAATTTTTAGCTAAAAGGACAACAATGAAGATTCTTAATACAAGATATTACTAGCCCACACTTCATAAGGATGCAGGAAAATATACTAGGAAGTGTGATAGATGTCAAAGGATGGGCTAACCAACTAAATCTGATGAGATTCCTCTATACCCCTAGGTAGTCATCACACCATTTGATAAATGGGGGCTTGATTTTGTAGGTCCCATTGATTCACCATCAAATGGAAAATCCTACATCTTGGTTTGCACTGACTATGTGACCAAGTGGGTTGAGGTTAAAGCTATGAAACATGTCAGAGATAATAAGGTTGTAGAATTCCTCTATGAAGAAATCTTCACATGCTATGGGGTTCCTAGAAGATAGTGACAGATCAAGGGGCTCAGTTTACATCAATTCTTGTAATAACATTGGTCAATGAATATAATATATGGCTCAAGAAATCTAGCCCCTATCACCCTCAAGCCAATGGTCAATTTGAGGTGACAAATAGGGAAATTGAGGCTATTTTGACCAAAACAATGGTTATTTATAGGAAAGATTGGGTAAATAGGTTGTCAGAAGCTATCTGGGCCTATAGAACCAATTGGAAGACAACCACTAGTTTCACTCCTTTTGAATTACTGTATGGAAAGACAACTGTGATGTCTATAGAGTTTGAGCATAAAACTCTTAGAACGACACTAGATCTTGGGATAAACATCTCTAAGGCACAAAAGGATAGAATCATGCAGTTGAATGCCTTGGATGAAATGAGAAAGTCAACTCTTCATCATATTGAGATAGTGCAAAATCAAAGAATCAAATGGCATGATAGATTCATAAAGGAAAAGAAGTTCCAGCTAGGTGACTGGGCAATCCTTTATGATTCTAGGTATCAAGATAATGCGGACAAGTTGCAGACCAGGTGGTTGGGACCATATGAAGTTGTTGAATTCTTCTCCAATGGTGTTGTTCAACTCATAAACATTGACCATGTTAGATTCAAGCTACTTGTCAATGGTCACTGCCTTAGGTTATATCATAAGTTGACTTCCAAGTAAGAATTCATGCAACAATTTAATCAACACCAAGCCCCCAGACTTCCTGCAGCCGAAGGAAGTGGACCCAATGTCCCTCCTTCTTACTAGTCAAGGTATGTATCCCATCATAATAAAGATTTCCACTTTTGTGGGAGTCAACTTCTCCATCAATCCATCCGCCCATCCATCTCCACCTTTCTCTCTCTTCCATAACTCCACCATCACTTCACTTCACTTCACCATCACTTCATTCCATCACCACTTCCATTAATTGCTCAATGGTACTTTCAACATAACTCGTACTTCCTTCCATATTTTTTGCAACCGACACTCCAAATTTTTAGATGTGTGTTACAATTTGTTATCTTTTAATTATCTTAAATGCATTTATTTAATTACTGTATATTAATGTTGATATTTCACATAGCACATATCTGTACATTGCCCTATCCAATCATAATTATATCCCAGCCTATGAGAGCACACACTCTAATTTAGGTTGGGGGGAATGTGAACCCACATGTCCACATGTCATACATGTCAACAAATTTCAATTTGAAATGATGGCTTGGATGTGTGATATGACACTGAATCATCGTCATTTTCCTTGATGATACCCTTCATTTATGTTTCTTTGTTTTCGTAGTCATAATTTTAATAGCGCCACAAAGGTAAATTGAAGAGTCACATGACATTGGCATTAGCACTAAAGAAGAGTTACAAGAAGCTGAAGAAATTGGGTTTTTAGAGAAGGATTGCGGGAAAGGAAGTTTTGCAAAGGTGTTTTCTTGATTGTGGGTAGAAACAATGGGAAGCCAATTGATTAGAAACAAACCTACAATTTATGATGTGTTACTGCAGGATGCACTTCCTCTGGTTGAATTTAGAAATTATGGATGGTTGGATTAGTTTTTGAAACTAGACGGTTTTAATGAGGGCATTGCTTTAGAATTTCCACAAACACTTTCTGATGGTAAGGCAATGGTAAAAGGGCTAGAAGTTATAGCCATCGAGGAGAGGATTATTGAATTAATGGGTTTTCCTGCTGATGGAGAGCTATACCCTACTTCTAGGGATGCGAGGTCATCTAGGGCAGAGTTCACTAAACCTAGTGATCCTCCGTTTGTTGTAGATAAGCAAGGAACAAGGATAACTTCTCTACCAAAAAAGTGGAAATAATTTGTTGTCTACATTGTCAAATATATTACCTATGAAGGCCTCCAATCATGCCTCCATTTTGTGCATTTTAGGCTCTTAAACCATAACAAGCATGGAAGAAGGATGAACGTGCTTAATGTGTTGTACAACCTCCTTGCAATTATGGTAGCCAAAACACAAAAAGGTAAGGAAAATTCTATCTCCCATCACTGTTTGATAAAATTGTTAGTTGAAAATATTTGCAAGAAGTTTCTGGTATGACATGGGAAGAATTTGTGAGCATTGATCAGTCTAGACTAGAAGATGTAAATCCTAGAGGTCGAGCCTTAACTCGTAGGGTTAGTAGGGGTGAGAGGGTTACTAAAACCACTCCTAGAGATTCAACTTTTGGAGCAACATCTAGTACAAACTCTCTTGTAGCTGAAGCCATTTCTTCTGAATCTGAACACATAGATGAGGAGAGTTCATCTTCAGACCTTGAAATTAATTTTCCTCCTAAAAGCACACCATGCATTAGAGCTATTTTTCGGAAAGAGAAAGAAAAAACAAGTGAAGCAAAGAGTAGCAAATAGAGGGCTAAGAAGGAAGAGCCAGTGAAAATGAACCCTAAACCTAGGAAGCAAAAAGTTGTGGAAGCCAAAGCTCCTGTAGCCGTGGAAGCTAAAGTTCCTGCAACCGTAGGGAAAAACAAAAGTCCACCCAAGAAATCAAGATTAACCAAGTCTACTACTGATGATACTCCAAGAAGGAACTGTAGACTCATTAAAGTACCCAAGGAGAAGGCAAAGACTCCTAGAGTGCAGGAAAGTATACATTTGATGGAGACACCTAGGGAGTAGTTAAATATTGGGTTGGAAAAACTTGTTGCTGTTGTAGAACAAGTCGAACAACAAGAACCAATGACTAGGCTAGGTGATGTTGAACACTAGGTTGCAAGGAAATCTAAACATTTGTTTGATGAGCAACAAGAACTGATTCTCACCACTGATATAGAGCTAGTTGAATATGAGAAACCAACACAGGGAAAGATGATAGTTGGAATGCACATGCCTACTTCTTCATGGGCATCTGTAGCTCTAAATTTATGGAAACAGATGCAAGAAAAAAAAAGAGAATGGAGAAGAGAAAAATGCAAGCTACAAGAAGAAGTAAAAAAGAAAATGCAGAAATTGAGGAGAAGAATGTAGAGATTGTTGCATTGAAGGATAAGGTTGATAATGTGGTAGCTCTAGTACCACAAATGATGGCATGCAAAACTCCTCTAAGATTGAATGCACTAGATTTGAAGGAGTGTCATATTTCCTTCAAGTTATCAAGGGTTATTTTAGGTTTGATTCCTTCAATTGAAACCCCACATGAGTTTTTCCAAGCCTACCAATCTGTTCCTCTTGAAGTTAAAAATATATTGTGTGAATTATACTTGCATAATTATGTTGTGCCTAATGATCATAACAAGAACCCATTGTTATACATTGGAGATATCCATTTGAGGGCATTTATGTCATGGATCCAAAATTAAATCAGCTGGGGGTTGTATTTTAGAACATACAAGGAAAGAGAACTCCATACCCCCTTGTCTCTTAGAGTTGAATATAGTGACCCTTCAAACATTTACTTTACATGGCACACAATTCTTTATCATTCGAGCTACAAAAGAAAGATCATGCCTGTTAGGGATGAAGTATACTAGGAATATAAGCAGATAGTTGATACTATAGGGAAAACAGTATCAACGTACCTATCACAAAGATGGAATAGTTTGACAGATCAACTGAATTAGGTTGAACCCCATTCCTCCAAAAATTATGTTGCAACGTGTAAATGAATTCCTAGGTACATACAAATTGGAAGGATGAAGCAACACTATTGGCTTCCATTGACATTCCGACCACCTATTCTGTTGTGGCCAGTGCTAGATTATAGATACTATCAATATGACAGCTATATAATGACCAAGGTGGAATAGATTGAAAAACAAGCATGGGTTCTACTAGGATCCCAATTCAGATACTACAGAGTTGGCAGTTGGTGACTTTAGAGATTTGACAAGGCAAAGGAATAGAGCTCCCTCTGTTGGAGGACCAGTAGAACATTAGGTTGGGGGGAGATGACAAGTCCAATTAATGGCTCAATTTTGATAGGGTTTATCATATATTTGTTGTTGATACTATAGACATTGGCACTTGGTTATTGACATTCTTCATGTTATTTCCTTAGATTTGTGAACCTTGGGCATGAACTTATCCTTGTGAATTTTGATAATATTAACGTGCTATGTGGACTATCTATGTTGATTTTACATGTGGTTGAATGGATGTTACTTTAAGGTAATTATGGATATGTAATTATTTGTGTGTGCTAATGTTATTATGTAGGTTCACATTAAGATGCTCATATAAATGAAGCCTACAAAATAGAAGTTCCTGTCATTTGTTCGGTTGCTAAGGAAGTAAAAAAGATGACCATTAAGAGGTAAATGGAGGGAAATTCCTAGCTCAAAAAGAAGATTTTAACTACCATTTAAATGATCATATTTGTTAGTTGAGTGAGTATAGGAGGTGCTATTATGCTAAATATGCATTAAGGCAAGACTGGCTTGACCAAATCCTTTGCATGCATAGCGTCCTTTCCTCTTTTCATGCTTTCAATAAGTAGCATCCTCCTAATCTATTGGAGTTGACTACCTTGTTAGTTAGTTAGTTAGGAGTTTTCTTTCTATAAATAATACTTAGATGCTCCTTCTCAGAAGGTTGAATGCTTTGATATTGTACTTGCATTCCTAGTTTTCAAGAAATATAGTTATGTTGCTACTACATTGCAATCATGCTTTCAATGAATAAAATGATATTATAAGTTTGTTGCATTTGAGTTAGTTTTAAGGGATACTCACCCAAGGGGGCCCACTTGGTGAGAATTCCATCCTTTTAGCTCAGTCATTACTTTTCTATTTGTAAGAACTTATGAAAAGCAACAATAGGATCAACAGACCAAGCATAGCATAAAAGAGAGAGAGAAGATGAGAGAATATAAAGATTGTATTCTCAATATGCATGAAGAAGAAAAATTACAAGCATGTACAAAGCTTGCTTATAAAGGAAAGCTAGGACACAATGAAGGGCCATGAATGAGACAAGTGTCCCAATCATGTGTAGGGTAGGTAGAGAGAAATATTAGATAATTCCATGAAAGATGGATCACCCACCTAAAGTGGAATTATCATGCCACGAAAAGTGGGAATAAAAAGGCGATAACTAGATCACACCTCAAAGAGTGGAATTTCTCCTACACACACTTCCCTAAGTGTCCAACTCATATCTCTCAATGTATGCACAATCCTAGATGCAAGATGCAAATAACTAGGTGTCACAAGTGCAACCTATAATGATATGCATTCCCTAAGTAAGCTTAAGTAAAGTGTAATAAGTAAAATACTTATTTACACCAACACTATTCAACAAATAATTATAGTTTTAGCAACTATCTATTCCTATAGCCACTAGAGTTCCATTCTATGACTGTTCCTGCAGCCAAGATAGATAGAGTAGTTTCCTGTCCATTTGCTAATATTTATATTTCTATCATGTATTTTAGTTCAGTTTAGTTGCTAGTTTATGCTTAGTGCTTATGTTACTTCTGTAGACGTGTAAATTTGGACACTTAATTTATCCAATTCATCCCCTTTCATCTTATTTTCGTTAATTAAGTAATACTGCTATTATTTAATTAATGACTTTAATTTTGCCAAATCCCTAAGGCATTTAATCAATAATACCTTATCTCTTTAATCCTCATTCCATCAATTGAATTAAATAAATATTCCATTTATTTAATTCCCTTCATGTCACATCCTCCATCATTTTTATCTTATCCTAATCCATCTTCTAATCTCATCATTAGGATGTGCACATGCCTAATCCTTGATTAGGAGGTGTCACATCCTCCAACTTTTGCAAGTTGGCCTCTAATCTCTCTTAGCCACCTAACCATCCTCTAGTCCTTCACTAACTAGCCTAATCAACCTCTTAAGGAATTTTTAATTCCACTCTCATCTTTCAAGGAATATTAAATTCTTTTCTCTTCCCCATGTCCTTTATGACATGTGTCCTTGGTCAACCTTATTAAAGGCTTTCTCCTTTTGGGCAAGGCACTCCACTTCCCCATGTGAATTTTTAATTCACCTTTTAATCCCCCAAGGCACTCAAAAGGAATTTTTAATTCTTTCACTTCTCCCCACATGTCTTTCACTTATTCTTTATTCTTTCACATCTCCCCATGAGAATATTTTAGGAATTTTTAATTCCTCACATGTCCTCTCACCCATATGGGGACAAGGACCTCCTTTATGAGGAGATCTTGTCCAATCCCAAGGTACTTTTTACCCCCTCCATGTCATGTACTTCTCCTTCCACCTCATGTCCACTTCACCTTTTAGGGCTAAATCACATGCCACATGTCAAGATGTGAGGACTTGTGAGTTCTCAACTCACCTTGGCCCTACATCTTGATATTTGGTGGCTCAATCCTGGCCATCCATTTCCCCTAGGAATCCTAAAAATTCCTATAAATACCCTCTCTTTTCTCTCATTTAGGGGGAGATCATTTTGCTAGCCAAACTCTTGCAATTTTATTTCTCAATCTACACTTAGCCATTTTTATGTTTTCATCCACTTTCACTCATCCTCACAACATCATTTAGCTTGCATCTACTTGCCATCCAAGGAGCATACACATCAAAGATCGAAGGGCCAACCAAAGGATCGATTCGACGCAAGGTATAGAGTTTCATTTTGTTTCTTTTATCTTGTATTGTTTCCAACTTAGGCTAATCTTGAGGTGTAGGTTGTTTTGGTGTTTATTTTGCACTCTTTTACTTGTTGCTCATTTTCTAACGCTCACATTCAACCTATCACATTTCTGGCACGCCCGGTGGGACCCACAAATGGGTCTATTTCTTTCATGTTTGTTGTTTTTTGCATTTTTGAAGGTCCAAGTTGTAGAGTGGCGGACCTGTCCTCCGGTGGCGGACCTGTCCTACAGTGGCGGACCTGTCCTGATAGAGTGGCAGACCTGTCTCTATAGAGTGGCGGATCTGTCCCTGTAGAGTGGCAGACTTGTCCTCCAGAAGGTAAAAATTTCAAGTTTTTTTTTTCTGATTGTCTTTTGGTAATTAGGCACATAGTTTAATTAAAGGGGTCAATAAACCTTGTTTGACGTGCTTGTGGGAGGCTATTTGATGTATCCAATCCCCTTGCGCCATTTGGTGATCCTGGGTGACGAGAAATCGTAGCTTTCCAAGTCCTTTTGAGTCACCCCTTTTTCACTTTCTTAGTGGGACCTGCTTGGGGATTTCATCACCCCAAGGGATGATTCCAACCACGCGTACCGGCAGGGTATATAAAGGGGGGAGAGCGAAAGTTGTACCTCAATCCAACCACGTTGTAATTGGCGAAGCGTCGGGATGACGTGAAGAGTTGGTTCGAGCCTTTAGTATCTCGCTAAGGTTCCCGACTCACGCTTGTAACGGGTTGGTGTTCACAGTTTGGGCCTCATGTACCGGGTGTATATCGAGGACTCCTTAGCAACCATGTGCATCCTAGAGTAGAAGACTTTGTTGACCATACCCATTTCTACTAATCTTAGGGTTGTGTTGTTTGAATTGTCTTTCTCGTACAAAAACCAGTGATTGTTAGTTTGGCCAAGTCTTCTATGATTGCTATATTTTGGGTCCTTTGCCTTACCCATCCATCAAAAAATAAGCTTAGACTTATCCTTTGGCGGACCTGTCCTTGTGCTGTGGTGGACCTGTCCTAGTGTAGTGGCAGACCTGTCCCTGTGCTGTGGCAGACCTGTCCTAGTGCAGTGACGGACTTGTCCCTGTGCAGTGGCGGACTTCTTGTGCAGTGGCGGACATGTCCTAGTGCAGTGGCGGACCTGTCCCTGTGCTGTGGCGGACTTGTCCTAACGCTGTGGTGGACCTATCCTAGTGTAGTGGCAGACCTTTCCTTATGCTGTGGTGGACCTGTCCTTCTGCTCTTTCTTCCCGAGGCTGCCATTTCCACACCATTTATCCGATTGACTCTGTTCAAAGGCAGTTCTTCTCATTTTTTCATGCTCTTTCCAATGATATATACCACTTCATAATTTTGAGAAGTTGGTTGGGGCACCTTTTTCTTCACCATCTACCTCCTCGAAGGTGGTATACCCTACCATTCTCTCCATTTACTCGTTCCGAGTAAACGTTCATCCATTCAACACATCCGTTCATCATCCCGAACTCTTGTTCTATCATTTAGCTCATCCGTTTACTCATTTCGAGTAAACTCTCATCCATTTGACATATCCTTTCATCATTCAGAACTTTGGTTCTATCATCCTGATCATCCGTTCACTCGTTCTGAGTAAACGTTCATCCATTTAACACATCCTTTCATCATTCTGAACTTTGATTCTATCATTCCGATCATCCGTTTACTCATTCTGAGTAAATGTTCATCCATTTAACATATCCTTTCATCATTCTGAACCCTCATTTTGTCATTTTGATCATCCGTTTACTTGTTCCGAGTAAACATTCATCCATTTCACCCCTCCTTTCCTCATTCTGAACTCTCGTTCTGTCGTTCTGATCATTTTTTTACTCGTTTCAAGTAAACATTCATCCATTTCACCCCTCCTTTCCTCATTCTAAACTCTGGTTTTGTCATTCTGATCATCCGTTTACTCATTTCGAGCAAACATTCATCCATTTAACATATCCTTTCATCATTCTGAACTCTCGTTCTATCGTTTTGATCATTTGTTTACTCGTTCCGAGTAATCGTTCATCCGTCCCGATCAACCGTTTGCTCATTTTGAGTATTTGTTCATCCATTTCTATCATCCATTTCTCCAATCAAATCATCGTTTTCCCCATCCAAATCCCCTGAACTTCATCTCGGGTTATTATACAAATTGACCGGAGTGTCTGATCTGATCGTCATCATTAACATCCTCTTAGGATTGTCATCCATCCTAAGTTAATCATCATCATCGGCCCAATCAATCCATTTTCAATCTCAAAGTGGAGTCGATGCCCCAATCATCCATTTATCCTTTAATCCGGTCAATCAGTATCCTAAGTCATCTAAGATAATCTCTGAACGAGATTTGTAGTCTCTTTCGTCATCCATCAGTTGATCTTATCAATCAATCATCGATTGATCTTATCCAATCCAATCCAATCACATTCCTATCCAATCACCTTCGACCCAATCAATCTACTTCCATCTTGAGGCAGATTCGGTGTCGTAATCATCCTTTGATAATCAAATCCGATCATCAAAATCAAGCCCATCCAATCATCCAATCATCCTAATCTGAGCTTTAATCCAATCCCGATTTGAGCTTGTCCTAAATCCCGATTTGGGCTTTAGTCCATTTCCATCCAAAATCTTTATCCATCATCTTTATCCTTTCATCGTCATGAATTCTTATCCTCCATCAATAGTGGTCAAGGGAAACCCTAATTACATCAACGATGATAATGAAAGTCTTGTTGATCAAGAGGTATACAACATAGATCCCCTTGACACTATAATTGCTAGTAAGCTTTCTCCACCCACTTTCCAAAACCCAATCACCCCATTGAGTTATCCCATCATGTCTTCATCTATGCCTAATCACACTCCTTATGCTACCTTTGACAAGGGATGTCCATCATATCCATCATATCCTTCATCTACATCGTCCTCTTATCCAACACCCGCATCCTCTTATCCTAGTCTGCCATCACAATACCCTCATCCTAATCCCTTGTCCACATCCTCCTATCTCAATCCTTCATCCCCATATACCCACTACCCCAATCTCCCATACCAATCTGCTCACCCTAATCCTACATTCGCACCTTCCTATTCTAATCCAACATCCACACCAACCTATCCTTATCCTAATCCGACATCCGCAGTTCCCTATCCCCATCCACCACCTCAATCTTCTCATCCTAATCCACCATCCCCATACCCTTACTACAATCCACTACCCGCATCCTTGTGTCCTAATTCACCATGCCAATACCCCTATCTTAACCCTTCACCTAATCCCCCATCTATTCCCAATCCTACATCCAATCCCATTCCCCTATCTAATCCTAGCCCACCAATCCCTAGTCTTAATCCCCCACTAATCCATAAACCTTCATCCACTCCCACCTCGCCACCTCAGCCTAGTGTATTCAAGTTTCTCCAAGGACTTATAACAAAGGAGACATCTCCCACTCCACACATTGTAGTCGTGGAACCTTGCCATCCCAACCCATCATCCATTGTCGTTAGTGACGAGACCCTTCTCCATCCAACACCTATCATTGATGATACCATCACATCCTCTGAATCCATTGAACCCCCATCTCCTACCATCACATCCTCTGGATCCACAGTCCCCCATCTCCTACCATCACATCCTCTGAATCCATTGAGTCCCCATCTCCTACCATCACATCCTCTGAATCCACTGAGTCCCCATCTCCTACCATCACATCCTCTGAATCTACTGAGTCCCCATCTCCTACCATCACATCTACCAAATCCCTTGAACACCCACCCCCTACTCTGAGAGCCGTCCAACCTATCAATGACACCCAAACCCAATCCACTTCTTCTACTCCTAGTATCCATTCCCAGGAATATCTTGAATCCTCCATCCTTCCATCTTCCCCACTTGAAGAGTCCCCCCATGACTCCATTATCATGCCTCACAGATGAGTCATGCCAAGAGCCTAATCTAAAGCATGCCAACATATCCCCTCCTCAGATCAAGATCCTACCATCCCATCTAGTCTACCGCAAGATCACAGTCCCCCATCCATTCCATCCCATGATCCTCTTGACATTCAAGATTCCACTAATCTATCCCCATCTTCATCGCATGAGCCCACTACCACAAATCTAGATCCTATCATATCCCCTACTCCCTCTCCTGATACCACCCATCCAAATGTTGCTATTCCATCATCTCCTTCTCAGGATCCCCCATCATCACCTAAAAATGCTATCCCCACACCGCTTGCATATCCCCTTGGTACTCTCACATTCTTCCATGGTGGCCTTCTTGCAGAAGAAAAACACAGTGTATATACAAACCATCATCCCCCACCTAATAATGGACTCGCATCATGTTTTCAGAATAACAAAAATCCTATCATGGATCGAATGCTCAAGAACATGAACTATCAAGGAAAAGGTCTAGGCCTTCACGAGCAAGGTGTTTTAGAGCCTATCCAAGTCAAAGAACAAATATGTATGCAAGGTCTTGGATCTATTCCACAAGACTCACAATCTAAACACGTTGGTACAACCTCTAGACGTCCTCAACGAGACTTTTCCAAAAGAAATGTCGGCTCTTCCCATCGCTCCACCAAATCATATGCTGCCATCCCTCCTCCTCTATCATACCACCTCAAAACAACCGTCCATATTCCTCTTCATTTGCTCCATCCATTTTGGGTCCTTACATCCCTCCATCCACGATCTCCCATCCTTCATCTACTGCATCCATCTTGGGTTCTTATGTCCCTCCACCCACTCTATCCATCTTGAGTCTGTATATCCCAAGATCAACTCCTCCATCTCATTCGCTCATCCATCCAACACCTATACATGTCCTCCATCATAAACATCCCTCTCGCATATCCCATAATCAGGATCAACAAAGGCACATACCTAAACATCCCCCATCTACACGTAATCCCCATACTCCTACCTCCATTGCTCCACATCATCCCTCTTCTCACACCCATCCCATTGCTAGTATGAGCACTTTGGATGTCAGAGGAAAAATGCATCAATATAAACACCCACATGAATCTAAAGATTCCCATGTCCCCTCTAAAAGACATGGTAAAGAAAAGAAAAACAAAATCCCAAATCAAAATCAAGTCTATAGCCCGCAAAGATCCAGCAAAGCAAAGATCAAAACCATGTGGATCCCAAAGAAAAAAGATGCGATGCCATCAAATGAAAAAGCTGTAAGAACATCCAAAGTTGCTAATCCCAAAGCTAACCATACCCACCTTTCATCTCCTAAGTCAGTTTTGGGTCCCTATGTCCCAAAATTCACTATTCCATCTCCTCCATTATCCCCACATTCTCCATCCATTCATCCTTTTATCTTTTCACATCCACCACCACATGTGCCAATGTTGGTCCTGAACACATCTCCCCATCACATATCCACCCCATCATTCCATCCATACACTTTCCAACATCCCACCCATTATCCCATGTATCTTCCCCATCAAATCCCTCTCATTCATCCTCTAGCATAATCCATTTATTCTAAGGTTGTACCAACATCCAACAGTTAGTTTGAACTTGAGCTCTTAATACCTGATATGGAACTTGATGCTTGAGTCCTTCATCCATATCCTTATCGCATGTCTTCTAAATCCACTTATTCGCCTCCCTATCCTTATCCATCTCCTTTCACATGCTATCCAAAAAGTCCAAAATCCAAAAAGTCAAAAAAACAAAAAAAAACAAAACAAAACAAATAGTAAAGAGAAATAATCCGTCCAATGGTGAAAACTTGGCAACCAAGCACCTTGGATAAGTACCATGATGAAAACCTAGCAAACAGGCGTCATGCGTAAATCCCCATCTGCATTTGGGGGTAATTTCCTGATTTGCATTCCCTCCATCCATCCGCTATGCTTCCTGCTACGCTTTCGGCTATGCACCCATCTTATTGCTATACATCATTTTCGTCCATCCCCTCCATCCTATCGAGCTTACACATCCTTCTTGGCATATCTCATTTACCCCAATCCTTCCATCCTCCTTATGATCTTGATAACAATGGGGCAAACATATAAACATGCTTTGGACACCTCTTGGCATACATTCCCATCATCCGTACACTATCCCAATTGTTATTCGCACTCGTCTATCTTCCTTATCCACCCGTCATGCTACCTTCCATCTCCCTTCCTTAGCCATGCATTCTATCTTCATCCATCTCACTCTTTTATCTTCCCATCCACTTGTCTTCCATCCTTCATTCCTCCTCGCACATGACATATCTAGAGTGGGGGCATCTATCTTCCTTTGTGTTATAGTCCTTGGAGACATCATTCATCCTGTCCAATCACATCCTTGCCATCTCCCCATCCTTATCTTCCTATCCATCCCTGCCTCTATCCCCCATCCCTATCTCCCTACTTCATTTCTCTCTATCTCCATCCCATTTCATCATCCCTTGTCATTGGCCTCTGGTTATAGGTTTCTCCCCATCCCCATCCTCATCCTCCTATCCATCCATCAAAACAATCCCTTTCATATCCCCATCTTTGTCTTCCTACCAATCCCTTGTGTCTTCCCGTCCTCGTCTTCTTATACATCAAAACCTTCCCCCTTATCATTCTCCATCCATCCTAGCCAATCCCCTCTTTTCGTCCTTCATCCTTCCCAAGGGGCGCAACGCGGTGGACTGTCGCCCTGGTGGTGGCGGAGACTCAGCGGACAATGACGACCCCTGGCGGCACAGTCACCTCCACTATTGACCTGCCGCCTCGATTGGCGGACCAATCTGGCCCTGGCGGACCCGGGCCTTGCCGTGGACCACCTTCGGTGGCGGACCGTCGGCCCGGTGGCGGACGTCGCCTCCGGTGTGGACAATCGCCCGGCGGTGGACCCGTCCACGTGGCGGCTGCCCAATGTCCCCCTCCTGGCGCAAAAATACAAAAAAATTTCAAAATCCGCCTCCGACACATTTTCTAATTTCCCCCTGCCATCAAAACCCATGTGTTGGAATTTTCAAAATTTATCGAAAAACCATATTTTTGAGGGTTTTGATTTTTACACCAAAACTTCCAAAGGCCATAACTTTTGACTTAGGTGTCCGTTTGGGCTGAAATTTGACGGGTGGTTGCGTTATGAGATAACAAGTGGATTTCCAACGGGTTTCTTTGAATGCCATTGGAACCCGTTTTGACACATTTTCGGGGCCTCAAACTTTCATCTTGACCCTCAAAATCCCAATTTAGTGTTTTTTCCAACATTTTGAAAAAATGTTTTTACTCATAACTCGAAATGCATATCTCGAATCTGGGATGTTAGTTGGAAATTCATCCTATCTCACTAATGGGTATTTCTTGGAAAAAATTTGGACTCCCAACGGTATATCCATGAAGTTTCCTAAAATGGCAAAATTTGACAATTTTTGAAAATTGCCAAATTTGGAAAAATCTGATTGTCAACACCTTACGTCCCTTAAATTCTAGAACTTGGTGTAGAATAAATCCCATCACATCCTCCAATCATTCTCATCTTCACTCCAATCATCCTAATCTGAGCTTTCATCTAATCCCAATCTGAGCTTAACCGAAACCCTAATTTGGGCTTTAATCCATTTGCCGTCAAGATCTTTGGATATCGAACAAAATCTTATGATTCCCCCCTCCATCTTCTTCAAATTTGTCCTATTCATCCATTCTAATAAATCTATTCACCCATTCTGTGTAACCGTTCATCTATTTCGAACCTCCATCTATCATCTCAAAACTTCATCGAACCTCCTATCATCCCAAACATTCATCAAACCTCCTTCTATCATTTCAAACTCTCATTCAATAATCTTGATCAATCATCTTCTCCATCTCCTATCCTTTCTCATCATTCATCTATCTATCATGTCATCCGCCCACTTCATCTTTTGATTATTTGGATAACTATCCCATCCCTGAGCTTTGTCACCATCCTCCACTCCAATCCAACAGGTCTATCTTGTCCCATCGTGTCGGTCCAATCATTTTATCCCCTTACCTAGGGTTATCTTTTCATCTTTTATCCATCACTTTTCTTTGGCCTGCTGTCGAACTATGTTGCCCCTGCGCTTTTACGTAGGCAAGGTCGATCATTTGATCCGCCCCCGGGGTTCCATCCATCATTGATCTATATTGTCCACTTTTCTCCTGTTCTCTATCCTATCTTGGTCATCCATTGCAATCTCCATCATATTTTTTCGTTAACCTTTTATCGAACTACGAGGGCTCTGCGCTTCCACGTAGGCAAGGCTAATCTTTAATCAGCCCCCGAGCCCCTAGGTCGCTAGGATGTGTTAGTCTCCTGTCTTGTGTCATGTCTCTCGTGTCGCGTCGTCAAGCTATGCCCTTATCTCGTTGGATCTTAACAAATGAGATTCACTTGTATCATCAGATCTAATTGGTTTCGAATATCTTGCATCATATCAATCTTTTAATTTAGTATCCATCATCGGTCTCAACAGGATGCATCCTTCCTAACAGACCTCATCAATCCCATCCACCCCCTGATCCTATGGCAAAAGACGTTTGAATTTCATTGTGATGTTTTGATGCTTTTGGATTTTGTTTATCATTTGAGCTCCCTATCGTCACTTGTCATGGTCGCCTTGATCCGTCATATCATGGTGTGCTTTGACTAGTCAACATAGGGGTGTATCTTGATCTTTTCTTTGTCTTCTCGGTTGTCCCACGTAGTACCCACCAAGATCCCTGAGGTCTTGTGTTATCAGGCATCCTTGTGTGCTTGTGGTTATCCCAATACCTAGCCCGACCAAGGTCACCATGACTTTGGGGTTTTGGGACAACCTTCTTGTTTGTTA
This sequence comes from Sequoia sempervirens, assembly GCA_007258455.2. Classification (NCBI taxonomy): domain Eukaryota; kingdom Viridiplantae; phylum Streptophyta; class Pinopsida; order Cupressales; family Cupressaceae; genus Sequoia; species Sequoia sempervirens. Next base: position 22,703,662 of record VDFB02018296.1, read on the forward strand.
TGTTTGTTTTATGCATTAGACACTAATCCGCCTTGGTTCTTCATACCTTGGTGTCTTGTGTCTTATGCTATAGCAAAAATCAGTGCTCCGCGATGGCAAATTGCATTTGGATTGCATTTCATCTTCATCCTCTCATCTATCAAAATCCCCCCATCCATTCATCCTTCATCACGCTTCCCTCCTAATCTTCTGCCGCCTTTTCATCCTTTCTTACCCATCACATTGCATCATCTTCTTCAGCTCCCCCTATATCATCGCATCCATTTCGAGAGCCCACCCATGTTCTCTTGAACCCGCATGTCCTCTCGAGGGGGCATCCTTCATCCCTAACTTTCATCTTTTCCCCCATCATCTTCCTTCCTAGTCACTTCTTTGAATGACTGGGGCATCTTTTCCAATCTAACCATCTTCTTCTAGGTTCTATGTTTTAATATTCTTTGAAATGATGCTACTTCATAACACCATCTCAAAGAGGGGCAAAATGTAGACATCTAAATTTGGACACTTAATTTATCCAAATTCATCCCCTTTCGTCTTATTTTCGTTAATTAAGTAATACTGCTATTATTTAATTAATGACTTTAATTCTACCAAATCCCTAAGGCATTTAATCAATAATACCTTATCTCTTTAATCCTCCTTCCATCAATTGAATTAAATAAATATTCCATTTGTTTAATTCCCTTCATGTCACATCCTCCATCATTTTTATCTTATCCTAATCTATCTTTTAATCTCATCATTAGGATGTGCACATGCCTAATCCTTGATTAGGAGGTGTCACATCCTCCAACTTTTGCAAGTTGGCCTCTAATCTCTCTTAGCCACCTAACCATCCTCTAATCCTTCACTAACTAGCCTAATCAACCTCTTAAGGAATTTTTAATTCCACTCTCATCTTCAAGGAATATTAAATTCCTTTTCTCTTCCCCATGTCCTTTATGACATGTGTCCTTGGTCAACCTTATTAAAGGATTTCTCCTTTTGGGCAAGGCACTCCACTTCCCCATGTGAATTTTTAATTCACCTTTTAATCCCCCAAGGCACTCAAAAGGAATTTTTAATTCTTTCACTTCTCCCCACATGTCTTTCACTTATTCTTTATTCTTTCACATCTCCCCACGAGAATATTTGAGGAATTTTTAATTCCTCACATGTCCTCTCACCCACATGGGGACAAGGACCTCCTTTATGAGGAGATCTTGTACAATCCCAAGGTACTTTTTACCCCCTCCATGTCATGTACTTCTCCTTCCACCTCATGTCCACTTCACCTTTTAGGGCTAAATCACATGCCACATGTCAAGATGTGAGGGCTTGTGAGTTCTCAACTCACCTTGGCCCTACATCTTGATATTTGGTGGCTCAATCCTGGCCATCCATTTCCCCTAGGAATCCTAAAAATTCCTATAAATACCCTCTCTTTTCTCTCATTTAGGGGGAGATCATTTTGCTAGCCAAACTCTTGCAATTTTATTTCTCAATCTACACTTAGACATTTTCATGTTTCCATCCACTTGCACTCATCCTCACAACATCATTTAGCTTGCATCTACTTGCCATCCAAGGAGCATACACATCAAAGATCGAAGGGCCAACCAAAGGATCGATTTGACGCAAGGTATAGAGTTCCATTTTGTTTCTTTTATCTTGTATTGTTTCCAACTTAGGCTAATCTTGAGGTGTAGGTTGTTTTGGTGTTTATTTTGCACTCTTTTACTTGTTGCTCATTTTCTAACGCTCACATTTGACCTATCACTTCATTTCAAGCAATTTACTTTCAAAATCATTTCCTTTCTAGTTATAGAATGAATATGGCTACAATAGAGTCCTAGTGCACATATAGTGTTGACCCATTTTAAGTTCACACCCTTGGGTTGATAATTAAATGAACCTTAATAATGAGCAAGATAGCTACTTAGTACAAATATCCAATCTTTGAGTTACAACTTTAAGGGCTTAGTTGTTGAGCCGTTGGAGGAGGCCAACAAAGCTACCATATGATTAAGTTCACGGTTTTAGGAAACAATACTAAGCTCGAGCAAGACTAGCATTATGGGGTTATCCAACCAATCTCTTCGTCAAAGGGTAGGGCCATCTTACCTGATAGGTAGATATGTAGAGGACTGTGGTGAGTCTGTGGTTGGAAAAAAAGTGCTTGAATGATGCTTCTCCTCATCAATTGGAAGCCAAAGGTTTGAAGGTGGACAACCTGGACCATATGCATTTTTAGTACTAGAAGCTTAGAAGAGCTATGTATGCCCTTTGTATTCGTTTATATGGAAAGATGTAAACATGAATGTTTTACTTGAGTTTAGTTGATATGAAATCAATGTTATGGAAAGATTTGTAAAATTATGATGGAATGCAATGCAAGTTTGAAATAGTGTTTAGTTCATAATGTGCATGTAATTTATATTTTGGAAGAGAAAAAATATTGCTATGTTTGGCATCATGATTTATTCACTTGTGGGTTAAAACTTAGGAAAAAAATTGAGTAGAAATTTGGGCATGTTACAATTTTGAAAGGTGTACTTTTTTGTGGTGACTTGATTAAGTCATTATCTTGTTTCAGTTATTGCATATGTGGTTAAATCTAGAGACTTTTTTTCCCAATGGATAAAGGCATTGATCTGTAATTGGCTCTCTCATATCATCCTGAACACTCTGTAAACACATAAACTCAAAAAAACTTTAAAGTTTTATTTTATGTGTGTTTAACTGTCATGTTTGAGTGAATACAAAAAAACAAGGGTGTACCATAAGCTCACACTAAAGCACTAATATGGTAGGTTATTTGTAAGAAATATACTCAACCTTACTTGTCCTAACTAGCACATAGGTATATTGTGACACCATTTTTGGGATACACTATGCAATGGGTATAGTTTGTTTTAAGGTATTGTGTAGTGTTTCAAATAATCAATTTGGTATCTCGGGGAAAACCCCCCTTGGTCTTGCAGAGATAGAAGTGAAAGAGGTCTTAACCACCTCAATCATTGGTCCTTAGCTACCCAACTTGAATATAGGTCTATGGTAATTTTCCAAGTTTGACACCGTTGGCACCTGGAAGATTATCAAGCTTTAGGGATTTGGGGAAAACAACTTCGATCACCAAAACTATGAAATTTCCTTTAAATATAAAATCTTAAGTGTTGATTTGAGAGATTTCACATTGAAGTTTATAAATAAAGATCTATTTTTTTATGGGAGTTAACTAAAAAAATATTGAAAATAAGTTTTGAATAAAGTGGAAAAGATCACAAAAATGGTTTTTTTCAAGAAATAAATTCATAATTATATTTTTATCCAAGATAGATGAATAGATAAGATCCAAGTCGAGTTGGGACCATAGGAGATGAATTTGATAAAAGGATATAACAACAACCAACTTGTGCACACTTCTTGAACTAGGCAACAAAATGACATACTTGTCACTAGGGATGGAGTAAGTACAAAACAAATGGGGAAAAGTGTGAAGTATGCATTTTTCTCCTCTACACGGATAAATTATAAATATTTGTTGGCTTTCCCTTTGTGGTATATTGTCCTTCATGACAAATCTACAAAACTGATTAGTGCTTTGAATACTTGGTGCTCTTTGTGTTCAATTTGGAAAACTTGGCATTCTCAGTGTTTTGGTGATCATGCTTTGGGTTGATGTATTTGGGTGCATTTGTTCATCACTTAATGTGGTACTGATCATGTTAAGCTTTATGTGCAGATAAAAGTTATTCAGATGGTCTAATTGTTTCAGATTTGGTTTCTCAAGATCTTTATGCTTTGAATTGTTACATATTTGATGGCTCTTGATGATGTCTGTTTCAGATTTCAGCTTGATTTGTTTCAAGTTGATTATAGTTGAGATCTTGATTTAATTGGACTGATAGTGTGATAAGGTTTGATTCAGGTTATTCAAATGGTATTCGTGGTGAAAGGGCCCTCTTCAACTTCAGATTTATGATATTGTCACCTTCACATGTTCAGGTATATTGATTCATAGCATTTACAGATGAAGGCAATGCTTATGGCAATATGGTATCAATTGGTATGACATATTGTTGATAAATTTGGTACATACTATTGGTTTGTTGCTTATTTATATTGCTTCATCAAGCAATTACTCCGTCTTAGGTAGTTTGGTTATTGATTGAATTGCTCCATGAAACTTGGTTTAGTAAAAATATCATATTCTCACATTTTATCTGGTGGCATAGTATACACTTTGGTTTTGGTATTTCATTTGTTTGATGGTTTTTATTGGCTCAAATGGCATATAATTTTTTTATCATTTTTATTTGGTGATTTCTATGCCCAAGCCTTGAATTTGTAGTTGACATCCAAAGGCAAATACTCATATTGACTATTCAAAGCCTTTTACATATGATATTTATTTATCATTGGTATGTTAATGATTTGTGGGGTTGACATTTACATAGAATAAACCCTATCGGGTTTCCCAAAGCATTTTTCAATGGTGATATTGTGTTTGAAGGTTACTTGGTTATATCACTTGGCAACCATCATTTTTTCATATGTTTAAGTTGGCATTATGAGAATCTTTGACTCAGAATATAGTTTATTATGTGTCGACAGTTTGCAAGCAAAATTTGGAGGTGATCATGTGGTCAGGTCCTTGGTAAATGATTAGTCAAGCAGACTCAAACATTTTTAATTAGTTGTTTATTATTGTGTCTTTTTGACTTTAGACTCCAAATATTTATTAATTTTGACCAATTCATTGACTAACTTGAGAGAAGACTTGTTTAGGGAAAAATGATATTGCATTTTCATTGAATAGTTTGGAACCCTAGCGCCACCATGCTGGAACTTCAGTTGCATAGTGTGCAAGGTTGCTGTGGTATTTTGGTTTGGTTTTTAGTTATGTTGATCTTTGGTGGTTGGAAAGAATGTTGGTTTTTTTTTTAGTTGGAAGCAGTAGTTTGGGAATTTTCATGAAGAACTTCAGGGATTTTAATTACAGGTTAATTCCACCGTAACAAAAGTAATATCTATGCATTATTTTTGATATTTCAATGGTAAATCTGGTAAAAGAAGAGGAAAAAAACTTTGTTTTTAGTTTCAAATAATTTTCTTAACTAAATTGAAACTACCTTGAACCTGAGCGTAAACTAAAAGGTTTCATCTCTCAGTGGCATTTTATCTTCATATCATTTCTGATTGGCTTCAGATTATACATTATGTTCATAAACTCTGGTTATTGAAATTAGGGTTTTCTTGACAAAGTTGTATAACCATTTCACAAACATTATATATATATATATATGTATCTCTGCAAAAACACAAATGGAGAGAGTGAAAAAGAATGTGTGAGGTGAAGAAAGGAAATTGTCTGGACAGAGTATTGTTCATTGTAAAATCATTTTGTAAAAAGAGAAGAGTGGGCTCATATTGTTTTTATCTCTGATTATATCACATAGATTATGTTTTGAGTTGAGCATTATTGCAAAATCATTTCGTATCCTTTTGTAATTTTATGACTACAAGAATGATTGTAGTTATAAGGTTCTGATGGGTTGCAATATTTTGAATGTTTGATGAAGTTAGTGCTTCAGAAAGATTATGGGAGTTGGTGCTCCACATTGTTACAGAGTTGGTGCTCTTTGATTAATAGAAGGGAAATTTTAGCGAGTGGTTTTTTATACCCCAAGAGGGTTTTTCCACTCAGGAAATCTTTGTGTTATGTGATATTATTTGTCTCTCATTCTGTTTCATGCTAATTTGCTCATTTAGTCAATGCTTTGATACATTTAGTATGATCAAAAGTTTCTTATTTCAAAAGGTTGTTATGCAAAGTTAAAAATCCTTTTATTGAAAAAAGTTGTTGTTTTGTTACAAAAGCACATACAAGATTGTTCACACTCTAATTAAACAATATCATATGATGATTTTAACATGAGTTATAAATGTTACTCAAGTTTCATGTCAATCTGATTTTAAATGTTGATGTACACTTTCATAAATAAGTCTGCCACATTGAGTTAAGAAATAGTAAAAAGTCTCATTGTATCTTTCAGAGTCAAAATTTAAAAATTACTTCACTTTGATTCACCCCCCCATCTCGGAGTGAATCCACTTCCAACAAGTAGTATTAGAGCGTAGGGTCCTACATTAGGTTTCATACCTAGGATTCATTCCGGTCTTAGAAGTTTTTCATTATGGCACATGCACCTAAAGGATCATCCATTACAAGAGCACCTTTGTTCGATGGTATTGATTATGTGTTTTGGAAAATCAGAATGGAAACATATTTGATTTCTCTAGATCTTGATGTCTGGAACTTACTATGAAACAAATATGTTGTACTTGATGTCATACCTATAGATCATGATGAGAAAAGAAAATATGAAATGAATGCAAGAGTCAAACATGCTTTGTTGTGTGGTTTGAAAAAAGATGTGTTTTTCAAAGTCATGCATTGTAAATCTGCATATGAAATATGGGAAAATATTGAAAACATTTTTCATGGAAATGAAAAAGATAATCAATATAAAATTCTTACTCTTAAGAGTCAATTTCAGGAAATGAGAATGAAGGACGATGAGAAGATTGCTGATTATTTCTTAAGGATAGATGAAGTTGTAAACGCAAGAAGAGGTCTAGGTGAAACAATTGCAAAATATGACATTGTTCAAAAAGTAATAAGAACTTTGCATCCTGAATTTGAGTCTAAAGTTTCTACTCTTGAAGAAAAGAAGCATTTTGACTCTCTTACTGTGGACAATTTGCAAGGCATATTAATAGCATATGAAATGAGGATAGGAAGTATTGCTTCAACTTCTAAGGAGACTGCTTTTAAAGCATAAAAGAAAGAAGACTTATATAGTGAATCAGAACTATTTGATACCTTAGAAGCTCTTTTGGTAAGAAAGTTGACAAAGAAATATAAAGGAAAAGTGCCTTTCAAATGTTTTAATTGTGGAAAAGTTGGTCATTTTGTAGCTAAATGTTCTTATTCAATTCAAACTAATGACGATGAGAAAATAGAAAAACAATTCAAGAAAAAGTCTTGGAATCCTAAAAAGAAATTTAACAATAATCTCAAAAAGAAAAAGAGTCTCTTTAGCAAAGAAGAATCAGATGTTGAGACAGATGAGTCCTTAAATGAAGAAGATGAAACTTTATTCTTGGCTAAAGTTTCTGCACAAAAGAATCCAAACAATTAGTCAAAAAGTAAAACAAAAGATCAATTTGAATTAGAAGTGAGTCTTGAAGGTGAATTACTTTGTGCTCTACAAGCAATAACAAAAATAAAGAAACAAGTTGCTTCACAGGAGCAAAGCCCAAATAAGATAGTTACACCTTTACAAATTGAAGTTGATGATTCTAGGAGAACTGCAGACAATCTTAAATCAATTCTTGTAGATAGAGATAAGGAAATTCAGAGGCTTGAAATGGAACTAATATCACTTAAGAAACAATTAGAAGGTTATGAAAGTACTCTGCATTTAAATGACTTGCTTGGAAAGAAAAAACAACATAAGGACATGACTGGTATTAGTTTTAGCACTGGTGAATGTTCAAATCAAAATTTCACAACAATTGATAAGAAGCAATCTTTTGAGCATAAAAGAAATAATATTAGATTCAATGCATTTTTTCATGGTTATTATTTCTACTGCAATTGATTTCGGCATAAGGTGAACAAATGCAAATTTATACTATCTAGAACACCTAAATTTGGTCACAAATAGTTCTTTGGTTTTCTAAATACAATACTATTGGTCATACATACAAACAATGCAAAAAAAACAAACCTAATTCTCAAAAAGTGTGGAGACCCAAGTTTGTTCCAAGTATAGAGCAATCTATGCTGGTACAAACTACCTTTCTCTCCAAGAAGAAGGAATTTTGGGTGTTGGATAGTGGTTGTTCAAACCACATGACTGGTGATAAAGACAGGTTCTTGAAACTTGAAGATTATGAAGGAGGATTTGTTAAGTTTGGTGACAACTTAGGTATTTAGATATAAGGTAAAGGTTCTCTACTTCTAAATGATGACACACCAATCTATGATGTATATTATGTAGAAGGATTGAAACATAATCTTTTAAGTGTCATTCAAATTTGTGATAATGGATATCATGTTACATTTGGTGCACAAGGTTGTGAAATAAAAAACAAAAAATCTGGTAAAATAGTTGCAATAGGTTTGAGAACTTGTTGAAACATTTAAAATCTTCTTGACTCTTCTAATCATGAAAGCAATGAAGGTATGTGTCTTATGGGTCAAGTGGAAGAAAACTGGTTATGGCATATAAACTTTGACAATTCGGTTAGAATAAGTAAAAATCAGAATGTAAGAGGCTTGCCTATATTGAGTAAACCAGAAAAATATAGTGTGTAAAGAATGTCCTAAGGGAAAACAAACTAAAGTGAGTTTTAAATATAAAGAACATGCATCTACAAATCCATTGCAGTTTGTACACACTGATCTTTATGGTCCTGCAAATACTAGGTCAATAAATGGTGAAAAATACATTATGTTATTTGTAGATGACTACACAAGAATGGTTTGGGTAACTTTTCTCAAACATAAATCTGAAGCTTTTAACAGATTTAAATTTTTTCGTAAGATGGTTGAGAAAGAGTCTGATATGAAACTCAAATGCTTAAGATCAGACAAGGGAGGTGAATTTACATCTCAAGAATTCATTGATTATTGTGAACAACATGGCATAAAAAGACAATATACTACTGCAAGAACACCTCAACAAAATGGGGTTGTAGAGAGGAAAAACAAAAAAGTGAAAGAAATGGCTAGAAAAATGTTAGATGAAGCCAAGCTGCCTGATATGTACTTGAAAGAAGTTGTCCACACAATCGTTTATATTCTAAACATAGTTCAAATAAGGGTAAAATCCAATTTCACTCCATATAAGCTTTGGTATGGTAAACCTGCTTCTATTAATTGCTTTAGAGTATTTGGCTATAAATGATTTATTAAAAGAGATGATGAAAATTTAGGAAGATTTTAGTCAAAATCTGATGAAGGTATCTTTTTAGGCTATTCTACTCATAGGAAAGCCTATAAATGCTTCAATAAAAGGTTGAATAAGATTGTTGAGTCGATTAATGTGAAGTTTGATGAAAGATTGCTCCTAGATTTTGATTATGTGTAGGATGATGAAGAGGAATTTGTGGCAGATTCAAATATCACTCCCAAAACTATTGTAGTAGATGAATCACAATAGGAGGATATCTCAAGTTCCAAAGCAATACCTTCTCAAAATCCTTCCAAAATTGTTTCAAAAAATCATCCTAAAGATCTAATAATTGGAGATAAAGATGCAGGAATCTTAACAAGAAGGAAGGAAAAATTTGAAGAACAAGCTCAAGTTGTGAGCATTTTTTTTTAGTAACTAAGTTTGAGGATAAAACTGTTAACGATGCTTTAAGTGATGATTTTTGGTTGAAAGCAATGTAGGAAGAAATCAGTCAGATCGAGAAGAACAAAACTTGGGAACTAGTCCCAAGACTTGATGATAAAAATTTTATTGGTAGCAAATGGATTTTTAGAAATAAACTGAACGAAAGTGGCAAAGTAGTCAGAAATAAAGCATGCTTTGTGTGCAAAGGATATGCACAACATGAAGGTATATATTTTAGTGAAACTTATACACCTGTTGCTCGTATTGAATCTATTAGAATTTTCTTAGCATACTCTTGCTTTAAAATTTTTAAGGTGTATCAAATGGATGTTAAAATTGCATTCTTGAATGGTTATCTTGATGAGGAATTTTTTATGGAACAACCATAAGGATTTTTTGTACAAGATAAATCCGATCATGTGTATAGATTGAAAAAGGCCTTGTACAGTCTTAAACAAGCTTGTAGAGCTTGGTATTCTAGATTAGATGCACACCTAATAGCAAATGGCTTCAAAAGAGGTGGTGTGGATAGTAATATTTATGTCAAACAAGAAGGTAATGATATACTAGTGGTTGAGGTATATATAGATGATATAATCTTAGGCTGCAACAATGATGCCTTATCAAAGAAGTTTTCAAAGATTATGGAATCATAATTTGAAATGTCAATGTTACGTGAACTTACATTCTTTCTTGGCCTCCAAGTTTTACAACTTGAAGAGGGAATATTTTTATCACAAACAAAATATGCAAAATAAATGTTGAAAAGGTTTCAAATGGATGATTGCCATCTAGTAAGTACACCAATGGTGACTGGTTGTAAATTATCTAAAACTGATGATTCTCTTGATGTTGATCAATTTGAATACAAATCAATGATTGGAAGCTTGTTATATTTAATTTCCTCCAGACCAGATTTAATGCAAGCTGTTTGTTTGGTCTCTAGATTCCAATTTGTACCAAAACAGTTCCATCTTATTACTGTCAAAAGAATATTTAAATATATCCAGAGTACTCTTGACTATGGACTTTGGCATTCTAGGGGTAATGATTTTACTTTACTGGCTTTTATTGATGTTGATTGGGTTGGTTGTCTTGATGATAGAAAAAGCACCAGTGGTGCAACTTTTTATCTTGGTGATCATCTTGTTGCTTGGCATAACAAAAAGCAAGATTTAGTTTCATTATCAATAGCAGAAGCTAAATATATTGCAGCCACATCTTGTTGTACTTAGCTTCTTTGGATGGCTCAAACACTTTTAGACATGGGTATTGATGTTACTAAACATGTTTCCATCTTTTGTGATAATTCCAGTGGAATTAACTTATTAAAGAATCTTGTTATGCACTCCAGAACCAAACATATTGCAATTAAATTTCATTTTCTGAGAGAAAAGGTTTTGGCTAATGAGGTTACAGTGCAATATGTCCCAACTCAAGCACAAGTAGCAGATATTTTTACTAAGCCTTTGGCTAAAGAAGTTTTTGAAAGACTTCGGTCTTGATTGGGAGTTATCTCTCAATCACTTCTCTCTTAATGTTCCATCCTTGCTTTAGGGGGAGCTTCTTAGCTCTTCGAGCACCTCTTGTTGGTTTTGTTATGTATTTGCTGCTTCTTTGCTATATTTGTAGTTGGTTGAGTTACTATTTTTTGATGTTTCCTTCTGTATCCTTTGTCCTTGAGACAAAAAGGGGGAGAAATATGGTTATTCTATTGAAAATTTAGGGTTGGTGATCATATTGAATTCAGATGGTTGCAGATGGTTTTTGCCATCAAGGACAAAGGGGGAGTTTGTTGGCTTTCTCTTTTTGTTATATTGTCCTTCATGAAAAATCTGCAAAATTGATTAGTTCTTTGAATACTTGGTGCTCTTTGTGTTTAGTTTGGTAAACTTGGCATTCTCAGTGTTTTGGTGATCATGCTTTGGGTTGATGTATTTGGGTGCATTTGTTCATCACTTAATGTGGTACTAATCATGTTAAGCTTTGTGTGTAGATAAAAGTTATTCAGATGGTCTGATTGTTTCAGATTTGGTTTCCTAGGATCTTTATGCTTTGAACTATTACATATTTGATGGCTCTTGATGATGTTTGTTTCATATTTCAGCTTGATTTGTTTCAAGTTTATTACAATTGATATCTTGATTTAATTGGACTGACAATGTGATAAGGTTTGATTTAGGTTATTCAAATGGTATTTGTGGTGATAGGGCCCTCTTCAGCTTCAGATTTATGATATTGTCACCTTCACATGTTTAGGTATACTGATTCATGGCATATACAGATGAAGGCAATGCTTATGGCAATATGGTGTCAGTTGGTATGAATTATTGTTGATAAATTTGGTACATACTATTGGTTTGTCGCTAATTTATATTGCTTCATCAAGCAATTACTCCGTCCCAAGCAGTTTGGTTATTGATTGAATTGCTCCATGAAACTTGGTTTAGTAAAAATATCACATTCTCACATTTTATCTGGTGGCATAGTATACACTTTGGTTTTGGTATTTCATTTGTTTGATGGTGTTTATTGGCTCAAATGACATATAATTTTTTTTTATCATTTTTATTTGGTGATTTCTATGCCCAAGCCTTGACTTTGTAGTTGATATCCAAAGAAAAACTCATATTGACTATTCAAAGCCTTTTACATATGATATTAATTTATCATTGGTATGTTAATGATTTGTGGGGTCGACATTTACATAGAATAAACCTATCAGGTTTCCCAAAGCATTTTTCAATAGTGATATTGTGTTTGAAGGTTACTTGGTTATATCATTTGGCAACCATCATTTTTTCATATGTTTAAGTCAGCATTATGAGAATCTTTGACTCAGAATATAGTTTATTATGTGTCGACAGTTTGCAAGCAAAATTTGGAGGTGATCATGTGGTCGAGTCCTTGGTAAATGATTAGTCAAGTAGACTCATAAGCATTTTAATTAGTTGATTATTATTGTCTTTTTGACTTCAGACTCCAAATCTTTATTAATTTTGGAAAATTCATCGACTGACTTGAGAGAAGACTTGTTTAGGGAAAAATGATATTGCATTTTCATTAAATAGTTTGGAACCCTAGCGCCATCATGCTGGAACTTCAGTTGCATAGTGTGCAAGGTTGCTGTGGTATTTTGGTTTGGTTTTTAGTTATATTGATCTTTGGTGGTTGGCAAGAATGTTGGTGGCTTTTGTTTGAGTTGGAAGCAGTAGTTTGGGTAGTTTTCATGAAGCACTTCAGGGATTTTAATTGCAGGTTAATTCCACCATAATAGAGGTAATATCTATGCATTATTTTTGATATTTCAATGGTAAATTTGGTAAAAGAAGAGGAAAAGAAAACTTTGTTTTTAGTTTCAAATAATTTTCTCAACTAAATTGAAACTACCTTGAACCCGAGCATAAACTAAAAGGTTTCATCTCTCAATGGAATTTTATCTTCATATCATTTTTGATTGGCTTTAGATTATACATTATGTTCATAAACTCTGGTTATTGAAATTGAGGTTTTCTTGAAAAAGTTGTATAACTGTTTCACAAACATTATATATATGTATCTCTGCAAAAACATAAAGGTAGATAGTGAAAAAGAGTGTATGAGGTGAAGAAAGGAAATTGTCTAGACAAAGTGTTGTTCATTGTAAAATCATTTTATAAAAAGAGAAGAGTGGGCTCATATTGTTTTTATCTCTGATTGTATCACAGAGATTATGTTTTGAGTTGAGCATTATTGCAAAATCATTTTGTATCCTATTTTAATTTTATGACTGCAAGAATGATTGCAGTTATAAGGTTTTGATGGGTTGCAATATTTTGAATGTTTGATGAAGTTGGTGCTTCAGAAAGATTATGGGAGTTGGTGCTCCACATTGTTACAGTTGGTGCTCTTTGATTAATAGAAGGGAAATTTTAGCGAGTGGTTTTTTATACCCCAAGAGGGTTTTTCCACTCAAGAAATATTTGTATTATGTGATATTATTCGTCTCTCATTCTGTTTCATGTTAATGTGCTCATTCAATCAATGCTCTGATATTTTTAGTATGATCAAAAGTTTCTTATTTCAAAAGGTTGTCATGCAAAGTTAAAAAGTCTTTTATTGAGAAAAGTTGTTGTTCTATTACAAAAGCACATAAAAGATTGTTCACACTCTAATTGAACAATATCATATGATTCTTTTAACATGAGTTATAAATGTTACTCAAGTTTCATTTCAATCTAATTTTAAATGTTGATGTACACTTGCATAAATAAGTCTACCACATTGAGTTAAAAAATAGTAAAAAGTCTCGTTGTACCTTTCAGAGTCAAAATTTAAAAATTACTTCACTCTGATTCACCCCCCCTCTCAGAGTGAATCCACTTCCATCAATATTTTTAGTTCAAAGTCCTTGTACTTATGATTTTTTAATTTTTTACATTCAAATCACTCATAATACAATCCTTGTGAGAGGGATTTAGGCTTCTATTTATATTTTTAAAGAATAGTATTTAGAATTTTATAAATGTAATTATGATGAATATTCCATTAAGAAATAGAAGCCTCACTTATGTACTTAAATGTTTGAAGTGATTATTGAGGATGTGTTGGGAGCTTCCCAACCAACATGGGAGATTTTATGTCTATGTGATAGCTTGCATGATACCTTTTAAAATCATATGTGACATCAACATGATATTGAAAAAGTTATAGCGCAAGAGTAGTAAGGTGCCAACATGAGAGCATCTAGTGTTTCAAGATGAAAGTAGCAAGGTTTTGAAACATGTATCATATTTCTATTGATTCATGCTTGCATGTGATAAATAATGTGACATATCTTTGGATGGGATCTTATATTTTATGCATTAACACTATGGAGGATGAGAGGATTATTGTTTGAGATGGTGTTCAACTTGGTTGTTGTTGTAGGTATCTTGATGGAGCACATAGAGAAATTGGATATCTTGGTGGTACTTGTTGGCTATAAGGACTATTTCCTTGATTTTTGAGTTTACTTTTGACCCCTTATGTAGTGTAATAATTTTATATTTCGTATGTGAGGAGATAAAGTATGGATTGGGATGTGTGGTTACATGATTCCAATTTTATTTTTTAAATGGATTACATTGGAGGAGCTTGATGTTTCAAAATATTTGCATTAATACTCTACATTTGGAGGCTAGGTTTTTCCCTCATGAGGATTTTTTCAAGGTAAACCTTGTCACATCTTGATGGTATAATTTTATATTCTTTTGTATTTTGGATTTTGAATACTTGTTTACATATTTTTATCTCATGTGGCTATGTAGAAATAGTTTATTATGGTTAGAAATTTATTTTTGGAAATGATTAGCAACCAATTGATTAGAGAAAAAAGAGACACATTTAAACCAAAATAATTTTCTTATTTTTATAATTTATCTAAAATTTATGTACATATCTCTAACCTTATGCAATCATAGGCTTGGTTATAAAAAATGATTTATTGAATAAGCCTATTCTCCTATATTCTTAAATTGTGCATGTATGATTTCCTAACCTACCTACACACAATTTTTTATTTAGTGATCCTAATTTGATGGAAAGAGATTAGAAAAATTATAAAACATAAATATCACTCAATGATTAATTTCAAACTCAATTATCTACATAAACTACTAGCTACCTTGAATCTACAAATGTTAGTAGCAATTGTTTCTTGTAGTTCATTAAAAATTTAGAACACAAAAAAATATACTAGATTTTTAGGGGTATTTAATATTAAGGTGTTTCTTGGATCCATTTATACAGTAAAAATATACTTTGGTACACAACCAAATGAGATATCAAGGTATATTCATGTGCATGATCTACATTTGTTAGAAGAAGTAGCTGAAAATGACTAGAATGGGGTTTGTGTAGACCATTTCACACAATGTGTGATTTCTTTTAGCACAAATACAAATTTGATTTCTAATGGTTGATTTTATGGCAAGTGAACTTGTGCGTCTTCCTATTAATGTTTCTCTACCTATTATACTTTGGAACATGTAGTTTACATTGTAAAACCAATAAAGGTTAGTGATATTTGAAGTCAAATACAGGGAAGAAAAAATTATTAATGCAACCACACAAGAAATATTGATATTATCATTCATTATTTCATATAAAATTTGATATATTATATAAAACTCCTCTTACTTTTTGGTAGAATTTAGCAATATGTATTTTTTTATTTAATCTATATTATCACGTGGTTATTATTCTTAGAAAATATTAAGATATATAAGTGTGGCCATTGGCCATATATCAAAATTTCCATCAAAATTCAGGGCTTAAATGAATCTCCTTGCACATAAATGAAATGACCATGGTGTGAGACTTCTCATTTTGTATATTAGTGTGAATTTGTAGATGAATATGGTATTATTTATATCAAATATTAAGTCAAGATATTAGTTGCAATGTGTATATTGTTGTAAAATGCATACATGTCACAAATGGCCTCTATCATGGATGGGGAAGTAGAGAAAATAATATTAAGACATGGAAAGAGTGGCATACAAGTCAATGTTGGACACCCAAAATGCTAAGAGTGAGGGTGAATCATATTCTTTGAAACCACTTAAAAATTTCAATATTTACTCCACACATCATATTCAAATTGCAATATGAAACCATGAAAGTAATCATTAAAGTACATAACACATGAACACCAAATTTTTACATGGAAAACCCAAAAAGGGAAAAACTACAGTGAGGATTAGCTCACAATATATTATAATTGGTTGTATACACCTAAGAATGCTCTGGATAAGTCTAATTAATTAAGTACAATTATTTGATTAATTAATTAATTAAGTATAATTAGTATGAAGTTACTATCATATATACCAAAAATGAAGCAAAGGTAGATGGTGAGAAACACCAAGATATAAAAAAGATTAGTGAAAAAAGAAACTGATATCTAGACCAGAGATGTTTTCATAAACATGGGCTAACAATAAGGACTTGACATTGGTAGGGATGATCAAGTAGTACTTCCTCAGAACCCCAATCTAGAATATGTTTCTATCTACTTAAAAAAGAATGGCTATCCAGAACGAAGTAATCCTTTACACATTTTTCTTTCTCCCACAAAAAAGTAGTGAAGGTTGAGATAGGTTCAAAAGCTTCTATTATTTGTAGCAGACGAAATCTCATTGGTTCAATTTATGAATATTCTGGTGCTTTTTTTCAATTGAGCACATGTCTACAACTTTTGTCTCAACCAAAATTGAAAGTTTCAAATAAATTCAATTATGCTTTATCTCTTTAACCAATTTTGGAACATTCTTAAGAGACTTGGGTCTCTTCTTCCACTTTTTCTTCCTAGTCACTTGGAGGAATGCTTTATCCTCTACTCGAGACTCTCCAACTTCATTCTCTATCATTGATTTTTCCAGATCAAATCTGAACTGTTGCTTGTTGCTACATCACAATTTTCCTTTGAAAATCTATAAAAGTAGCCTCTTGCTACAACAAATGGATCCCAACTTTGTGCAATTTTACTCTACAGAAATAACATTATAGCATTTAAGAAAATAGCAGTTGGAATCATATTTGCAATCATATTAACATTTTAGGATCATGGCTTTCATGCTAGCTGCATCTTAATTTAGTTTATCTACAACATTTAGCTTTCATTATCAATCATTATCACAACATATCATTTATCAATCATCATATAGGATTAGATTCCTACATTTACATCATTCTCATTCTCTAGGTTGTCATTTTAACAATCATAGTGCTACACAATCTGAGAGCCACTTTGATTTAATAAATCCTTTGAGATAGAGAGCAATGGGATGACTTTAGATATTTTATTGTCCTTCAATTAGATTAAATTGTCATTTGAATTCTCTAATACAATGTTTCATTGAAGTGTGTTGTTATTCATTTACACATATTTTCCACACACATCAGTCATAAAATATTATAGAAAGACTCACTATACGAAGGAATCACTGTTTAGAGAATAAGAGAAATAGAAAAGAGGGGTGGCTCACTACCAAGATTTGAAATGCTAATAATGCATCTACAATATGTAGGAGATATGGTTCCACTGAAGCTCAATTTACCAAATCAACACACTTCATACTACACAACTTCAACACTCTGCTCTGCTTTACATTCATATCTCATTCACACTATACTCGCATACTTAGCATTACATTACAATATCTTCACAACACTAAAAATTATCTTACATGTATACACATTACATCCACAAACACAACATCAATTAGGTCAGCCTAATTAGATGTACCGTGTATAATATAACTTGTCAGCTCAAGATTAAGAAAAACACACTTCACGCCTTAATTCAAAACTTGTAACATATCCAAATAGGTCAGAGGGGACCCATCATAACTCCATAAGACCAATCGAAACTTCCTTTAACTCTACACGACTCCAAACATTTTAGGTCAACTTTATTGATGGAGTAACACTAAAATACACCAATTGATCATCCACAAATTGACACTCAAACCTCTAATAAACTTTCCACTTGGATCATATATGCTATTGAAATCCATAAAAACTTCCTCAAGACCAAATAAAAAAATATTCTTCCATGGTGGAACGTGAACTATTCCAAATAGGTACTTTGTAGTGGTAATACTATCACTAGCAGACTTGATACACTGTCATCATTATCTTCGATACTAGGGGACATAAAGACATGAAAATTTAGATTTATATTCCTTTGACATACTCCAAAACTATCTTATAACCACAAACTAAAATCTTCAAGGTGGAGTAATTCAGATCTAAAAACTGATACTCTGTGCACTAAAAACCTACATTTTGGACTTAGTTGAATATTCAACATCTCTATTTTATACCAGAGAAAAACTCTTGCATCTGCATATTTGATTTCCATTGACTCAATCACCTATGATTCACCAACCAACTATATATCAATCTTCACATCAAACCACAATGTTGACATCAATGACAACACTATATACGCTCGTGCTTATGCTGCAACAAACATACCAATGGCAATCTCCTCAAACTTCCAACAATCTCCCCCTTTGTCATTGATGAAAACATCCACAAAAATATTCTCCAAATATTCTCCCCCTTTGACATCAAGGGAAAAAGGCACACACATTTTTTATATTCTATGTTCCCCCTTTGACATCATTTACATATACTTGCTATTATTTTTCCTTCTCCCCCTTTCATATATACATGATTTTACCTGACTTACTCACATACTCACTGCAATTGATATATACATATATGCATGAGAGTAACAAACTTATTCAAAAGTCTAAGAAACTTCCCCTAACAGTGATATCCATTAAAACTAATCAAAATTTGTATTAGTATATTATTAATTATCTTCCACATATATAAAATGAAATCTAAAATTTTCATAATCAAAAAATAAATATTCACAATCAAATGGAAGAGGGTAGGTTACTTGTGTTTGACATCTGCAATCTAACAAGGTGTGATTCCCAATCCTTCTTACCATCTTTTGAATCTTTCTTGGCTAAACAAAGTATGTGGCTCTATGTCTCAAATTCCATGAGAAGTTCTTCACCTTCCTCTATGATACTAGGTACTGAATTCAATGTTATTGCCTTATCCACATTAGTTAGAGCACTGGATATGGGTGTGAACTTGGAATTCACCAGGTCTCTAATCTATCCAAATTGCACTATAATCTTTTATTTTTTCTCCTGTAGTTGGAAGAATTATTCTTGCATATTTTCAATAGCTAATCTTGTAGTTCCTCTACATCATTTGTAGAGTCATAAGCATCAAATGCCTTATCAATTTGGGACTCAATAGAGTCCATCTCATCCTTAATTTTTTGTGGAACTAGGCCACTTCAAGCAAAATTAAAACAATACTTTAGCTTCCTCTACACAGTTCTGAATAGTTGTAAGGTTGTTTTGCAATTTACTATGTGTAGTAGCACACTTGTCTAAATTTTTTTCCAATCTTTTCTCATTCACCTTCCTATTTTCTTCCTTTTCCAACTTCTCCTCTAAACCACTATAATATTCTTTGAAAGAGTCTAGGAGTAGCCTCAATTGTTGCACACCAGATAGAGAATTTCCAATAGTAACATTGAGAAAGCTTTCTTGCAACATCTTCACAACCTCATCTTTTAATTCAATAATTTTTTTTGTGGATTTGTAAGATATCCTTTCTGGTAGAGGCATGGAATGCATCATCAAGTTGTAATTTATGCAAGGGGAATATCTTGTCCATATCAACTTTCCCTTGCTGCATTGAAATCTGTAAAAAATGAGCTGATATAATAGGTTGAAATTATAGTTACATTCCCAATAGGCTCTTCAAGGAGTCTATGGAGGTTCCATAAGATTCACCAATAGTCTTCAAATTTTCATCATCCTTCTTCTCATAAGCCTTTTCCTTGTCACCAATTTTATTTTTAGATTTTTCATCATTTTTTTCTTTGTTAGCATCATTGGACTCCAAAGGAGGTAAATTTTTTGTATTCTATGCATCAGATATCTCCAGCTTGTCTTGTACACCCTATTATTCATGCTCTGCATTCTTCTTTGTGTTCAAAGGTGGTGTGTTATGCTCTACTTGTGCATCCTACTTTTGCATTTTATTATCTTTTTCAACAATATTTTATTCCATTAGAGGAGTATCATTAGTATCCACATATTTTTGTACATCTTACTCAGCTACATGCTCATGTTGAGAATATTTTGATACATTCACTTTAGGAAAAGAGACAATAATATTCATTTCACTATCCAAAGTCATACCTAACTCCTTTGCCAGATTTGTAACCTTCTCAACAATCTCATTCCTTAGCCTCTCTATATCATCTTTATCTCTACTCATAAGTGTGGTGACTCTTTGCTTGCTCTTGAACTCTTTATTGTATAATTGAGCTAATTTAGCTCTATCCTCATCAAAAATAGAATAAATTTCTCTAAAGTAAAAGTTCTCAATTTTGCATGTTTATTTATTGCCTCTTCTCTTCTTACAATTAATGCACTTTTGAGATCCTCAAGAAATTGGTCTTCAATATTTCATTCCAACATCAAATGTTACTATGTATCCAATTGTTGCCTCTTCAATTGTTGAATTATTATTATCATCCACAGTGGGATACAAGGCAGTAGTCTGTTCCAACACTTCATGCTCAACTAAACCATTAAACAATGCATCTAATCTCATAGGACTATGTTTTCTTATAAGAGGGGAATTGTCTTTCTTCTTATTTGATTTTCCTTTGGGTATTTTCTTTCAGACTTTTTCTCCCTCATATTAATCATGAATACTTGTTTCTCCTTCTCCACTTCCACTTCACTGATAGTGTCCACAATATCAACCTTAACCTTCTTTTCACTTGTCTCTCCTTAAGAGGCACCTATTTTTATGTTCTAGACCAACTATGGTCCTTCCTCTTCTTCCTCTTGTTCATCTAAATTTACACTCATATACTCCTCTCTTCTTACCTTTTCTTTCTTTATCCTCTACAAAGCACTTTTTTGCTTCACTAGAACACTCTTTCCTTCACATGAACACTCTTTTATTTAATTAGAGAATTGTTTGGCTCCTTTCTCTTTGTTCCACTAGTAGAAGGTTTAGTCCTAGAGGACTTGGGGGCAACTGGAGAAGGGTATAATTTCTACCCATTCTTCTTGTGCTAGGGACACCTTCCAAAAAATTGGATTTTTTTTAGCTTTCTCCACAAAGTCCTTATGAAGTCCCATCATCTCTACAACCTATGCAGTCATCTTCTAAAAATTTCTATTGATCTCATTATTTGTGTTCTCCATATGCACTTCCATATCTTCCCTTAGTTTTATCTCTAAGCATGCTAAGTATATGCTCAACCAGACCAACAATTACATGTCCTCTACAACTTCATATCCCATTTCAAGGATTCACATAGTTCTAGGCTCAATAGACTCCATGTGATAGTATTTGTTAACCATAAAGATAATTCCATTTTTATACTTCTCCACCACACTCTTTAGAATCCTTTCTCTAGATTGCATCTTCTCCTAGAAAGTTTTAAAGAATCCCCATAATGCTTTCTACGGTGTATCTGTATCACCTAGTCTCATTAGATAGTCTTTGATTTGAGTAGCCACTAGATTTCCTTTAGCCATACAATGTTCCTAGTTCTTGAGCCCTCATTTAGGAAATAAAATAACAAACAAATGATCAATGTCCCAAATCAAAAGGGGTACCAAGATTCCTTGGTCTTTTGCGAATTCTCCAAGAGTTGTTCCCTTAACAACTCACACAAATCATAGTCAACACCTTTCTTTACCATCTCATATGTAGTGTTGATGGCAGTAGTAGAAATAGAGCTCTCAAGCTATTTGTAAAGTATATCTTGTATCCTATTATCATTGTCAGATATTTTATTATAGGGTCTTTAATATCCTTGATATTCAAGGCTCTCTTATCATATTTTGCACCTATTAAATTTATCACCATTTTTTTTTCACTAATTTGAGTGTCAGAACTAGTTCTTTAGAACATAATCCTATTACAACCCTCATAACCTATTTATTAATCATGTGTGGTATATCCAACCAAATAAACCTATCATGAATCCTACTCAAAGTATACCTAATTCACTCATCATATAGGAAAAGATAGGGAAGTTATTCCAAACATTGAGCTTCTTCTCCATCAAGCTCTCAAACTCAGGTTTCAATTTAAAATGGTCTCTAGTAAGCTCATTAACCCATACATTTCCTAGCTTAGAGTGGTTATGCTCTTCCAATTTTGCATGTATAAATCTTGAAATCTTCTATATGCATCAATCCATATGGAATACTCGAAAATGCACCATCTTGGTCCATCATCATTGATTTATCAAGGTGCTTATTGAATTTGGGTTGAGGATGATCTACAACCTTAAAAAATTGTGAAGTATACATCTTTCAACACTTTAAAACACTATGGAAACTTAGGGTAAAGTAGAAATCAATAAATACCTTTGAATCTCTGCCACTAGGGTTTTTCTCACAAGTTCAAAATCACTTCACTTTTCTCTCCTCAAATGCTTGTTTGAAAATGGCTTAAAAAATATGAGTGATCACTTATTAATCCTTTTCAAATGACCTAAAACACATTAAATGAACTAATTTAAAGTTTGACCAAAAGCTGATAAACCCTAACTATGACAGTACAATCACCTTCAATTGCTCCACAAAATTCTACAACATAATATTTTCCATTGATTTTTTCAACAATAGGTCAAGTATATCAACCTACACCTCATATCCATGTGTTGAAGGCATCAAGATCATATCTTTGGCAGGGGCTTAAAGATATTCTATTAAAATTCCCCTTGAGCTAAAGCTCTCACTTATTTTTCAGAGGAAACATCTACACCAAAGGTTGGCGTAGATTCATTTTGGTACAAATTCACTCTTAACTTTGCTCTCTTTATTTTTCTAGATCTTTCCAATTTCCTTCTTCATTTCTACCCAATCCACATTCTTTACTAGATCATTCTTCTTCAATGAAATAGAGGGTTTCACATCCTTTCTTTTGCAGAACTTAGAAATTATGTGTCCTAACTTATTACATTTTTAACATTTGACATTTTGAACAAGCTTACTTTCATTTACTTTGGATTTACATTGATTATCCTTATGACCAAATACATTTCATGGATAACAATATCCATTGAAATATTGAAACATCATGCCATTGTTATAGCCATTCATCTTTTGATTTTTGCATTCACTATCTCTATGACCAAATCTTTTGCATGTAAAACATTGTATGAGAAATTATTGAGCATGTTGATTCATTATGCTTCTACATTCTATAGCCTTATGTCCAAACTTACTGTGGGAATAACAATAACCATAAAAATATGGGTACTTTTGTGCATTTGGTTGTCTGATTGGTGGTCTTATGAATTCACTCTTCTAGTTTGAACCTTTTTGAAGTTGCTCTGCTTTTCATTCTTCTTTTCAGAATTTTTTGGAGTTTGATCTATCTTTGAGCTTTCACCTTTCTCAAACCCTAATCATTCTTTATCTTTATATGCCTTCTGATTTGCAATCATCTCATCAAGCATTGTAGTACTCTTCTTGAATCTTTTCTTTCTCTAGATTTGATATCAAGGTTACAACTTCTTGTTCAAGCTTTGAGAATTCTTTAGATTTATCTTTTAGTTTAGCATGCATACAGTCTTCAACTCTTTTACTTTCTTCAATTTGCAATTTCAGGTTAGGAATCATCTCATTTGATTGCTTGAGCTCTTTGATCCTATTTGTATTTCTTGAGTTTCTCTCTCAATATCTTAATGCATTCATCTGCATCACTAAGATCCTATTTTAGATCTTTGTTCTTAGATTATGCTTTATCCAAATCATCCAAGGAAGATTTGAGTTATCCTTCCATGTCAATAATGCAATCTTCTTCAGTAAATCCTACCATAGGAATTTATTCTGGAGGGGTAGGATATCTCCTAGTAGTCATGTGTTTAACTCCAAGATCTACCTTAGTGATTAATCCAATTAAAGGAACCAAGCTCTGATACCAATTGTTGAACACCTAGAATACTAAGAGGGGGGGTGAATTGGTACTCTCTGAAACCACTTAAAAATTTAAATATTCACTCCACACATCATATTTAAATTGTAGTAAGAAACCATGAAATTAATCATTAAAGCACATAACACATGAACAACAAATTTTTACATAGAAAACCCAAAAAGGGAAAAAAAATGACAAGGATTAGCTCACAATATATAATAACCGGTCATAATATATTACAAAATGGTTCATTGCTTGTTGGGCTCACTATTTGAAGGACTCACTGTCCAAAGAATAAGAGAAATAGAAAAGAGGGGTGGCTCACTACCAAGATTTGAACTGTTAATAATACATCTACAATATGCAGGGGATACAGTTCTAGTGGAGATCAATATACTAAATCAAACACTTCATACTACACAACTTCCATACTCTGCTCTACTTTACATTCACATCACATCCAAACTATACTCGCATACTTCATATTACATTACACTATATTCAGAACATTGAAAATGATCTTACATTTATACACATTAGATCGACCTAATTAGATGTAGCATGCATAACATAAGTTGTTGACTCAAGATTCAAACAAACACACTTCACACCTTAATTCAAAACTTGTAATGCATTCAAATAGGTTAGAGGGGCCGCATCATAATTCCATAAGATTGACCAACACTTCCTTTAACTTTGCATGACCCCAAACTCATCATGTCCATTGATAGAGTAATACTGAAATACACCAATTGATCATCCAAAAACTAACATTTAGACCTCCAATACACTTTACACCTGGATCATAGATGCTACTAGCACCTGTAAAAAATTCCTCAAGACCACATAACAAAATATTATTTTGTGTTGGAATGTGGACCATTCCAAATAGGTACTTTATACTGGTAACATTGTCACAAGCAAACCCAATACACTATCATCATTATCTTTGATACCAAAGGAAATAAAGACATAAAACTAGGATTTAGATTCCTCTAACATAATCCCAAATTACCTTAGAACTGGAGGCCAAAAATCTTCAAGGTGGAGTAATGCGGATCTAAAAACTGATACTTTGTGCACTAAAAACCTATATTATGGACTTAGCCAAATATTCAACACATTTGTTTTGTATCAAAGAAAAACTCTTGCATTTATATATTGGATTTTTATCACCTCAATCACTTATGCTTCACCAACTAGCTATACATCAATCTTCACATCAAACCACAATGTTTACATCAATGACAACAATGTTTATGCTCATGCTCATGCTCATGCTACCAACAAACATACCAATGACAATCTCCTCAAACTTCCAATAGTCCACTACTTCAAAATTCATACATGTAACATATAAAAACTAATATTAAGGGCTACATATTTAAAAAATGACATTTTCAATGATTTCATTTGATCCCCCAAAAGGTGAAGCAAATTTATTTTTTGTTAACATTTTGATAGGTATATAAGAGACTCCATTAAGGGTTTAACTTAAGCCTAGGAGGTTTATCTTTATATGAACTCAATTTAAGAATCTTAATTTAAATTTATCATTTTTAGATCCCCACTGATGTCCATGAAAATGTATATATGTATTGATCTAGATTTCAAAGGTCTAAAGGATCCAAAGAGCTTTACAAAACTATAACAATAATGATGCAAAGAGAGGAAAAGGATAAATTGTGATGTATTTGGAAATTTTTAATTACAATTTTTTAGAGGATATTAAATGTGCAATATTTAATATTAGACTATATATGTTACTATAAAATGTAAGAATATGTTATCTATAATTTATGTGGCTAATCCTACCAAGGTAAATAGATATCTCTATTCTCGTAGCTAAAGAAAATATTTGTTGCATGTTCAACGCATGGTGACTACTATATCATATGAACTTTTATCAAATTTAATGTACCTTTCAGGGAATATGTTTTAAGAAAATAAATGCATGTAAATAATAAAAAAATCATAAGAGCTTCACAATAGTGGTAGATAGACTTATGGAATTAGGTTCTTCAAGATTAGATAAGTAAGAATTTCATTTCTCAAATACTACATTAGTTAAATTGTTTGTATGTAATCAAATATGAATGATAGATATAAAATATAAATATATCCTTTTTACTTTTCAAATTGAAAAAAATACTTTATTTATGTTTAAAACTTGGCTTCTATTGCAATTGGTAGCAATACTTCACTTTTGTAAGCCATGGAGTTGCTACATCCCTACTACACTCAAATTTTGGAGATAATTTTTTTTATGCATCTAAGTGCCTATGGTATGTTACCAAGGGAAATAATATAAGGGAAGGATTGATGGTGAGAGGTGTGTCTTAGCTTGGTGTAAGTGGACCTTGATAATAGATTAGGAGTAGAAAAAATTACTTATTGATATTGAAAGCTAAGCCAATATAATTGGTAGCTTTAAAGGTATTTTGGAAGATATTGCAACATAAAAGAAGAAGTTCCATACACATGTCATTGTCTCCATTGTGTTCATGATTTCATGATACCATATTACCAATTTCAATGTCTTACAATGGTCTAGCACAAATTTATGATTTGTAATCTTGATTTTTTTCTTTTTAATTATGTCCATGTAATTTAATTATGTTAAAAATATTATTAATATAAAGTTATGTTCACACAACTAAATATAATATGATTTCTTATAAGGTATGGTCATGACACTCTTGCATTTTCATGTTGTACTAATACATTTTTTATTATTTATTTGAATGTTTTGGTCAACCTTTATATACCTAGTGTTTGCATTGTACACAAAATATTATAATTGTAAAAAAAGGACAGTGATAATAAGAAATAATTAAACAATTAAAATCATTCAATAAGTGATTCAATGCATGTAGCACACAAAATAAACAAATGTACAATTCCCTTTCATTTATAAAAACAATACATCTTTTACATTGCTTATTATATACTAAAATTATTATAATTTCATTGGAAATATACATGCTTTAAAGATTAGGAGTAGAAAAATTTCTTTTTGATAGTGAAAGGTAAGCCAATTTAATTGGTAGCTTTAAAGGTAATTTGAAAGATATTGCAACAAAAAAGAGAAGAAGAAATTTCATACACATGTCATTGTCTCCATAGTGTTCATGATATCATGATACCAAATTATAAATTTTGATGTCTTACAATGGTCAAGCAAATAGTCATGAATTGTAATCTTGATTTTTTCTTTCTTTTTCTCAATTGTGTTTATGTAATTTTAATTATGTCAAAAATATTATCAATATAAAGTTATGTTCACACAACTCAATATAATATAATTCTTATAAGGTATGGCCATGATACTCTTACATTTTCATGCTATAATAATACATATTTTACTATTAATTCAAATGTTTAAGTTGACCTTTATGCACCTAGTGTTTGCATTGTACACAACACATCGTAATTGTACAAAAAAGATTGTTATAATAAGCAATCATTAAAAATTCAAAAGAATTCAATAAGTGATTTAATGCATGTAGCACAAAAAATAAACAAATGTATAATGCCTTTTCATTTTCAAGAATAATTCATTTTTCCATGTTCTAGAAGAAATTCATGAAATATAATCTTGAATTTTTTTATTTTTATTTAATCATGTCCATGTAATTTTAATTATGTAAAACATATTATTTATATATAAAGTTTCGTTCACACAACTAAATATAATTTTAATTTTTATAAGGTATGGTCATGATACTCTTTGTATTAATAATAGTATAAACTCAGAATGCATCATCTTTTACATGATTGGCACATACTTATACTAATATATAACATACTTGAGAGTAACTAAGTTCTATATTCCATTGCCTAACTCCCTATTACAATTGTTGTACAGGATTTATATGCATACTTACATGATTATCCATTGTCATATATAGGATATACAGGATTTATATGTAGGCTTATATGATTATACAATGACATACAAGATATAAAATATTTGAAAAATGTACAAAAAGGACCTTGTAGACTTCTATTAGATACATATTAAGTAGTTTCAGATTTATAAGATAGTAATTATTTTGAAATTTTTTGCTTACTCTAGGACTCCAGTTCATTCCATCCTGCTAAGGCTTCAATAGCCACTATTTCTTCATTGGAGAATACTTCCTCAATTTCTTGGTTCTCATTTGTGTGTAGTCTGAGCACCTTGACTTCTTGGTTTTCCTTTCTATTGTCATCTTTTCATTGAACTATTTCTGAAAGGCCTCTAGTGCCTTCATGAACATGGATAGGTTGCTTTGATCATGCTTCCAGGTGTGCCCATATTTGACCTCATTTTGGTTGACCAACACCACCCCATCCTTAAGCAATTTGAGGAATTTTCCTTTTAGAGATCTTTAATGTAATGGTTACTTCTGAAGCAATGTTAAACATGGTGAGTCTTTTTGAAAACTTGATAAGGGTCCTCTGTTTCCCATTGAATTTATCCTCATTCATTGCCTTCCATATATGCCAAAAGATTCCATTAGCTAAGCAGTGCCAAAATAAATTAAGTTCTTTTCCCAACTTTCTATCATTACACAATAGAATTTCTTTCCAATTAATTTTACTATTTGTAGTCCATATCAACATGCCATTGCAATAAAGATTCCATATTTCTTTAGCACATAGAAAATAAATAATATATGCTCAATGGATTTAGGAGTTTTGCATATACTACATATTTCAATATCAAAATGCTTCAATTTCATAAGTACCCTTTGCAACAACACTAACCATCTAAAACAAGCTTTCTTGGGATCAAATACACTAGACTAGTTAGAGATGAATATTTTTTTCCATTTTGTGTTGATTAAGTTAACTTTCTAGACCTTATTTAAATGCTCAATTAAGGATTCTGCTTGGATTAAGTCTTTGTAAATTATCTTAGCTTGCATATTCCTTAAGGGGGGTGTTACCCCTCCACTTAAGTTCACTTGTGAGGTTATTGCTAGGCTTGTTCTTATTAAGAGGAGGTATGCTATCCCAAGTATCTTTTAACAATAATTATGTTCTTATGTTAGAGGGAGGAGATTAAATTCATGTATTAGTATTTCCAAATCTTTTAACACACCATTTTCAAGAATGTTATCAAAAAATTTGATTCCATCTTGGGCCCACTTCTTGGAAGAACAACTTTGGAGAAGTGCAAGAGGCTTCCCCTTATGCTCTAGGTTCCACCAAATGGACATGTTATTCTTAATCAATTTATTATTATACATAATGGAGTGGGGGTTACTAACATTATCTTTGATTAAATCCCAATCCCTTCATATGCTTCTAAACACCATTGAACCAATTGGGACAACTGGGTGCTTAATAATGAGCAAGTCACTGAAAGGAAAATTTTCCATGATTTAGCCTACTTAGGCACTACCAGTTGGATGTTATTTCTCATTAAGACCTTCTAAGGTTCATTTCCCTCAAGAGCTTTGAAAATCCATTTGGTTGCAAGTACAATACATTGCTTTTCAAGATCTTTTCTCACCCTATCCCACATTGTGTTCTATCCATGCAACACCAGTCCCACCTAATTGAGTGATTTTTTTTTCTTTTTCCTTTACCATCTGACCACATAAAGTGATGCAAGAGTATCCAAGTGAACTGGAAATCGACATCAACCAAAAATAATCTTCTGGTTTGGATTTATGTTTTGGTGTGTTTTGGGGTTCATTTGGCATCTCTTAGCATTGGAAAACCTCTCATGTGATTTAATTTTCAAAATTTGAGTTTTTGCTCTGTTGCAGTTTTAAGGTGCCCACAGGTAGTTTTATGGAAACAATTGTTTCTAGAAATCTATAAGAGCTAGGTTAAAATCCTTTGGAAGGTATATTATTAGATTAATTTTTCACAATGTGTTGAAGGTTTTGTGACCAAAATCCTCATGGACTGGGATAATTTAAAATAATTTTTTTTTTCCTACATGGCCACAAAAATAATTAATTTTCAATATTTTTAAAGGCTTGAGGAAAATACTTTGGAGGGAATTATCTTGATGATATTATTTATATCCTGACAAATTTTCATGTGAATATGAGCTTCTGAGTAAGAGTTATGCAAAAAGTCAGTTTTCAACATTCGTTGCATAGCGTCCAAGTCACATGTTTGAATTTTTTTTCCAAATGATCTATACAGTCTCAAAAGGTAAAGTTTGATGGATTTTATTTATCTCATATCCATATTTTGAAGAAAATTAAAAATTAAAAATGGGTAGTGGTGGAGGATTTTAAATTATTGGCATAATTTCACCTTTTCTCCATGTAATTTCTCCTAGTAAAACAAGAAATGATAATTATTTCTTTTAATTGTTTTTGATTTAAAAAGCAACAAAAACAAGGGTGATGTCCCATCAATACAAGGAACCAAAGGCCATCCAGAGTAAGCACATTAAAAACACAGTGACAACAAAGAGAACCAAGCCATCACCCACAAGTCATATCAAAAACCAAAAAGCAACAGTAAACATAAGATAAAAAGAGTCCATCATACAGGCATGATACGTAGCAGACGAGTCCAAAGACCCCCAGGGGTCAAAGCAGTAAAACAACATAAACATACTAAAAGTCATAGAGAGATTAGCAAAAAAAAAGAGCCAAAGGCCTAATTCTTTTCCTCCCTACAAGGTTTGTCTTGAATAGCAGTCGCCCAATCCGCTGCGAGGAACTTAAGCAACTCTTTAAAACCAGCATCTTCTTTTCCATCGTTCATGGACTTGTCTTTTTGTAGCAAGCATAAACTAGTAGCCGACCTATGCATGACCTTTAGGGCAAAGTGAGACACCTCTTGAACCTTTTTTCCAGCCTCTCCATTCTCCCTTTCAGCTTGCCAACTTCTTCCCAAGCCTAATCTTTTTTATTGTGATCTTCCTGCAAGGGGGCTTTTCCCTCATCTATATTAGAGGCCCGAGGATTATTTTCCATCACATTGACACTGGTAGGGCCCTTCTTCAAGCTTTTAGACATGTGGGACGCGCTACTCACCGATACAGACTGGTCTTCCCTACCTGCAACCTTTTTCTCTTGGCTTTCACTGTCACTCCTATTTTCATTATCCAAATCCGAAGCCTCCTTAAGACTTCCCACCTTGTCCTGCTTAAGGACTATTCTATTAGATCTACGTGGGGTATTAGCTTCGTCAGTGATCTCAAAGTAAAAATCAATTTGGTGGAGGTAGAATTTAGTTTTCTTAGAGGCTTTGGCCTTAGGTCTTGGGGTAGGGGCAAGACACTTTTTTTCTTTACCTGTATCCCCCAGACCCTTGGCAGGGGATGTGCCATGGGGAAGGGCTTTCAAGTTAGTATTTTTTAGGCATTTTTTCTTACTCGAGCCTAGCGTATCCAGAATGCTAACAGAGGGGGGAGTAGAGGAAACTAGGGTTTCATCAAGAGCAGGAAAAAATGGGACTTCTTGCACAGTGATAGGTCGAGCAGGGAAAAGGGCCATGTGAAAATGATAAAGCCTAGACATAAGGCCTTGGTGCAAGATAGTATAATTCTTTCCAGAAAATGAGGCTTCGTTAAACTTTTCCACAGTGCTATCAAGTAATGAAATAGGAAAAAATGAATGGAGATATGTTGGTGATTCCTAAGGTGGTTGAGGAAATTAAAGTGGTAATAGTAGTAAACCCCATACCTTCCTTCTAGCATGAAATACTTCATGACCACCATACAAACTCTATCCCACAGCTCTGGTAGTGCCTCATGGTCAAAACCACCCCACAACTTGACAGGTTTCTCCTCGTCGTGAAAGAACTGGTTAAGACTAATCTGGTTTGACACCTTTGTGGTTTACTTCCAGGTTCAACCACTATTCAGAAGCCCTATAACTCTAGAAATAAACTCCTTAGAAACTTCAAAGGAAATTCCACTAATGGTAACCCTACCATCATTCCAAGAGGTGACAAAATTACTTGACAGACCCTCATCGTGTTCTGTCATGGCCTCCATATACTAGGCAATTCGACCCTCTTTGCAAATGTGCCAAATAGTGGCATCTTCCTTCCACTCATCACACCTTTCTGGCTCCACACACACTCTGTCCCCACCCATAGAGCCCACACTGAAGTCGCCAACCGCCAGAACAAGAAGGAGATAACCAAGGAAGAAGAGTTGGTAATCAATTCTAGAAGCATCGAAAGGGAAAAGACCAGTGAAAAGTGACCAAAAAAGTAAGAAATGAAGGAAATAAATGCCACATCTTGCAACCCATGCAAAGGTAGTAGCTCCCTCATGCGAATTTCCCAAGGCACGTAAGGGCATGATATCAGGATAATACTTAGCCATCTCAAAAAATCTCATAGAATCTGCTAACTTATGAATCTCAACACAAAAATTTAAGGAGTTCAAAAAATGATGACTCCATCAGCCAGTAGGGGTAGAAATATTTGTCATACCATCGGCCCACAAGAGGCCATACATACCGTAAGAGAAACACATGATATCCATCACCTCACATATCAGCCAATTATTCAAAATCATGCTCCCGCCAGTAGTACTAACCAAATTTAGTAGGAGCCCAGCTAAAATAAGTAAGCACCTTCTACGAATCAACATTTAAATGTTTGAGATATTCCCTTAAACACACCAGAGCTGAGGGGGGGAAAAAATCAACTTTTTGCTAGCACTGAAGCCCTTCAATATCAAGACCCACCATCGCCATGTTGTCAATAGTTGCATTCCCCTCTCTAAAGACATATTGGATAGAAAAGTCTTGAAGACCATTTAGGAGTGAGTAAATGTCCTCCATAATACCTTTTAAAGACCACCCCGCCTTCATCTTGCCTTTAGTGGATTCCAAAATTAGCATCGAGTCACCTTTAATTTCCATGGTCTTGACACCAAGTGACAACACAATCTTAAGACCCCAAAGGAGAGCTATGCCTTAAGCCTAGTTGCTAGTGTGATCTTTCAGTTTCCTAGCATAGGCAACCACTAGGTAGTTGGTATGATCCCTGATAGTACCTCCTTTGGCTATCGTACCTCCCCTAGCCGCCCCATCAAAATTAAGCTTAACCCAGGGCGGCTTAAGGGTTCTCCATCTAGTATGCTTCCTATTGATCACTTTGGAATTATCAAATCTCTGGAACTCACTAGGAAAATTCCAAATGGTAGCTATGCTTCTATCCCAAGTAGTCGGGGGATTACTATTTGTCTTCCATTTGCATGTCGAAATGTTCTCCAAGAGAAGCTTATTAAGGATTATCAGCAGACGTTCCACATTGTTCACCGTTTCTTTGAAAATCCTATTATTCCTTTCTTTCCATAGGCACCAACAAATGTGAGGTGGAATAAGTTTCTAGACTAGTTTGATTAATGTATGATTGGAGGGGCATTTCCAATTTAAGATGAATTGGTGAAGATCTCTATAAAAAACCCAAGAGATGTTCAACCTTTGTAAAACATTTTTCCAGACCTGGGTAGCAAACTGGCAGTGAATAAAAAGATGGGAGATGGTTTCTTCTTCCCTTCTACAAAGAGTACACCAATTAGGGAATTGAAAGCCCCTCTTGAAAATTTTATCAATAGTTAAAATTTTCCCATGGATGGAATTCCACCAAAAGAAATTTACTTTATGGATGAGCTGATGAATCCACACCTTCTTCCAGCACTGCTCGTCACTGTCAAACTTAAGTAGCAGTTGATAAGAAAACTTAATAGTGAACTCCCTTAAGTGGTTCTTTGTCCAAAAAATCTTGTCCTCCTTGGGAAATAAAGGGAGTCTAACCGTATTCAGAAGCTCTTGAAGCTCCACAACCTTTGGCAGAAGGTTAGGCCAATGTAAGAAAGACAACTTTAGAGTTTTCCATCTAGCTCTGGGTGAGGTATAACCAGTAATATAAGTACCAATGAGATCTTTAGCATGTTCCCTCAATATATTAAAATGACTATCAACAAGGGGTCTACTCCCAATCTAGCTGTCCTCCCAAAACCTAATTGATCGCCCATTTCCAATTTTCCATTTGACCCCTTCCTTCAAGAGGGACCTACTCTTAAGAATATTGTTCCAAATTTTAGAGCCAAGAGGGAGACCAACCAGGTCCAAGGCTCTAAAAAAATTCCTTTGATTAAGATATTTAGCCTTCATTATTTTGCACCATTCAACCTTTTCCTGCATCAAACTCTAGCCAATATTGGCAATAAGGGCTTTATTCAAATTAGTAATCTTCCTGATCCCTAGGCCCCCTTGACATTTGGGGTGATAG
Organism: Sequoia sempervirens; assembly: GCA_007258455.2. NCBI lineage: Eukaryota > Viridiplantae > Streptophyta > Pinopsida > Cupressales > Cupressaceae > Sequoia > Sequoia sempervirens. Next base: position 22,737,792 of record VDFB02018296.1, read on the forward strand.
ACAGTGTACCAATTCACAAGGGCTAGTCTTTTCTTCTCCTCCACTCCTGTCTAGAGAAAGGATCTTTGAATTCTTTCCAACTTTTCAGCCATGGAACCTGAAATCCTAAAGAGAGAGGAAGTAGACCGAAATTCCTTGAAGGGAGGCCTTAAGAAGATGGAGTTTACCATCATTACTAAGAAGTTGGCCTTTCCAACTAGCAAGTTTCTTTTGCATTCTCTCCAAAATACTATTCCAAAAGTTGTGTGACACCTGCTTAATAGTGAGCGGCAGGCCTAGGTAGACTTCCAGAAGAGAAGCACTAAGACAATCTAGGATGGATAAAATCTTAGCTTGGAGATCAACTCTAGTGTTGAAGAAATAGACACTACTTTTGTTATAATTTATGCATTGACCAGAAGCACAAGCATAATCCTAAAGGAGGAATTTCCATTCTCTAGCTTCAATCATAGAGGACTTTCCAAAAAGAAACATATCATCAACAAACTATTGGAGAACAGAGGGGGGTAGGGTGGAGGCAATTTTAATCCCCTGAATTTTCCCTAAGTTGAGCAAGGATAGAAAGTTCCTACCCAGAACCTCAGCTACCATAATGAATAGGTAGGGAGAAAGGGGATCCCCTTTCCTATCCCTTTTCCTGCCTTAAAGAAACCCCAAGGAATCCCATTGACCAGCACCAAATACTGAACAGATTCTAGACATTCTCTAATGATACCAATCACTCTACATTAAAGCCAAACTTAGCAAGGATTGAATACAAAAACTTCCATCTAACCCTATCATAGACTTTAGAAATGTCAAGTTTGAAAGCCATACCTTGGTTCTTGCTTTTATCCATAGAATGAATTATTTCATGAGTCATAATAGCAACATCTAGGATTTTTCTTCTTGGCACGAACCCATTCTAACATCTACTGATAATTTTGTCTAATAAAGGTTTCAATCGGTTGACAAGGACTTTGGAGAAAATCTTGTAAATAGTGTTACAAAGACTTATAGGTCTGAAGTCAGTCATGTGTTTAGGATCTTGCACTTTAGGGACTAGCACAATAAAAGTGTTATTTAATTTCTTTAACAATTTACCAGTCCTAAAGAAATCTTTAACAACCATGGTAATATCGTAGTTGACAATGTCCCAATATTCTTAAAAGAAAGCTAGAGGGAAACCATCCAGTCCTGAAGCTTTATAGGCTCCCATAGCAAACACAACAGTCCGAACCTCATCCTCGATCACAGGGGCATAGAGTTGAAGATTGTCATGCTCACCAATACCATGCGGGAGGTGTCCTAGGAGCCTCGCCTGAAGCTCATCAGAAGGGGAGTTTCCAGTATCAGAGTAGATCTATCTATAATACTGTTCAACAACATCTCCAATTTTTTCAACCTCCTTCACTTCCTGATTAGAATCATTCATCAAACACTTGATAGTATTCCTCTTCTTATGTCTGCTGGCCATCCTATGGAAAAAAGAAGAGTTCTTGTCGCCCTCCTTCAGCCATTGGACCCTTGATCTCTGCTTCCAGTATATTTCTTCTTTACTTAAAATATCCTTCCACTTTTTCCTCTAGTTTTCTTCTTCAACATGTACATGTTGCTAAGAATGGCCCAAGGCCATAAGCTTTTGGAACCCCTCAAGCTTGTCCTTGATCATCTTTTTAGTTTTGAAGAAGTCACCAAAAGTCGCCTTGGACCAACCTTTGGCTTCTTTTCTAATAAGCTCCAGTTTTTGGGATATTCTATACATTGTCAAACCTTGAATAGGGTGGCTCCACCAAGTCTCAATTGTTACAAAGACAAATTTAGAGCTAAAAACATGGATATCATCATTAATTTGAAGACCTAGGGGCATGTATTGGTAAGAGGCAAGTATTTTTGGCCTTATTGATTAAAAAACCTATGTTTAGACCTCCATTTTGGAGGGCATCTTCAAAAAAACGTGAGAGTAGGTTTGAATACCAAACATAGAAGATTCCAATAGAGATTTGAATTATAAAAATGTATGTTTTATTGAGGGCTCATGGGATGTCATTTTGAGGGGAGCATTTAATTGCTTTTTAATTCAGATTTCAAAAAGTTTTAAAAAAAGGAGAGAGGGAGAGCTGGAAGGCTGCATGGAAGTAAGGTGGAGATGAGGACAACATGAACATTTTGGAGAGAAGATTTTCAAATCTTGCAGGAAGCAAAGATGAAGACTAAGTTTGAGGACAAGTGAGAGAGAATGACCATGGAGAGCCAAATTTTGTAAAAAAGTATTATTGAATAATTATTGTAATTGTTTCAACATGGTTGTGCATCTTTTTCAGATTTGAATGCTGTTAATTTTCTTTGTTCAACTTCTGTGTTTTGTGAGTTTGTGGATGGGTTTGTGTTTTTATTTACATAATAAAGTTTTTAATCCTTTTTTGGATTTCTTTTATTTGATAGCTATTAAAAAATCAAATAGAAGCAAAGTAGATGGTGTAGGATGATAGAATTTTCTGGCATGCCTGGAGTCTACCACCCAAGGATAGGTACTACCTATCCCATTTATCCATCTTTTTTTCAATTTTTTCTTTGATCCATAGCCACATTTATTTTAGGTATGGATTTACTGCGAAAGGAATCCTAACGTACCTAACTTGCTTATGGCCCCCCCATTAGAAACTGTCAAATTTTCCCAACCACTCATGGGGGACTTTGACCATCCCAACATGATTGATTTTGTTCTGGAAAGTTTTTCTCCTAAATCCTTGCAATATAAATTGAGTTTGCGCAAGATATTATCTAGATTCATTTCCTCAAGATCCACAAAGATAGCTATATCATCAGAAAATTAGATGTTCATGAGTTCACTATTGTGAGGAAGAGTTAAACCCTTGACACTAAGGGTTACCCTTGTATGTCCAAGCAGGGAGTGAAGTGCATATAAAGAAATAACAAAAAGGGTAGGGGTTAGGGGGAATCTCTATTTTATGGACCTTTTTAGGTTGAACACCTCAAATAGTGAACCGTTGAGATCTATTTGGGTTAAAGCATCTTTTAGAAGAGTATCAACCATACTGCAAATTGCTGAGGAAATCCAAATGCCTCAAGTGCTAACCTTAAGAATGCCCACTCAACCTTGTTATATGCCTTCTCAAAGTCTAGTAGGAGCATAGTTGAGTTTTTATTGGAGAGGTTTGACCATTCCATGGCCTCCCAATTGGTTATGAGATTTTCAAGAATACATCTTCCCTTGATGAAGCCTGTTTGGGTGTTATTTATGAACTGGGGTAGTATGTTGGTTAATCTTATGACTAGTATTTTAGCCATTAATTTATAGGGTAGATTCAAAATGGTTATTGATCTCCAATTCTTCATATTGGTCCTATCCCCAACTTTGGGTAGGAGATTTATAGTCCCTTTGTTTATATTTCTTATGAGAGATCCCTTATCAATAGCCTCCAAGTATACTTGATGTAGGTGGACTCACAAACCCAATCCATAAAGGTCTTGTAGAATTCAATTAACAACCCATTTTCCCCTAGAGACTTGTCATTGCTCATGGATCGTATAGCCTTTTTAATTTCTTCTATAGTGATTTCCCTAGCAAGAATCTTTGCATCTTCTTGGGAGATTTTTTTTGGAATCATGCTTCTGATGAGAGCCCTTGCATTGGGCCCCTCCTCATTATTCCCTTCAAAGGAGAAGAGATCTCTGTAGAAGAGGTAGAATTGGTTTAATATGAATTCTTGGTTAGTGAGGAGCTTCTCATTATGGAAGATTTGGTTAATCTACTCCCTTACTTCATTCTCTTTTAGGTACCTAAAGAAATTTTTTTAGCATTCATCACCATTGTTCAACCAATTAATTTTGGCTCTAACTTTTAGAACTTGTATCTTGTGAGTCTAGAGCCTTCTTAGTGCATTTTTGGCCATGTTGAGTTCTTCACGGAGTTCCTCATTTAAAGGGCCATTTTGAATGTTAGCCTCTGCCTTCAATAATTCATCTTGGAGGAAGTTTTCCTCCCTTCTTTTATCCATGGCTTGCTACTTTCCTATGGTTTGGCACAAAGGTTTCCATCTGTTAATATTATTTTCCCATATTTTAATTTCTCCCTTGTCCCTCAACATCCATTTGTTTATTTCTCTTAGAGTGGTAATGGATGCTCTACAATCATCATTTCTCAACAAATTTGTATTTAGATTGAAGTTTTACCCTTTGTTTACTTCCTTTCTCTTAGTAGAGTTAAGGATTATGGAGGCCTTTATATGGTGGTGATGTGAGAGGGTGTATGGGTACACCATGACACTTTGCCATCCTTTTGCAGGGTGAAGTTGAACCAATCTCTATTTAAAGCATAAAAACTATCAAGACTACAATATACCCTTCTTCCACCTTTCTGTGCATTGCACCAGGTTTACCATATGCTGTTATTATAGGCCTTACTTCCATACAAAGGGTAAATGAGGCTTAACTTAGACTTTAGCCTCAACTAGTAGTTCTTCTCACTTCCTTTCTAATCAATATCTAGTCCTCCCTTTTTATCTTCCTTATTTTCTACCATGTTGAAATCACCCCCAAGAACCCAGGGGATGCCAGGTAAGCTTACCATGCATTTCCAAAGTGCAATGTGTTCTTTGTATTTGTTTGGTGCATAAATTAAGCAAATGCAAAATTTTGAGCCACCTTTTTCAAAGGATTCCCACACAACCCTATTGTAGGGGGATGTGCATGATCCTATAAGATATTGACTCCAAAATTTGGCCATCAGGATGGCTGCTCCACCCTTTCCCCTTTCATGCTTGATGACAAGGTAGGAGGATTCATTCCGTATGAATCTCATATTAGTTTCAAGAGTAAATCTTGTAGCCTTTACCTCTTGAAGGAGTACAAAATCCTTGTTCCTCTCAAGATTAAGGAACCTCCTAACCATATATTTCTTATCTAGGGATTCTAGACTCCTTACATTCCATGATGTATAGTTAAAGTTCATTCTTTACTTGCATTTAAACTAGACTCTTTATCATTCCTAAATAGCTCATAGTACTTGGGATAATTTCCTCACTTTCTAGCCTTTTGGGGTCAGGTGTGGGAAACACCACACTTGTTTTTTCCTTTTATTTTTGTTTATATTGATGTTGCCCCTACTATGTTTGAACATTGAACCTTTCTTCCTACCCCTCCTATATGGTGTAGGGGGGGCGATTGTTGGACACTTATTTGTCTTCAGTGATTTTCTCATTGTTAGAGCACCTATTGTGGCTTGTTGGTTTAATGGTATTGCACATTTTATTACCAATTCCTTCCATTGGAGCAGGGACCCCCTTAGCCCAATTAGTTTTGGCTTCTATTACATGGTTTAAGGAATTCTTCTTATTTTTTAGTAGGGATTCTGAATTTCCTTCCAAATTATTAGAGACTTCATTGTTAGGGACTAATTTATCATTTCCAAGAGGATATTAGAGTAGAGCCTCATTTTAAGGGAGGTCAATTCATTGGTTCCCAACAAAGTATTGGGTGCCCTCAGGGCATTATCCCCCATTTGTAATCCATTCCCCATGTTGGAATGGCTACTTTTAGGGCTTTCCCCTTGATTTGGGTTAGACGTTAAATGTGAGTTAGTGCCCTGGGAGCATCCACTACTTTATTGTTTGTTCTCAAATCCTCAAATAATATCCTTCACCCTAAGGGAGTTCTGTAGAGATTCTTTATTTACATTCTCTTTAAAAAGACTATTATTTGTTGGGGGCTCTCTGTGAAAACCCAAAGTGTTGAAATTCCTAAAGCATAAGACTTCCACCTCTAGTTTATTAACTTGTGTTTGTTTAGCCAATTTTATGTTATTCCTTATTTTTTCCATCATAATTTGTTGTGTGTTTTGCTTTGTGGTAACATATTCCTCAATTAATAAGTCTTTCTTAGAAATGTATTTTTTGATTCTTGGGAGGGCTTCCATTTTTGTGATGTTACTATCAGAATTGTCTTGATTGATTCCATAGACTTCCTCATCCTCCCAAAGAGGTTCAAAGAAATTTTGCATTAAAAATGCACACTGTGTTTTAGACATTGGTGAACCCTCCTCATGGGTGGTGGTAAATTCTAGGGCTTCTCCACTATAGGCGAAAGGTGAAGTAACATTTTCTTTCCCTGAGGGCATTGTGTCTTAATTTAACTGGATAAAATCTTCCATATCCCCCAATATCGAGGAGTTAGGGAAACTTAGAGACAAGTTAGGGTTTTCATTAATAGAAACATTCTTGCTTCCTTTTTGGGTAGAGTTCTCCATAACTGTGTTAGTATTGAATTTTTTTTTGTAATTATTTTTGTGGATGATAGGGCAGTTCTTCCAAATGTGCCCCTCCCATCTGCACAAATAGAAGGCATTCAATTCTCCCAAAATTTCAATTGGGAAGGAATGAACATTGTTGTCCAAGGGAATTTCCAAGACCTTTGGCAATTCCAAACTCAGTGTAAGAGATACTAAAGCTCATGAGTTCATGTCCAGGAGGGTTACATGGGGCCTATCAATCCTAAGAACATTTCCCACGGGACACAAAATATCTAGGATAAAAGACAATAGGTCCAATGGGACATTTTCTAAAAGAATCCACCTCGGGCATGCAAGTGCCATAATTTCTTCTGTGTTTACCTGTGAGACCAAGCCAACATTCTAAACACACAATTGCCCACATTCAGTAGGGCTTCTTTAAAATTTTCTGTTGCATTTCATTATTTAAAAAAAACCAAAATAGGCGGTTGGATCATTCGATAGAATGAAATCGAGACCCCTAATTTTTTTTCCATACATTCAGGAACCAATTGTCTAGAAATTTCCTAGTAGGTAGGTTTTTAGAGTCAACTGTTTCCATGAAAATGGCAACATTTTTAATCTAACCCTTTCAAATTTAATAGTCTCTTTCATAACTTCATTAGGAAAATAGGCATTTTCAATTGGTGATGGGAGGATCCCTTACCTCGTTCCTCGCCATTGCCACCAGATTCTTCCTTGTCGTTGGAGAAAGCCACAAACTTTGGACCAATTGCGATGAAGTGGGTTTCCTTTGCTACTATGTCATGAAAATATTTCAAACCATCTTCTAGCTTTTTGAAGGCCTTTGAACCATTTACAAGAGGGGTAGGGGGGAGGGGGGGTTGTACCCCCTCCATCAAATCTTACAGGGTATTGAATAACCCCTCATGAAGAACACATAAATGTAGGAATGAAAGAATAGCCTATTACACATGCGAAGGCACAACCAATACTACAACCAAAGGTCAATAGATGAGGAAAGAAACAAATGGTACGAAGGATTGTACCTTTGTGGGGGAGGATTATCCTCCCCCATTGTAGAATGCCATCAAACCCTAGCCTTGAGGAGCATGCAATCACTACCTCTTAGAGCCCTTAGTTCACCCCGATAAGCATGTTTCTTTTGGTCATGATGCTCTTGCATTTTCATGATGTAACCTCATGTCCCCATGCAGTTGCTTAGCTTATTTTGGCTAGCAGCTACTGCTCAACTTATTTAGGAGTTATTTGTGGAGTTGATGGCCTAATGAATGCTTAATTTTTCTGCTTATTTTTTAGCAGCCAGCTTAAATTTGTATTAATAGTATTAAAAATAATTTGTAAAATAAAATTAGAAAAAAAGAAAAAAAAAGGAAAATCTTAAAAAAAGGGAAATAAATTTGTGAAGCCACATGGATTTTTAATAATATGCAGTTGCTGCTTATTTCTAGCCCCCCCTTTTTTCCCACAACTTATTTTCAATTCTAAACAATAGCTACTCCATTAAAATAGGAAAAGATTCCAAATTATCCTTTTCCCAACAATTAAATTTATGCATGGGAACACTCTCGTTGCTTAAATTTAAGTAGAAAATGGAGTTAAGGAGCCGCACAGGGACATGAGGTAATAATACCTATTTTACTATTTATTCTAGTGTTTTGGTCGACCTTTATGCACCTAGTCTTTGCATTGTACACAACACATTATAATTGTACAAAAGTAGATTGTGATAATAAGCAATCATTAAACATTCAAAAGAAGTCAATAAATGATTCAATGCAAGTAGCACAAAAAATAAACAAATGTGTAATGCTTTTTCATTTCTAAAAATAGTGCATTTTTGGATTGCTTATTATATACTAAAACCATTATAATTTAGATACATGTTTTAAAAGAAAAATTAGAAATTAATCTATTATGCTTGATACTTCTTCTATTGAATTCTACAAATATTATAATTTCATTGGAAAGTTACATGTCTTAAAAAGAAAATTATAAATTAATTATTCTTACCATTAATATAAATTAATCATTCTTATGATTAATACTTTTTCTATCACTATTGAATCTCAAAAAGTATATATTTTTTTAAAATTAAATTAATCACTGATGAAAAAGCATTATAATTTCCTTAAAAAGATGAGTCTTAAAAATAAAATTATAAATTAATCATTTTCATAAAATATCTTACATTATCATACTAATAAAATTCTTGAAAACTAATCACTATCCATATTATAAGGAAAAACTAAAAATATACCTACACAACACTTACTCAAAAACTTAAAAATATCAACTATTTAACACACAATACTTTGACTCAAAAATTTATAAAATATCATCTTTAAATCCTTCACTATTTTCAATATAACAAAAGAATTTATCCAAAGCGACGTGGAATTCTCCCCTTATTTTAGAACAAAATCTACGTAATTATCCCGCCTGGACTGTACTATTAGCCACCTCACCGTTAGCTTGGGGACCAAGATTTTTGAAGTCAAAATTAGCAGTGGAGAATCTCTTGGAAGCTGTAAAACCTCCATCAATCACCAAGTTATGCCCACTAATATAGCGGGCGTCTTCACTACACAGAAAAAGAGCAGGCCTGGCAACATCCTCAGGCTCAAACTTCACACCCTTGAACTCAAAAGCAGCCTCATACATATCCTCTGCGGCCTTCTTATCGAACCCAGGAATCTCTGCCCCTAGTGCGCCGACCACCAGGGGAGTAGCCAGACCCGTGGGTGAAACACAATTGGCTCGGATCCCATAGGGGGCCAAGGCCGCGGCCGCCGATTTCATGATCCCCACGATCGCATGCTTAGACGCAGTGTACGATGGGCCTCTGGGCATGGCTATGATTGAGGAGAGACTGGCCGTGTAGAGAATGCACCCGCGGCGGTTGGGGATCATCACCCGGGCTGCGTGCTTTGTGCACAGGTAGGACCCACGCACATTGACGGCCATTACTTGGTCCAGGTTCTCCACCGTCGTGTCCACCAGGGAAGTGAAGAGCTTACCCAGGATGCCCGCATTGCTGAACATTATGTCCAGTCGCCCGTACTTCTCGACGGCGTAGTCCACCACGGAGGAAACGTCGGGCTCTTTGGTCACGTCGCAGTGGAGGAAGACGACATTTGGTGCCAGAGAAACTGTCAGCCGCTCGCCCGCCGCGTCTTGCACGTCGGCTATTATCACCGTTGCGCCGTTTTCTGCAAAGAGTTTCACGGATGCCTCTCCTATCCCACTGGCGCCTCCGGTTATCACGGCTATCTTTCCCTCTAGCCTGCAGTTTCAGATCAAAACAAAGCATGTTTGAATGGGAGGAGTTAAGAACATGAGATTTTCAAAAGCATGTTTGAATGGGAGGAGTTAAAAACATGAGATTTTCAAAAGCATGTTTGAATGGAAGGAGTTAAGAACATGAGATTTTCAAAAGCATGTTTGAATGGAAGGAGTTAAAATATGAGATTTTCAAAAGCATTGAATGGAGCAGCCATTAGGTCAATTTTGTGAACATTATCTAGATGTAATGAGTATCATATAAACCATTCATTTTCATAAGATGGGTAGGTGCAAATTACTACTCATGATATAAGAATCAATGAATTTGACTCAAAAGCTAGACAAGATTTTCTGATGGTTGTATCGTAAGTCTTTAGATTTGCTTGACAAACTTTTGGAAATAGCAATATATGTTTTTGCATTCAAATTTCTGATCATATTCTGAGACTTATTAGCAGGATAAGAAAAAATAGTCAGAGAACATTTTGAATAATCTAATATCAAAATAATGAAGAATCAATACATTGATTTTTTTATATAAAGATTTTAATTCCACATAAACACTTCAAAGAGATTAAACAACCAACACATTATAGTAAAAATTCTAGTACTTACATTGGGATGACCCCTGCCAGTGCAGTAATCACAATAAACCAGATAATCATAATATAACAACTATTTATGATAAGCATAAACAATTAGTTCATTAATTACAATACACAAACTGTTTTAAGAAAATCAGATGTTTAGTGTAATAGATCAGAAACACCATATTCGATTACAGAAAAGCTTGTTAAATAAAAGAAATAGTTAATGATATCAGATTTTCACAATCCATAATCTTGATCACTGTTGTTTCTAGATTAGATTGTGGGAGATTAATATTACAAACCATACTGATGATCCATCGCCAAAATTGTAGAAAACAAAAAAAGACTAAAAAAATGGATCACTGAATATGATCTCAATGTTGATCCCAAAAAATCGTACAATCTAATTAAAAAACAGCAATAAAAAAATAAACAGATCTCATAAATGATATAAAATTCTGGCACAAAATCAATAGTTATGGAGGAATAAATACCTCATTCTTGCTGCCCTCCAAGCGTCCTGTGCTGTGCAGACTGAAATGCTCTTTCGTGCAGGCCAAAAAGTCAGTTGAAGTATTGAGGAAAACTAGGAATGCTCTTTAGTGCAGACCAAAATGTTTATGGAAGCATTGAGCAAAACTGCCCATTTAAGACAATGGCCGCCAAAGAAACTTAGAAAGTGGCCATCTCTTCCCTCCGCTGGCTATTACCCATTCCCCACTGACTTTTTTCTTCAGTGGTTGTCCAGCTGTTGTCACTCATGAAAGGAAAACATTTAGAAGCATATGGATGTTAACATGCCATTAAAAAATTAGCATGTGAAGTGCGTGAATAGGAAGTAGGTGCCTAAATGAAAGGTACATATGTTGTAAGGCATTGGTATGAGAGAAAGGAGGAGTGTGGGGCAAGGCTAAGCTTTGTTAGGACAAGCAATAAAACATATTTGTTAAAATATATGTTCTATTGTTTGATTAATAATCAGCAAGAAAACAATAAAAATATATTTGTTAAATTATATGTTTTATTGTTTCATCAATAATGAGCATCATGACATAAGGAAATTGATATATGTATAAATAATGATAAAATATATTTGCTTCTTCTTCAAGCTATTAAAAGGTAGGTATGTGGAAATATTTGGGGAAGCATATTCTAAAATTGATGACATAAGCATATTTGAAATGGATATGTGCATATCTTATAAAGGGATTTTTTTATTTGTTGTGAAGATTTATATACCAAATCAAGGGAAATTTTAACTTTAAAAGGAAATATATGCTTTTTTTGGATGGACGAATTAAAATATAGAGGAAATATATGTTTTGAAATGGTATCAAGGGAGATATGAGGGAATTGAATGAATTTTTTATTGATGGAAAGAAAATGTTAATAAAATGTTAATAAAATGGGAGAGACTCATTGACAAAGCTATTGATATTTGTTGTAATTCTCTCTTTCTTTTTGCACTTTTTCATTAAATGGAATTGCATTTTAGTCTGTGTTCTTGACAAGTTGCTTATATTTGTGGGATGTATTAAATAATTTTTCATAGAATATAGGTTGAATCTTATGAATGTCATGTCAATTGTTGGTGTTTTGAGCTTCATTTTGCATATGAAATGGTGGATGATGGTCTCAAATGCTAGTGATTGGTCAATCTTTTGGAGATTGTTGATACTTGTTGCAATTACTCTTTCTTTGTTGTACTCCATCTTCTTTGTAAATGGAGCTTGTATTTTAGTGTGTTATTGGCAAGTTTCTTGTATTTTTGGGATGCAACATATTAATTATTCATAGAATAGGTTGAATCTTATGACTTCCATGTTAATTGTTGATGTTGAAAGCTTCATTTTATCTTTGGAAATGGTGGAAGATGGTAGTGATTGGCCAATCCTTTGAATATAGCACCTTCTCGCGTGTTAATTGTGCAACAATAGATTAAGCATAGATTGGTTCCAATTTGTTTGTTTCATCCTACAACATGAGTTCATTTTTAGGATAACATAGGCCTTTCTTTCCTCTTCTATTTTTAATATTTTGCTCATTTTTCACAATTGATTAGAGTAGATTTTAATATTTAATATTTTAGTTTTTTTTTTCGTATATCAACAACTTACTTGTGAATGTAAAAGAAAAAATCATCTTGGTAAGTTCATTTCTATTGTATTGTCTCTATGAAAATGAAAAACACAAATTTCATTTGGTTAATATAATTTTTTTGTGTCATGACTCATAATCAAGGCACATACAATAGATAAAAATCTTTTTCACACTCTTTTCTTGAAAATTGAAAACCCATAAATTTGAGTTCAACACTTGACTACTTAATAATTTAATGTTGAGAATTAAGGTGTCTCAGCCTTGTGAAATTCCTATTTTGATTTATTAGTTATTTAGCACTTTTCTCACATATTATATTTTAATATTATTTAAAGTACATCATAACCAAAATGGGGCATTAGAATTTGTGATGATATATTTGTCCAAGCATTAGTGCCTTGTAAGGTGTTTGTAAGCTATCATTAAGGAGGTTCTCATAACAAATTTGGAGTGTGATTTTTTTTAGAGAATATATGATAGGTGCGTATGATGTGTAAGAGCCTATTAGAGGGGAGTTACTTTAGAATCTTGATTAGCATTATGATAGACATCTATATTTTTCATGTAGCACTATCTTTAATTAGTGTGAGTTATAAGTTGGGTGCCCAAGTTGGATTGAATATTATAACAATTGTAAGAGGCATTATCTATTTACAAATTTTAGCATGTTTGTTGGAATCTTCATGACTGGCATTGGAAATTGGGCCAAACCTAGGTGTCATACCTTTGGTGCTTCCAATGCCTTATTTAGAAAGTCATTTTAAGTTTTCAATTTTCTCATTTACCTACAAATTGGGTGGATCTTAGAGTTGTAGTATGCATGTATGAATTTGTAGGTATTAGAACGTTTCCAAAATTACTCTGGAATATTGTATGTTGGTAATTTACTCATATAAAATATTGATTTGTACATGTGTTTTAATCTCTATGTGGATCTAACTAATGTATTGAGCTACTTTGGACTATCAGATTTTTCTCCCTAAATAGTTTACCTGCATAATGTTGTTGTTATGCATTTAATTGTTTATGCTTTTATATGTGTTTCTACATATTTCTTGTGATAGTTTAGATTAGTTTTCAGTTTTTTTTTGTACACTACTCTCAATATTAGCATATAAATTTGATTATGCTACTTTTACTTACAAGTGCATCAAAACCTAATCATGTTTGGTTTTAGTTTTTGGTTTATTGGATATTTTGAGATAAGCTAGTTTTGAGTGGGATCTTGTGTAGAAGAGTATTTTTTTTATCATACTATACAAAATATGGATGGAAAGCACATTGGGGAAGATTAAGGTTGTAATTTTTTTCAATGCAAACTTTTAGGTATTAAAAATAAAAGTGGAGGATCTATTGGTAGATTGTGATCCATGGGGTACCGTTAATGAGAAAGTTCAAAGAATTTTAGATGCAACCATACTTAGTATGATATTATGAATAAAAAATAAAAGGTCCCATAAGGTTATGTCTCACATATTTATTTTGATTAATGTTCATGAAGATCATATGAAAATGAATTATGGTAGAAATCTATCAAGTTATATATTTGGTTAAAAAGTTGTTTCTATAGAAGAAGTTATATTCCTTGAGAATGGGGAAGGTGGAAATTTTTTAAGCCACCTAAATACATTCAACATATTTTTGGCTAAGTTTAGTGGGTGTGGAAGTGTATGAGGAAGAGTGTAATGCCTTGAGCTGATAAGCTTAAAACAAAACCTGATGAAACAACTTTGTTTTGAAACAACAACACTAACAATGCAAAAAATACATGTTGCACTTACACAACAATGTGCACACAAGTTTCACAATGACACAATGCCAAAGACAACAATGCACACACCAAGTTTCATAACAACACAATTCCAAAGACAACAAGGCACTTCACCATGCATAAGCAAGGTGGAAACAATGAAAGATTAACCACTTGTGAGATAAATCCACCACAAAGGAAAAATGGAAGGGAGAGAGGACAACACCCACACAATGATCATTTACTAGACCATGATCATGCTCTCTCACAACACCACTCTAGGGTAGGATGAAGGATTCCTCAACCTCAAATCCACATCTAAACACACTAAACCACTCTAAACACAAAGGAAATCCTTCACAAGAGGTTTCCTACCCAAGAGGAATAACTCACCAAAAGATGAAATGAAAATAAGTCACTTCCAAACAACCTCATGCTTCCCAATACATTTCATCACAACATGAAAAAACATAAGAAGAATAACTAAAAAACACCCCATGACCTATGAGGATATTGAGGACACTTACAAGATTAAATGCAAAGGATTATAACCTTCACGAGACTTCACAAGACTAGAAAAATAATCTCCCCAACCCTAGGTTTGACAATTGGGTCATATCGAGAGGTTGCATGCAAAATGATGTAAATTATGGTGTAAGTCCTTAGTGATGGAACTTGAGAACTAGGTAAAAACACCAACAATACCCTTGGAGCTATTTCAGACAACTTTCATTTACAAATTTTTCCCAAATAGAGTCCAAAAGCAAAGAAAGTTCAAGTTTAGAGTTAGAGAAATTTTGACTATGTTTCAAGGTTTTAGATGACCAAAATGATTAGAATGAATAAAAAAAGGCATAAAATATTTAAAAATTTCAAATGGATTAGAAACTACTCACCTATTAGTGGTAATAGGATTCACTCTCTGGTTTTTATATGAGAACAAGGTCACCCCATACATAGGACCAGATTGCCCCAACAACCTTAGGAAAATTTTTGAGTTTTTGGATTTTTAAGCTTGTCAAAATAGGCCACCCCTACTTCCAATAGGCCACCCCAATAGTGTTAGGAAAATTTTGAGGTTCTAAGTTCAAACAAGTACATGACAGGGCTACCTAGGTATAGGACTAGGTTGCCCAACTGTGAATTTGCATAGTTTGGTTCATTTTAAGCACCAAAATAAATATTCATACATTTGAATTAACACTTAAACACAATCATGAGAATAAATTATTGGAGTTACAAATCTAAATTCAAAAGAATTAGAATTTTATCCTTTATGGAAAAAAATTTATGCGTTATATAGTGAGCGTCACTTCTTAAAAATGTTGTTTTCTAAAAAAAACTAGTTTTCAAAGGAGATGGAAAAGAAGTGCACTTTGATTCTAAAAAAAAAGAAAAAAATATATTTAAAATCTGCAGAAAAAATATCACGAAACTCTATTTTGCATCATCTTCAAATTCCTCACGGTTTAGCTGCTATAGGTGCCTGAAAGTGAAGATTTAGTTAGAAAAAATTATTTCAGTGTCCAATTTGGCCAAAAATTGTAAACCAATATTGTGGGATCACCCTACTCACTGTTAGAATTATGAAACAAGCACAAAACCATGAGTCACAAGATCAAACACAAACAAAGACAACTTCCACGCAAGAGATCTGCAAACAAATATATGCAATTATCTTGACAAGAAAAAGCTACAAAAGAGAGAAAACTTTCAAGAAGATATGAAAGCTACCTGTATATTCTTCTATTAATAATTACAAAGAGATCAATCCTTATAAAAGGAGATCGAGAAACCCTAAAGAGAAACCTAAAAGGGAAACCCTAGTGTGCGCACTTAATAATTAATAAATAATTAATTATTAATGTGCCTAAGTTTAGCTTAAGTAACTAAAGTGATAAGTGACTTAATTAATTAACCAATATGATTAAATTAATTAAGTAAAATAACTTATTACTCTAACACCCCCCTTAAGATGAACTTAGGAAGTAGCTAAAACACTAAGAAAAAGATGCATGAAAGCAAAGATGGGTCCCAAAAAACAAGGCCAAGTAAGGTACCCATGTACAAACATAAGATCTCTATAAAGTGGAGAAATAGAGAAAACCTCGTGGGAAAAAACTCTACTCCAAGAAGAGATCAAAGGCGATTGAAGGACTAAAAAGCCTCCAAATCAAGCAAATGTCCAGAAAAAGAAAAACATGTAGAACATCACATAAGAATGAAGAAGCTACAAACTCTGTCGAAAGATGACTACTACAATGTTGAAGAACCTCTACTGAAGATAGGATGATCAAGATCAAGAAGACAAAAATTTGCATGAGTTCCCCCAATGACACTACTCGAATCAGATGGTAAACAAAGGCAAACACCTAGAACTCAAAGATACAAATGGTAAAGGTACCAAAAGGTCTAAAGAACTGATCATGAAAAAGTGGAAGGTCACCTCCAAAAAATGGGAATGTAAGAGTGTCCATATGGTAAGTGACCCATCTCACTGAAATGCATGGGTAACCAGCCGCTGCATTTGCCTAGTACATAGGAACAAAAAATGTAGACATAGCTCACTCCAACAAAACCATGGAAGCATTAACACCAACAGTAGAAACCCCCCCATAATGCTAAAAAGGAAGAGGCATGACATGTACACTAAATCTGAATGCTAGAAAGTAGTGCATGAAGGGGAACCAAGAGCATCTGAAGGTGCAATCATGAAAATACAAGCTGATAGAAAGGATGTGAAAACAAAAGTCACATATGCATGAGAAAGGTATGAAGGAAAAATATGGAAAACATCAACCCCCATGGCGCTTTATATCATAGTGTGAGTACAACAAGGCACAAAGTGATGTGCAAGAATCCCAAATATACATGTACAATGCTGAGGTGCTTTATCTTAGTGCATTTACATATAATAAATTGCTTACAAATGATGTCTACAATGTCCAAATAGGAAAAAATACTGGAAATACATATAGAACAACCAACAACAAGTCATCCCATGCAAAGAAAAAGTTTCTAGGAGCTAAAATGTCCAAGTAATCCACCAGAGTATGAAAACACAAGAAATTGAAATGTACCTAAAGAACAATCTAGAAAAATTGCATGGATGGAACTGAAGAGATTTGAAAGAAGGTTCCAACGTCGTTAAGATCACAAAAAACAGAGAAACTGGTTAAAAGTTATGAGCTTGGGACTGAAAACAACTCCTTTGACTTCAACAGGTGGTAGAATGCACCAACAAAAAAAAAGGTGATGAGACCCACACCACTAGAAATTTTATGGAACTAGTTTTTTGACGATATCTCATTTTCCAAAAAATGATATCATATGCCCAAGTTATGGCCTCTAGAAGAAAACAACTCCAAAGGGGAAAAAAACCAGTGTTGGATTAAATTTGACGATCATACGACTGTCGCAACAAAAATCAGGGCCTAAATTTGATGGCTGAATGGCCATCACCACACATGCATAATTACGAAACAAGCACAAAACCACGCTCTAATACCATGATATAATTATGAAACAAGCACAAAGCCACGAGCCACAGGATCAAACACAAACAAAGACACCTTCCACATAAGAATCTGCAAACAAATATATGCAATTATCTTTAACAAGAAAAAGCTACAGAAGAGAGAAAACTTTCAAGAAAATATGAAAGCTACATATATTCTCCCATTAATAATTACAAAGAGATCAATCCTTATAAAAGGAGATCAAGAAACCCTAAAGAGAAACCTAAAAGGGAAACCCTAGTGTGCACACTTAATAATCAATAAATAATTAATTATTAATGTGCCTAAGTTTAGCTTAAGTAATTGAAGTGATAAGTGACTTAATTAATTAACCAATATGATTAAATTAATTAAGTGAAATAACTTATTACTCTAGCACTCACAACACTTCCTCAATATCTAAACTACACATGCACAACCTGCAACAACCTATTCTCCTCTTTTTCACAATTTTCTCAATATATTTAGTGTCTAGTTTGGCCAAAAATTGTAAACCAGTATTGTGGGATCACCCTACTCACAACACTTCCTCAATATCTTAACTACACATGAACAACCTACAACAACCTATTCTCCTCTTTTTCACAATTTTGTCAATATCTTCGACATCTTCATCATGCAACAACCTTCATCAACACATAGTTGACATCAATGACAACACCAGCCTGTAGACTTACTGTTGATATCAATGACAATGCCTTCATTCTTGCAACATTTCCTTCTCTGAAAATATGAGTTAGTTTCTTCCTTTCAAATTTGTTGAGCATGAATTGGATATCAACCAAAATATCCCTAACATTCCATCCTTGACAACTTTTATTATTAATGGCATCAATCATAGAATTGGAGTCCTCCTCAATGTGCAAATACTTTAGCCCCATAGAAACAAATTTTTTGACTCCACTAAGTAAAGCCCTTGCCTCTTTTTCCATAGAAGATTGAATCCCAATTCCTCCAACAAGTACTATACCATTATGATCTCTGATGATGCCCCTAATGCTAGCAAGGCCAGGATTTCCTTTCATAGAGCCATCAAAATTGAGTTTGTGCCAACCTTCAGAAGGGGATTTTCATTTCATATTTATCCTAGCTAAAGATTTTGAGTTATCAAAGGAATTGAGATCCATAGACTTTTTCCAAGAATTTTCTATAGTTATTTCCAAGGTACAAGGGGGTTTGTTCGAGGGTTTCCAAATATTACCTTGCAAATATTATTCCAAATTAAGGATCCACGGGGGTGGCCATCAGAGAGACACTTGATCAAGGGGTGGACATCGAAAAGTAGTATTTTTCTTGTTTTGGTTGGATTCCATTGTGTTTAGTTGTGTGGTCTATGTGATTGGGTTGTCTAATAAGGCCCCCCTTTCACATCTACATCAATTGGTATCAGAGCTTAGTTTGTGCATTAGGGATGTGTTAAATTGCATTGTGAGGGTTTGAAGTGGTGAGCCATCTAAAGATTTGTTGTAGATGTAAAGAGGATTATTTCAATTATGAGGGCTGATGAAGACATTAAAACCTTAAGCAACCATTAGTGTTGCATGTGAGTTTGTAGGAAGTATGAAGGAGTCCTGTAATTGTAGATATTTGGAGTGATGAGGTTGTGTTGGTTGTCCTCCAGTTGGGCTTGAAGTTAGGTAGAAGGTGCACAAGTGTCATCCATGGTGGCAGTGAGTAGAGGAAACATCAATAGGTTCATCTTTCAAGGTTTTTGTAGGGTAGAGGATACGTATGTGTGTGTGAGGGGTTTTTTAAGGTGGAGGAGGCCTGTAACTATAAAGAGTGTAGGATCTAAGAGAAAATTATTAAGTAGCATATTGTGTGTGACGTTGTGTGTGTGGTTGAAGATGACACAGAGGAAGAGTATGGGGTTTGATTTGGGAAAATATTTAAGATTTTTATTCTTTATGAAGAGAGAGAAGATTCAAAGATGAGATCAACAAGATGCAAAAGATGACGTAATTTTTGAGAAAGAGTAAAATAAAAGTGGAAAAGAGGAAATAAGATGAAAACATGGGTAAGGTTGTGCCCCATTATTTTTTTGATAAATATTTGTGTCCAAGTGAACCCATGTGTGTAGGAAAGCATGAAGAAGATGTATGTGTAGACAAAGGGGAAGAAGAAAATATTGCAACTATATGATCATGTATTTTAGAAGGCATGGAGAACATGGTGAAATAGGTTAAAATAGAGGTAGAGGATGAGAAGGTAGAAGGTACATGGTTGCTGCTATTGTATCTGAAACATATGCATATGTAGAAAGAAGTAGAACTTAGAGGAAAAGATAAGTACATAGATAGTTTTTACTTTGAATAACATATTGGTAAGTGTAGAAGATAGTGGAGTTGCAACACCATGTCTTAGTGAAGGCATGTAAATATTGATGGTTAAAGATGTGAGCGGAGAATATGTTGCAAAAGAGGGTGATGAGGAATATGTTGCAATAGATGATGATAAATAATATGTTGCAACAACAGAGGAGAAAGAGGTAAAGATTAATTTTCTTGAATTTATTAAAGATGAAATGTAAATAGAAAAAGACATGGGAAGAAAGGTAGTAGTGATGGTGAAGGAGTGTGAAGAGGATATGTAGATAAAAATATTTAATTATCATGAAATTGTTAATATAGATTTGTATGCAAGTGTTGTAAAAAATAATGCAGATAAAATAGAGAGGGAAGACGATTTTTTGTGGAGGAGGCTAAATCATCATGGGTTGAATCCCACAAGAGGGAGAAGATGAATTAAGAAAGGTGAGAAGATGGAGTATTGAGTTGAGGAGAATTCAAAGGAGGAGATCAGGTTGTGATGCAAATAGGTCTAGGAGAAGAAAGAGGGATGCAAAACATATTAGGTGGAGGAGGATGGTACTTGTCTTAGATAAATGCTGAAAGAGGCAAAGGAAGAAAGTTTTTGATGAACCTACTACAATGATGGAGTTTGTTACAGGTTATTTATAACCTACAACGGTATTTCTACTATCCAACTCAATTTTATGAGTCCAAACTCACAAAATTTTCTTATCTTTGGTGTTTGTTGTAAGAGCATCCTAGTTTTAAGGGAAATCTTGCATCAACCAAAAATATTTCTAACTTTTAGTTAGGTTTTGTTTTGTTTCTATTGGTTTTTTGTGGCTTTAGCTATTTTCAGAGAAAATTTAGACAAATTAATAGCATCACCTTGTAGAGGAGCCTAATGAATATTTGTAGATCAAATTTGGTGAAGATTGGGCAAAAATCAGTTAAGTTATGGCTTTGTGGGTTTTTTGGTCTATTGTTGGTTTGTAGTCTTCTAGGTTGTTGTTGAACTTTCCCTTATGCAAATAATCATTCAAAAAATTTATCCATCTTTGTGAAAATATCATAGTTAAGTGAATTAGATTCTTCTTCTATCAACCCAAATATTTTTATCCACTTTGAATGTTTTTCCTCGTGTATCCAAAATATTTTTGATTTTTTGAATTTGTGAGAATTTCACTTCTAATTGAAGTTTGCAAAAATATTATGTCAATTAGGAATTGCAGATCAAGTTAAGTGAACTAAACATTTAAAATTTTACTCTAGTTTAGATGGACATGTCTAATGATGACATCGATATGATGTAAACTGGCTTCAACAAGATGACTGCATCACCATATATGAATTGTAGAGTTTTTTTGGCCAACTAGACATGAAATGAAATTTCTTGTTTGGACTAGTCATTTGTAGATCTTTGATTTGCTACTACATTTACAGATTGTCATCTTGTTACTTCCCTTTATGGAATTTTGAATTGCTACCGCACTCATCATTTTTGTAACAAATACATTTTTGTAAATGTTAAAATATGATAAAATTCAATTTCTTAGCATCTTAAAGGATTAATGGAGATTGATCAATGAATGTGTAGTTAGCCATTGGAGTGGGAGATGGTTCACCATTAGAGGAAAGGCAATAGAGAGAGAGAGAGAAAAAGGCCATGAGGAGAAGGCCAAATGTGTGTTGTAAGCATGTGTAATACTTTAAAGAAAAATGATTATTTTTTATTAACATATTGTAGTCATCTACATATTTAATAAAAATAAAGATTTTTTTTGGTTGGCTTCTATTGTGTTGAGTTGTGTGGGTTGGATGATTGAGTTCCTTGATTAGGCCCCCTTTCACATCTACATCACTTACCTCTTGTTAATGCTCTTCACATTGTCATTTTCACGTCATGTTAATGAATCCACATACTCACACATAGCCATATAGGTGTCCTTATATCAAATTCCTATCCATGTTTTTCTTTCATGAGTGATAATAGTTGGGCCAACACTAGATAAAATTTATTAGGGAATGTGTAATAGGTGACAAGTGGAAGAGATGATTAATTTCATTTTTTTCTTTGGTAGTCATTGTCTTAAATGGGTAGTTTTTCTCAATACTTCAAAAGACAATCCCATGAACCTAGCAAACAACACTAAAAAGTTTGACATATATCTTTTTAGTGCCCCTCTCGTTTGTATCTTGTTAATGTGAGATTGGTATTTCAGCTTCATCATTTTTTCATAATTTTTATGGTGATTATTTTTATGAATCTAATTGGTGTGTATGAACCACCGCATGTTCAAGATGAGATTCCTCAACATGTCAGTTGTTGATATTTTGTATAATTACATGCTTGATTTATTAGTATGCTTCAATTAAGTAAAATGTATTGTTTATGTTATGATTAAATGTAATCATGATTATTGATATCCAACAGGAATTATTTATTTAATGAGTTATATTTGGATGTCATTTTATTCTTATGCTATTGGACTCCATTGGGATGATTATGTTGAGCTTTGACTATATATACATTGAGCAAGTACCCTTAGCGTGTGTTGAATGGTTACAAGTACATGGTTATTCCTCCACCTGGCTACATAGGTCTAAGTTATTTCCCCAATGGTGGTTAAATCAAAGATGTCACATTGGGCCCCTTCATATCCATTCCTTGATTATACTCGAATCGAGT
This sequence comes from Sequoia sempervirens, assembly GCA_007258455.2. NCBI lineage: Eukaryota > Viridiplantae > Streptophyta > Pinopsida > Cupressales > Cupressaceae > Sequoia > Sequoia sempervirens. The sequence goes on from VDFB02018296.1 coordinate 22,760,265, forward strand.
ACAATATGTGTCATTTTTGACCTTATGTGAACTCAAATCCAATTTAGGAGAACTATTTCATAATCCCTGTGTTGTGAATGACCAATGAATGTTTGATTTAATTTATGGTTTAAATTCTATGTTTTCCTGTAGTTGAAATATTAGTAATTTAAATGATTATGATGTTTATTATTAACATATTCTCTATACTTCGAGAAAAGGGAAAATAGAAGGAAAGAATAAATGAAATTTATCTATTGTTTAATTTAAATCTCAAAATTCCTCAAGTCAAGGAATTGCGAGTTGTGTTTGATTTAATTATTGTATTTGAATTCGAGATCTCATGAATTTAAATGAAAATATGCTTTAATGGATTTGATGGCTAAATTATATGTTAAATGATGTTTTTAAATGGATTTAATTAATCAAATTGGTTTTGAGAGAAATTGAGGGAGTTTTAATTCCAAAATTAGAAAATGAATTTTTAATTAATTTTAATTAGGTTTTGAAATTGGGAAAATAGTGGGAGAGAAAAACTTTGTTTGAGCAATTTAGAAAATTGTTGATTGGGAGTGCAATTCTTATCCAAATTTGATGAGGTCAAATTCGTTGGGATATGAATCGAGAAGGGATCATGCTTTCTCATTTATGTGCCTCCTCGTTTAACGTGCTTGATAAATTTTGCATTTCAAAATTTGAATGAAATTGAGGTATTTTCCTTGTTTAAAATTCATTTGATCATCTTTCTTTGAATTTGTTTATAGGAGTGCTTAGGGGAGTGTAGAATCCTCTGATCTCCTTTTATTTTGCAATTTGATTTTTAAATGTAGAGATTTGTTTAAAAAATGACATTTTTCAAAAATATGAGGTTATAATGCCCAATTTTTTGGGAAATGTGTAAAATGTGAATTTAATGTGAAAAGTGTGTTGTTGGGCATATTTAGAGCAAGAGGGTATCTTTAGATTTTTGAATTTTGAAAACATAAATTGAAAAGAAAACTGAATGGTGGATTTGGGGAAAACTTGGTTTTTACCTTGTAAAAATATTAATAAAATTTGAATGTTTTATATTTTTTATGATGAATTTTAATGTTCTAACGGAAGTATCCTTCATGATTTATGGAAATAATGCTTGTGGAAAAATATTAGAAATTTTTGATGAAGTTGAATTTTGTGCATTGTTTTTTGTGCCACACTCATTGGAGGGTGTGGTGAGTATTTTGTTATGTTTTGACAAATTATTACTTCATGAAATGTGATATTATGCATTATGAAAAATTGTTATTAAAATTTGGAAAGATTAGAATTTTTTCATCGGTTTTCATGCCACACTCGTTGGTGAGTGTGAAGAGCCTATGATTAAGGTATTGGAGAGGGTTATGGGAGTGGCTCCTAATGTGTCCTCAACCCAAAGTGGCAAGTAGGTTGATCACTGTGTGTATGAAATATTGGATCAATTTAGATAAAATCAAACACATATTAATAAGACATTAAATCAAAAAGCTGAAAAGGAAACAGAATATGCGAAACTATAACAACAGCTTCCCGAAACCATCTTATCTTCCTCTAAATTCAGCATTTTGTTGTTTCAAATATCTCTCAGATCAAGCTCAACAAAAGGACAGCATGAAGAATGAGATATAAATGAAATGCATACTATACTAAGAATGCAAGATTTTGAAGGTTGATGATGGAGGAATGTTGGTTGTTCACTTCAGTAGCATAACAATATGGTAAAGGTTTGAAGGAGAATGATGGATGAAAGATAGAATATTTTGACAGCATAAGGATGTCTGAAGATTCGATGGAAGAATGATTTTGACAACATAAGGATGTTTGAAGATTCGATCGAAATGGCTTGTGAAAGGTTAGATTTATAGATTTTCGAAGGTAAAAGCTTAGTTGGCAAAGGTCAATGGTTGAGATTCAATCTGGTAAGATGAACGGTAAGGGATTTTTGAAAGTTGAGAGTCGAGAGAGAGATAGAAGGTTTCCTCCTTTTCATTTTTTCTCATTCAGATTCAAAGGAAGGTTGCCGTTTTGAAGGATGAGTTAAAATGAATTTTCATAATTAAATAAATAAACTTAATTATATGAGAAGATGAATTTAGAAATTTGCATAATTAAATAAGCAATATTTAATTATATGAGAGAGATAGATTTAGAAGGCATTAAATTAAATATTTAAAATATTTAATTTAACTATGAGATGAAGAGGAGAAATATTCCATTTTGAATATAAATATTCAAACTTAGAATAATATGATAATTAAAATAAATAATCATAATTATTTAATTTAATTAAGAGGAATGTGGAGATGTAAATAATTAAATAAAATTATTTATTTAATTAAGGTAGAAGAATTAGAAAATGAACAATATAAATAAATAATTAAATTTATTTATATGTAGATTCAATTAGATATTTAACTAAATAACTTGTATTTAATTAATTACCAAACTTATTATAATGTGACCATTTTTAGATGCATACAATCACAGGTGGGGATTCATTTGATCAAGTGGTAATTAATGAAAAATAAGTAATAAAACTAATCAAGATAATGCATACCCCTTTCATGCCTTGAGTGCTCATAAAGACTAAGGATGATTGGGAAGGAATGCTAGCTTGGGGAGCTTGGGTCTTGCATGATTAAGTATTGTCATATGTATGAGAGGAGTACTAGATTCCACGGGAACCATACCTTCGAGCATCATGATGACACTTTCTAATTAGCTCTCTAGCGTCCTACCCTAGTGTCTTGTTTGTGTGGGTCATCGACTATTGGTGATTTGGCCCAATGACGATCCTTGTGACACCCTTGCAGTAAGTTATCCCATGGTTATTCCCTTGACGAGTTTTCTGAAGGACGATACTTTGTATGGAATTGGTGAGTTGGCCCAATACATAATTGTGATGTGATATTGGTGAATTTTCCCAGTGAGATCTTGTGTTGATCCTACCTATATTCAAATTGTCTTGTGTTTGGAAAATTGTTATATGATGTGTTTATGGAGTGTATTATTTGTGTATAGCAAGTGTGTTAGCCATCTCCCCATTTTTTTGTGTGTGTTGTGTTTGTGGCCCATGGGACTATCTCTTAGCATAGTGGGCGTGGATCTTTGTGATTCCATGAGTTCAGGTGGCATGGTAACCACCGTTGGGGACCTAAGGTTAGTGGATTGAGGAATGACATGGCATCATGTAGATTCAAGTTTAATTCATGTTGATAGATGTATTTCATTTATTTATGTTGTAATATATTGATTTGTAAATCGTAAATGAAAAGAACATTTGGTTTGTTTACGTGTATTAGTGTTGGTGTTAGGAATGAAATCTTGTATCTAGTGCTTCCATTTGGTTAGATAGTTTTTTATTGAATATTTTTTCTTTAATCAAGTTTCAAAGTCAAACCAATTACAATTTAGACATAGGTAGACTGTATAATGTTTAACTTTTTTTGTTTGTATCAAAATTCTTTTTTTTTGTTGGATCAAAGACTTCAATATCTGGTGCACTCATATTTTTCAATTTTTTTTTTGATAATATGCTGTTTTCCCACATGTGCAAAACAAAGAGCTTGATTTTTGATGAAAAAACTATGTTTAATAAAACTAAAAAAACAAATACATAATAAAACCAAAACATATTAAATTTATAGTCATTGGATAGTTCATTTCGAGGACTACCTGATTCCAGTTGGGTTTGTGAAGTCTCCTCCATTTTTCATCCTCAACCTGAGCTTTGAAACAAAAAATTCTGGACTTTTTTGATGCCAGAGGATGACAAGGTGGGAATAAGGGGGTTCGAGCGAACCCCCAGGGGTTTGCTTGAACCAGGGTTCATTCGAACCCCCTCTCAAAATATGTTTTTCTTTTTTTTTTGGCAGGAATGGGGTCCACCTTGCATTTAACTGGTTCACACGAACCAGGGTTCATTTGAGCCATTTTTTGGTTCGCTTGAACCAAAGGGTTCATTCGAGCCCCAAAAACCAATTTTTTTGTATGGGGTCATTTTTTGCCACTTTTCCTTCCTCATTGAAATTGTAAACCAATTTTGTGGGTTTACCTAGTACATGGAGCTATCTTTTGTTGTAGTGTTTGAAATGAGTTGGAATGAATGAATGAGATGGGATGATGTCTCTGGTACTTGTTTTCCAAGTTCTTTTGAGAAAATTTGATAAAAGGAGTAAATAGTGTTGTGCAAGTGTTCTAAATGTGCTCCAAGATGTGCTCCACGTTTATTCTATGTTGATGCTACCCTTGTGCAAATATAATATATTGTTCAAGGTTAATAGAGGTTGCTATATTCAAAATTTTGGTTTTTGGATTGTTGGTGAGAGGAAGTTGTGTTCAATAGTATGTGAATTGGTTTTGCAATGTTGTATAGAGGTGTCAAGGAAAAATGTATTTGCTTCACATTTCTCTACAGTTTCTTTTTAGGACTTGTGGTTTTGAAGGAGAGCTAATGGTGTTCTCTTGTTTGTGTCAAGAGGATTTGTGGTTAGGTGTATCAAAATTTTCAATTTTTCTAAGTGTGTACTTAATGTTTAATGTGTTTTCATGGGTAACAGTCGACCTGGTGTCTACACTACATTTGAAAATGTTCAAGTATTAATGAAAGCTTAACATGCCATGTGATATTTAATTTGGGTCTTAGTTAAGTGTTGTTTTGGTCCCCTTTCATTCATATCCATCACGAGAATTTTTAGGTGCTGACCTAATTTTAATTTGTAAGTATAAATGATAGATTGCCAACCTTGGAGTAGGTATTTAAGGTTGAGGTTGATATAAATAAGAGAAGAGTTGTTGTGAGATGCAAGAAAGAGGAAAGATAGATGTGAGATGAATGTGAGTGATGTGTGTGACACAAATTTGAACAGAGTGGTGTGAACTTCAAATTGTTGGAATTTTGAATGCAATGAGATGAAGGTATCTACAATATTTCAAACAAGGCTACAAAAGTGTTGGAGCATTTGTGGTGGATTCCCTATTACATTGAGAAGCTTTTCTCTATGTAACATTTCTCTTCTATCTTCTTGTGTTCTTTTTGTGGTAGTGAGCCCTGGCTATGAGCCTTTTTTGGATAGTGTGTTCTATTTTGGCAGTGAGCCATTGTACTAGTTTTGCAATTACTTATATTGTGAGCTAATCCTCACTGTGGTTTTTCCCTCATTGGGTTTTCCACGTAAATATGGTGTTCTCTTGTGAATGGTATTGTTATTTCAGTTTTTGTTATCTGCATTTCATGATTAATCACATTAACACAATAAGGGTTTAGTGAATGCATGTGGATTTGATTACTATTGAGGGTTTTGATGTTTTCATTTGCTACAATTGATTCACCCCCCTCTCATTTGTCTTGTTCATTCAACAATAAATAATGTTGTCAACTCTTTGGAAATTTTTTTTGTCTTCTTGGGAATTTGTAAAATGTTGGAGGAATCTTGAGGCCCTCCCCTTGAATGTACAAGGATTTATCCTTGATGAGAAAAAAAGCTTAACCTTTAATGATGAGTGTTGATACCTCTTTTACGGGTTGGACTACCTATCCAATTACCATTGTTTTTGGTATTTTGTGGAGGAACTATGATGCAATGGACACAAACCTATGGGTGACTAGGATGTGATTCATGTTGTACCTTTTACCAAGCTGGATTTAAATCTAGATAAATGTTTTTTCTTGTCATGTGTATGAGGCTTTTCTTGTTATCAATAGTTTCTTAAATAGTTGGAATGTGCGGGTAGTTAATATATTTCTCCACCCTTCCAAACTATTGTTTTATTATAGTTCTATAATAATTACCATTGGTGTCATGATGGCTATTTATTCTACCTCAAAGTAATCTATCACTCTTTGCAATTACTTTGCTATCCTAAGCCTCTTGGAGAAGCCTACTCGTACGTGGGAAGATCCCATTGCCTTAATTAGGCATGATACAAAGATTTTTTGTGATGATTTATCTTTCAAAAATATTTCATTTTTCCTACCCCTTCTATAGATTGAAAAAAGTTATATCTTTCTCACCATTGTGTTTGTTCACTCCTCGTTGGGTTTGAAAATGGGCAATGATTATGTCAGAACCGAGCCTAGCTCTTGTGAGGAGTTTTGGCATGACGCTCTATTATGACACATGTGGATGTAAGGTGGTTTCCTCCCCATGATGGAAAGTTTAAAAGGTCATGATGAGAATCTCTTTGCTTAATTTGCTAGTAGCTAGTGAGATGAAAGGGTGATTGTGAGTGGCCTTTTAATTAAAGTGAGAAAAAATGTTATAGCCAAAGCCACAGGGCTTTCCTACATAGAGAAAAAACTCAAAAAATACACAAAGGTGCAAGATATGGATAGTATGTAGAATTTCTTCAAGGAGAATGAGAATCCCATCAAAATCCATGCTAGCTACAATAGGAGAAAGCTCCCCACGCCTTGGGACTAGATTTTCCTAGTTTTAATGGAATACATTACTTTAGAAGGATGCTTTAAATGCTATTATTTTACCATATGCCTCTTCTTAACCATTTGTGCCATTAACTCCTCATTAGCTTCCAATTTTTTCTACTATCATCTCTTGAAATCTTTATTAAGGAAACCCTAGATCTTATTGCCAAAAATCCTGAGAAACCCTCCTACCCCTTCAACAGGGGCTCATCCTTCACCTTTACCATTTTCACTTGGCCCTTTTCCCTTTAAAACCTATATTTACCACTAGGGTTGAGGATCTCGAGACCCTTGAAACTCCTCCTTCAAAATCTTCCCCTGTAAACATTCTCTCTCTGTCAACCAACCACCAAAGGACCCTAAACCCAAACCTCCTACAAAAAGGAAAAAAGGTTAATGTTGGGAAGGCTCAAACCAATGCTGTTGTTGGGATGTGTGAATTAAAAAACACTCCTACTAAGAAGGGGACAAAAATTCCTAACAAATCCAAATCCAAGCAAAAAAAAGGGAAAAAAGGGCATAACCTTCTATGTTGAATAACTACCCACCAAAAATAAAGAGGATGAAACTGATACTAAAGATTCTAAGGAAGGAAGTGTGGTGGTCGTGGGTATGGACCTTTGTGTTGAACTTTCCAGTGTTAGAAGGTTTAACCATCTAACTAAACACAAACCTTGAAGGTCCATGTTGATGAAATTTACAATAGCTCAAAACATGGCAAACCAAGTAAGCATGTTATTGTGGAGGAAACAAAGTTCACTCAAGGTCCAAGTCACTTTTAGGAGCTTAACAGGATGATCCCAGAGGAGTCCACTCTGGCCTCATCTAACCATCAAGATCAGGTTGAAGAGACTAACAAGTCAGATATTGTGAAGGAGGAAGACTTCAATGGATTATAGGCTTGTATTTGCACCTTGGAAAGAAAGCTCAATAGACTAACCCGCTTCACCATAAAGGTTATTCACCACTCAACTATCACTCTCTCTACTATGCTAAATGAGGAAATTAAAAATAATTTCACTGAGTGTGATCCTAGTACTAGTTAGGCCAATGCAAATGTTTATAAATTCCTCATGGAGGTGTTGAAGGTCCAAGATACTGAGAGGGGGGTGAATTAGTATCTTCTTAAATTTCCTGATCAGATATAATCCAACTATTCCACAACAAATAATAACAAAGATAAATAAGAGCATTAACAAAACATGAAATCAAAGACCACAAGAACACCAAAAATTTTACGTGGAAAACCCAAAATGGGAAAAACCATGGTGAGTGTTAGCTCACAATATTGTATAATTGGTTATAGAATATTACAAAATGGGTGGCTCACTACTAGGACTCATTGTCCATAAACAAAGGCTCACTGCCTACAAAATTACAATGATTGAATGACTTTCAGCCAGAAAATGAACTGACATAATACACCTAATGAGTGTAGATTCAATTCCTAATAAAGCTCAGTAAATAGAGTTAACATACTTCATCATGTTTGCATCGCATCTATACACACACTTTCATTTCTTCAATTCTGTCCATTATATATAGCTAAACTTCTTCACAAGCATCAATTAGGTTGACCTAATTAGATGCATGCCTTAGTCACAAAAATTCCAACTGTCGGCTCCAGGAGTTCAAAAATATTCTCAAACATTCCACACACTACACCATGTCAGCTCAAACCAAAAATAGTTTTCCCAAATAAATCTCTTTACACAATTAATCCACAGTATCACAATCAACCCAAGAGGTCGGCCAAAGATAGACCTCAACAAAAATGGTAGCAAGCAAAGTAATACCACCTCAACATACTAACATCAGAGCACATACAATTCTGAACATGCGTTCCTCCGAAAACCATAAACAACTTCTCAAAACCACAACCGATGACTATCATCTCCAAAGGAGTTCAAACAAGAATACTAGAGGATGTAAGAAAAATACCGAACTAGATATCAGACCAAAATACCAGATCACCTTCAAACTTGTTCTTTCAATTATACCTCAATTATCATGATGGAATCAATGACAACACAAAATGAGATGTTCTTCATTTTTCTAATAGGAGGAATGGGAGAATTTAGCTAGGTGATGGTGTGGGTTTTGTCTATTTTTGGGATATTTTTCTTTGTTGTCTTTGTGTTGTTTTTGTGAATTATCTATATGTTGTTACTATTTTTATGTTTTGTTATTATGAACTGATGGACTCTAGCCCATAGGGATTTTTGTGTCAAGGGTATTGCACCTTGTAAATGCATCTTATATTATAAAAAAAAACCTATGTGGGTAAAATAAACCTATGAGGTGAAAATCCCACACTAAAAAATATTTAGCCTCTCTTTTCTTGACTAGAAATGGAACCTTGATCCGTATATTAGTTTTTATCCTATATCGTTCTAATCTCTCACCTCCCCCACAATTTTTAGCCCTAGATATATATATATATATGCAAATTATAAAATTAGATAATATGCCAAACTCTATAACTAAAAAAATATATAAAAAAAAACATACTTATAGCATATTTGTAGTCTAGTTGCTCTTGCTTATGAAACTCAACATCATTAAGAGATGTGTGTCCTTGGATATGAGTGTTTGCATCAATCTATTGCATAAGAAAAAATATATTTATCAATTTTTTCCAAATACCTAATGATGTTGATTAAGACAAAATAACTATAATTGAATGCATATGTTCATACTCATACCTATGTTAAGGACATTGAGGATGAAATTATTTCAAAAACATTTACATCTGAATTTTATCATATACTAGGAGGTGTGGCAACTAAATTAATTAAATTTTACAAAAAATAATAGATTTAACTCAAAAAATCAAATACACATAAACATGATGATGTCAATTGAGAAAAAAAATCATAATTAAATATATGATCATGCTCTTACCTATGTTAGGGACATTGATGATGAAACTATTGTAGAAACATTAACATCCAAATTTTCATGTAAATCAAGAGATGAGACAACTAAACTCATCAACTAAACAAACAATAATAGATTTAACTCAAAAAATCAAATACACATGAAAAATTAAATTAAATTTTAAAAAATAAAAGTTTAAAATGTGCTACATTGTACCTTAGTGAATCCAATGTCACAACTAACCCTATGAATAAACATGCTAGATAATGATGTAATGCTCACTTATTCAACAAAAAATTGCATTTTCAAATATTCAACATTATTTTGAATATAAACTACCAATTTATTTTAATATATTAGAATTTTACCTATGAAATATATGCAACTATACAACTTGTTTGCGGGATGGTCAATTTCATACAATCTATGGCATTAAACCTTGAAATGTATAATACATGCATAATTTTAATTCAATTCTATACTGAAAATTTAATTTGCATTTAAAAATTTAGAGTATAAAATATAAAATGTTATAAATTCACATAAAAGTACATGTATGTGATCAAGAAACAAATCATGTAATAACTCAGTATTCATTACCACATTATCTGATTGACCCCCTCATACTTTTGGATCACCTTCTATGTTCCTAAAACATCTAAAAGACAATAAGTGCACTAATGGGAGGCATCACACTCTACACCCTTTGGATCATAGTATCTTCCAAAGCATAAAAGGTAATAGTTAAAGCATAGGTGAGAGCTAGGAACCTAGGACTATGTGGTTGTGCTATCTAATCATCTATTGAAGCATAAGACTAGGATATTTGTGTGACATGTTATATGAGTGTGTATGTGAGGGTAGTGATCACATGGAGAGTCTACACCTTGACAGTTTCCTTGATGACTAATGAAACTGCCACATGATGAATAATTTTTTTTGCTAGTGGTCTTGGTTGATTTTTTTCTACTCGACAAGCTCCCATCCTATCTTGTGCAGAGCCTATGTGACCTCTACCATGAAATTTCAACATATCAAAATAATTGAGAATTTCATGAAGAAAAACACACACTTAAGTTTTTTGAGAAAATATACAAGCACATCATGGTTTTCACATGTAGGTTGGTCACATACCATACACCACCTATCATAAAAAATATTTTTTATTTCATTATGATTGCACCAATGTGTTAGAAATATCCTTGAAGTCGTAAGAAGGGGTGCATTGGTTTTAGGATTAGTAAAAAGACCATAAGTTTTTCCATTTGTTATTTCTTTTTTCTTCACTTCATTGTAGCATAATTTCATCATATAAAGTTGATGATATGAATCTTTAAAATTTTTATGTTGATCTATTTAACTCATCACTGAGTCAACATTGTTCAACATTTCTTCTAATGATTAAGAAAGTATTATATGGTGGAGGTTTAATATTGATGCCTTTTATTTTGAAACTAAATTGTAAGTTGAATGTTATTTTGTTTCAAATACCCTTGTCAGGTCTCAATTATGTTTGCCCTTTTTTTCTTGAGTCCCTTCCCCTTTTGTGCCTTAGCCATTTTTACAAAGCTTATAAATAGTATGAGAAATTAGTCATGGGTACTCTTTGGTCAAAATTTCTAAGCACTAATGGATAAAGCATAAAAAATTAAACCTAGGTGCCTCTTGAAGTTTTGTAAAATTCACTAAGAATCAAAATTTAAATGCACTTGCGAGGTTTTTCCTTCCATTCAACTCACAATGTGTACCTATGATGGATTTCCCTACAAATGTGTAGTTCCATTCATTTTTCTCACAAAGATATTAAGTGTTGAAAATTTACTAATGCTAGTTTTTTAGGGATCCATCTTCCATCCAAACTTCTCATCTTCACTCTTTTAGATCTGATTCACTTCGTATTTTCTACCTTTTAGGAAATTTTTCCTCATTCAAATATTTGCAGGCATTTCCATGTAAACTGAGTCATTCCTCATCTTGATAGATTTCTCACATTTTCCACTTGCATGCCTTCTTCCCTCAGGTGCATTTTCAAATGGCCTAAGCAAAGTTTTTTTGGGCCAATAGACCTCATCTTCCTACTTACGTCATTATGGCATCATCTTCCTCTATGTAAAATTTCTCACATGAACTTATCTTATCATATGGAATTGTTCCATTCACTTCATTTTCTCTACATCATTCCTTTTGTGAGCTTTTCCTTTGCATCTAAACTTCACCTTTATAAATTTCTTCATCTATTTCAAATGATTTATATTGTGAGTCTAAACCACTCCATTTTCCTACATCTGTACTCAGATGACATTATCCCACCCTACTTACATCATCATAATGTCACCATTTTCGTAGCTTCCCAATTCATCTCATCCTTCTTTTTCGATGCCACCCCTTGCTTCAACTCACTTATAGGACTTTCCATTTGAACTTGATATATTGTTCACTTGGAAAATGCATTTGGTTTTTTCACATGCACTTGGATGTCGATTATTGGTAGTGTCTGATGGAGCCTTCTGACCTGCAATAGTCTATTAAAGACAAATATTACTAAGGATTTAGTTTATAGGTAAGCTAATGTGAACCGAATGTATGTCTCAAAAGGTGTAGATGCACTTGCACTTAAAATTCTTGTATTTGATTTGAATGATTCTCAAAGGCCTGAAATGCATTAATTTTAATCCCTGATGAATTTTGAAGCTCAGTTGATCTAGAAATGCTATGTTTTTGGACTTTTATTACTTCTCTGATGGATTTTCTAATGAATCAAAGTACCCTTGGTACCTTTTTCCAACCAGGATGGTTAATTTTTGGATTTCATATTGATTATCGATAGTCAAATCTAAACTAAATTATAACATATATAAGTAGGATGCTCGTGCTGAGTACGGGTAGGATAAACCAAATTTTCATTGAATTCAAATTTTTAGGTGAACGAGGCTCATATATGTTCTACAATATCACCTGTAAAAATTCCACCAGTATGAAAAGTACTTAATGTTAATTGAGTTCTTGGTTCGCCAATTGATTGACCTACAATAATGTCAATAGTTTCTCCTAATTCGATTAAGTTACTATGAGTAGTATTTTGACCATAACATAATTGACAAATCCAAGATTTACTTTTTCAAGTAAAAGGGGTTCGTATATATATTGGTTGTATTTGGAAATGTAGAGAATGTGGATTTTCTATTCACGAGCCTCTTTATTCTCAAGAGATTCCCAAGGGGTGAACTACCCTAAACTACCTCAAGGAATAACACACGAGTTCTAGAATTAGAAAGAGTAGGTCACAAAGGTTTTTTGGAAAAAATAACAAGCTCTCAACTAGAGGACAACAATGCAGAATACAAATGACAGTGTGGTGTGCTAGTGTTCCAGAGGTGCGCTAGCATCTCGTATAGACCATAAAGCAAGAATATACTAGAAAACAACTTAGTGACCACTAACAATCTAATTACTAAGAACTTACAGAGTACAAGAAAATAACATAATACAATAGAGCTAAAATAAAGTGAAGAAAATGATTGAGATAAAGAGAAGAAGAGATAGAAACTTCTCACAACAACCCAAGTAATGAAGTCTCCAGTACATGAATATCTTCAATACATATATGCATCAGATCTGGAGAAAGTTTTTGGGTTGTATAAGGGGTTTTCCTCATTCAAACCCCCATTTTGGTGTTCCCACCTCCATGAACAACCAAATAGATAGAGATAAATGAACATAGGAGTGATAAAAGAAATCCTTGCTCGAGGAGGAGAACCTGTATCACAAAGTATAGGTGATAAAAGAAATCCTCGATCAAGGAGGAGAACCCATATCACAAAATGTAGATGCAATGGTAGGGGATGTGTGAAATACCAGGATGCTCACAAGTATAAGATAAGGGAGATGTCAACTGCAAGGCTTAAGGAAGCCAAAGAGGGAGACAAAGGTATCTACAAGAACCAAGAGTATTGCCAAGAGCTTTGTAAGAGCTTGAGGCTATTGCTGTAACAAGTGGGGGAGTTGTGCAAGCAAGATAGCAAGATGGGAGAATGTTTGAGAGAGTAGCCAAGAAGGAGAAGAAGACCAAATGAATTGAAAAGATAAAATTTAAAGAGAGAATAGGAGCAAAAAGAAGCTTCCCAGGAAGTTTCAAGGTGACTTGAGCCGTTAGCACTGATAAAGTTAGTTGACAAGTTGCAAAAATGGGTGGAAACAATCATTTGAATGTTGAAATGTTTCAGGATGCTAGCATGACATGCAAACATCCGCATGATTCACTAGTGTCTAGACACATCATGCTGTAAAATGACCCAAATGGGAAAGACACCAAGTTTGATGCAAAGCTGAATGCGTAGGGATAGCTGCTGAAAAGGGGTCTTAAGCATCCTGAGAAGGGAAAAAGGCTGATGCAGGGGCTAAAATGAGCCTACACAAGTTCTTAAGGGATTGGAAACTAAATTAGATACAAGAATGTATGTGAAATTGCAAGGGGTGCAATTTTACGTCGTTACATTTTTCCCCCACTTTAGCAAGCATATGAAGCTACACTAATATGCACACTAAAGGAAGTCTACTAAACATAAATAACATTATTATCCAAAAGGATACTACAGAGGAAGCAGATAAATCTTCAAACCAAGGAAGCATGTCCCTAGGCTGAAGGCTTGCAAAACAAACACATTAGACAAGAAAGACCTGCACAAGCCAACAATGTTAGAACATAAAAAGCCATTACATCACGAGGTTAGAACATAAAAACACACACACAGGTATAAAAAAAACTAAAGGATTTGAGTCAGTAAAGTGAAAGATACCTCGATGTAGAAGGTTGTCTCAGTACTATGCATCATCCCAAAATTAAGAAATAACACAAAAAATAATTCTAAAATGGAGGAAGGGCATATACTTAGGATGAAGAAGATGTAAATATTTGATCTGGTATATACAAAAGAGAAGAGAGAGCAAGAAGGAGGAATGGAAATTCCAAGAGAGATGGCTCCATAGGTACTCTCTCCTAAGGAGGTTTGAATGAAGTGCACCAAAGGCCCGTAGGCCAACGATGGAAAAATCTCGTAGGATGAAAGCGTCTTACAGGCTTGTAGACCTGCAAGAAGGCAACTCCCAAGTTCACTCTCATGAAGAAAGCCCAGTGAAGTAAGTGCCATATAGGCCTATAGACCTACAAGGAGGCATCCCCCAAGATCTCTCAGATGAGGGAAACCCAAAAAGGTAAGCGCCTTATAGGCCCAAAGACCTGCAAGGAGGTGTCCCCCAAGATCTCCCACATGAAGGAAACCCAGAGAAGTAAGCGCCTTATAGGCCCACAGACCCATAGAATCGCAAGGAGGCATCCCCCAAGATATCTCACATGAGGGAAACCCAATAAAGTAAGTTAATTATAGGTCCATAGATCTACAAGGAGGCATCCCCCAAGATCTCTCACATGAGGGAAACCCAAAGAAGGGGACTCTATAGAGTCAGACTGGAAAGTGGCTTCACAAGTGCACCTGCAAATAAACATGTTAACTCACAAACTAAACATGTTAGGAAAGCTTGATGCTAAGGATCTCCATAGGTTCTCAGTCCTGCACAACAAGACTAATCAGAGAATCTTGTGGTAACTGCAAGTGGCGTTGTAGGATAGTCATAGAAAAGATTGGTCTAGTCAAGCTGCCCCCAAGCTAGAAACCATGGAATTCATTTGAGATAAAAGCTTTCAAAAGGGGTTCCTAAGGAACCCTTCAAGACATCAAGGGGCCCAATCAAGGGACACTTCAATTGAAAGACAAAGAGAAGAGAGGGGGTCCTTAAGAAGGACACACATCTCTAGCACAAGTCATCACTGCCCCCAACATACATGGGAGGAGAACCATGAAAGATACTCAGGACATACAGGACAAAGGTAGTCCTCGATATCACTTATCATTTGAAGAAGAGGAGTGTGCATCAACAAATAAATGAGTGATGTCACCTAAATCATGAAGTTGTATTTTTTCCTTCAAGGTCTTACATTCACTAGTGGAATGGCTAGGAACTCGATGGTATGCATAGAAAGAATGCTTGTCTTTACCATGTTCATGATATTTTTTGCATGTAGGAGAAGGAAGAGTAATCAAGCAAGCTTTTAGAAGCCTCAAAAAGATATGCTCTTGCTCATATAGAGAATGAGGAGCAAGAAGTAACCCTTTCTCTTGTGGAGAAAAGTTTGACTACTCACAAGAAGAAGGCACAAAGATAGAAGACAATGGAGGATGAGTCTTTTCAACAAAATGAGGTTGAGAAGAATTCATGTCACTCAACCATGGATTCCATTTAGATTTTTCATTCAAGCAACCAAGCCCCAAATTATGCTTACGAGGTGCAAATTCTATAGGGACTTGAATGTCTTGTTCGTTACACCCAAAGCCTTTACGCCTATAACCATATTTAGAGGCAAGCCTAAAGCCAAGGCCATAATGTGTTTGAAAATATTGAGGAGGAGGATCTTCATAGAGAGAATTGTTTCAACAATGGGGATCACACTCCTCTAAAGGATCACCATCAATTTTCCTGATAGGATTTCCAACATTAACCTCTTTAATAGAAGTGTGATCCTCAAAATGGGGAGGATTAACATTAAGGACATTACAATTGTTGCTCACATTACCCCGTGATACAGAAGAGTGACCATCTTTGATAGCGGGTGTGGATGATGTTATCAGAAGGTTTGAGTAGATTGGGTCAACTTTATATTCCCCAATGTAGGGTTTTGTAAAGTATAGAGAACCCCAATTATCACCAAGACATGCATTCTCTTGAGGGGAGGTAGTATTAAGATTTATTTCTTCATAAGGATCTTCTTCAAGGACATCTATCTCAAGAGTATCCTTTGTAGTAGGTACTACTGGAGTAAACATTGACACATTGGAAGACACTGAAGGAATAAGAGTAGGCACAACTGAAAATTGATCGACAATTGCCATCTCACATAAGTGCATAGCCTTAGGGTCAACCTTGACTGTGACTACTCGGTTACATTACAAATGAACTTAATATATTTATGAAAGATAGATAGGATTGCACCCATAGCATGAATCCATGATCTACCAAGAAGAAGATTATATGGTAACTTTTCTAACATAACATATTCAAGGGTGGGTATTGTAACGGGTCCCAACCTCAAAGGCAAGACTATTGTGCCCAGAGCTTGTCAATCGACATTATCGAACCCATGAATGTCAACAAAAGAAGCATTAAGAGAAGATGAATCAATATTAATCTTATGCAATAGATCAATGCTACATACATTAAGCGTTGAACTAGCATCAACAAGAGTACGTCTAATGCTGATATTGTTAATGTTAACTATAATCATTAGAGGATCTACTTGCTTTTGTACTTCCAATTGAAAAAGTTCCTACAGATAGAACATAATATTCAGTGAATCTACATGAATATGAGCTACCAATGCATTAGCATCCATCGGCCTGGTAGAAGAAGGCAAGAGGATATTTTGTAAGGATTCCTGAAGCATACCTTGATAAACTAGAGTAGAATGAAGCAAGTCCTACAATGAGATCTTAGCCGAAGTAACATGGAGTTTCACGATGAGATCATAATCACTAGGTGCTTTAGTTGTAGCTTTAGTAGATTGAAGAAGGATTGGTTGTTTATTTATTCTATTCTCATAACTATAGGATACTACTCTATAAGAGGGAGCCATTGAAAGATCAAGAGAATCACTATTGGATGGAACATCATCAATAGAACAAATCCTTTTAGGAGAAGGACTAGCTGGAGTCACATAAATGACCAGTCTCTTAGGCATTTGAGGGGTAGCAGAGATATATTACATTTACAAAATCATCACAACTAGTAGAATGATTATTTGAAGACATATTCTCAACATTGATCGAATATGATCAAATGTGGAAGGAGATTCATCATTCACCAATGCATCATCTCTATAGGAGAGTGCATTGGAATGAAGGGTAGATTCATCATTCACAAATGCATCATCTCTAGAAGAGAGTGCATTAGAATGAAGAGAAGGTAGAGTAACATTAAGAAAGGTATCAATGATTTCATCTTCTTGCAACAAGATATCCTCCGAAGCAAGAGGAATCTCATGAGAAGGATTAAAGATGCCGAGTGACATGGGAAAAGCCAAGTCATTATCACATGAATGAAATGGAATATCATTAACACTTTGAATAAACCTAAATACTAAACTCATAAAAAAATATATTAAATTTATTTTGGTCACAAAACTGAGAAAAGCCGAGAAACCAAATTTTCTAATTTTTTAAGTATTTTCTAGGTTCTAGTAGTTTCCTAGTTTTTGAAAAAAATTGTGATTCACGTTGGCTTCACCAAAATGTAGAGAAGGGGGATTCACTACTCATGAGTCTCTTTATTATCAAGAGATTCCCAAGGGGTGAACTTCTCTAAACTACCTCAAGGAATAACATGAGAGTTCTAGAATTGGAAAGAGCAGGTCACAAAGGTTTTTTGGAAAAAATGACAAGCTCTCAGCTAGAGAATGACAACGTGAAATATGGATGACAAATCGGCGTGCTTGAATCCCAGAGGTGTGCTAGTGTCTCGTACAAACCAAAAACTGAGAATGTACCAGAAAACAACTTAGTGACCACTAACAATCTAATTACTGAGAACTTCCAAAGTATAGGAAAATAGCATAATACAATAGAACTAAAAGAAAGTGAAACAAATGATTGAGATAAAGAGAAGAAGAGATAGAAAATTCTCACAACAACCCAAGTAATGAAGCCTCCTATATGTGAATATCTTCAATAATTGCATGTGTAAGATCTAGAGAAAGTGTTGGGGATGTATAGGGGTTTTCCTCAGTCAAACCCTCGTTTTGGTCTTTCCACCTCCATGAACAACCAAATAGAAAGAGAGAAATGAACAAAGGAGTGATGAAAGCAATCCTTGCTCGAGGAGGAGAACCTATATCACAAAGTATAGGTGATAAAAGAAATCCCTACTTGAGGAGGAGAACTCGTATCACAAAATGTGTATGCAATGGTAGGGGATATGTGAAATCCCAAGATGCTCACAAGAACAAGATAAGGAAGATGCTAGCTGCAAGGCTTAAGGAAGCCAAAGAGGGAGAAATAGGTAGCTACAAGAGTCAAGAGTATTGCCAAGAGCATTGGAAGAGCTTGAGGTTGCTACTATAACAAGTGAGGGATTGTGCAAGCAAAATAGCAAGATGGGAGAATTTTTGAGAGAGGAGCCAAAAAGGAGAAGAAGACCAAATGAATTGAAAAGATAGCATTTAAAGAGAGAATAGGAGCAAAAAGAAGCTTCCTAGGTGGTTTCAAGGTGACCCGAGCCATTACCACCAAAAAAGTTAGTTGAAAAGTGGAAAACATGTGTAGACATGGTCATTTGAATGCTGAAATGTTGCAAGATGCTAGAGCGGCGTGCTAGTGTCTAGACACATCACGCTACAAAATGACCCAAATGGGAAAGACACCAAGTTTGCTGCAAAGCTGAATTCACAAGAGTAGCTGCTAAAAAGGGGTCCTGAGCATCCTGAGAAGGGAAAAAGGTTGATGTAGGGGCTAAAATGAGCCTACAAAAGTTCTTAAGGGAGTGGAAACTAAAGCGGATACAAGAACGTATGTGAAATTGCAAGAGGTGCAATTTTATGCCATTACAGGAAATAATACAATTGATTGGTGGGTTTAATCACAATATCTTGATTGTGTGTGGCAATACATCTCCCATTTATATATACATCATCTACTAATACATGATGGTTGCTTATTGCTTGAGGTATTCATTTACGAGTTTCAAACTAGAAACAACCACCAATATTATTGTTTGTCGACTCTTGTATGTACCTATTCACATTGATAGCGTCTCTCCCTCACCCATCAGAAGTTAATGTAAAACTCATATTTTGATTTGGAGCACTTATTTTCGGTGGGATTTGTTCCTTGCCATGGATTTTAAATTACTATAGTGATATGTTCTATGGATTTCCCTATCACTTGATATTATTGGCATTTTTGGCTATCATTTTTCATGATTGGACAATATAGGAGAGTAGAGGAATAATCAAAATAAGTATAAAGTTATAAAAATTCAAAGAACTATAATTATAGGGATACATTGGTTTTGACAAATTATGGTAAGAATGTTGTAAAATAATTAACTATATTATGTCTCCATGACTACGTATGTAAACTTAGAGAATATATCAAATATGACATGTTTCCTTCAACACATTTGTTGTTGCAAGTGTAATCAATATTAGAGGAATTTGATGGGATTCTAAGTTTGTTGTATGAGTTGCAATAACTCTTCATGTGATTGTCTATGAGTTTAGGTAGTATAGTGATGAATAACTAAGTAGATAAATTTTGAATGGTGTTCATTGATGCTTTAGATAAGTAGATCATATTAGTTTGTTTTCCCTTTGTGTTTCCTCGTTGATTGTGACTCTATTACCTAGGAGTAGGGATCAATCTATTGTATGTGTTCCAATCATACATATCAAAACATATTTATAAAATCATTTATTTTCAGCTTCTTTTTCTGAGTTCATGATATCGTTGTTTGGAGGGAACATAGAAAACCATTATCTATGAATCTTGAAGCTTACCCCACCTTGCCCATGTTTTCAAGGTGTATTATTAGCTATATAAGGGTTATTGATAGCTAATATATTTATTCCAATGACAATCTTTGGGGATATTTAGATAGGTCGGTGTTAAATCTATCATTTGCATTATTGTTGTTTATCTTAGAGTGTTTTTCAGACCTATTCAAGTATACCCATAGGAATACCTTCCTAGGTTTAAGTTGAGCTCAAATTATAGAAAATAAAACCTACTCTTGTTGAATTAGCTTAGAATCCTCCACTATTTTTTTGATGAACTATTTTACCCACATGATGACAACCCTAGCCTTGCGAGTAAATTTTTTGTAGGAACTAGAGCAATGATTTTGAGACCTAACAACCCTAACAAATCCTCCTAGATTTGTCTAGGGTTTCTTGGGAGTGTTGATGGAGATTAGGGTGTTATAGGGATCTCTTTAGGAATTTCTTCATCCAAATTTGGTTCCGAGTTGGGGTTTATAAGATCTAATATATATTATATTAAAAATAAATTCATAAAAAATAATCTAATGTATTGAAATGAAAATACAATTTTATTACAAAACATTAAATTATTGGGCTTACCTCTTATGTGACTTCACATTATGAAAATCCTTGTCGTAAAATCTTAAAAAATGCAAGTGGGTTTTGGAGAAGAAAATGTGAGAAAGTGTGGTTGTGGCTCATAGTTGTGGGATTTATGAGTGCATAATTTTTTTTGCTTTTTATCAAGTGAAAAATGTACTCACATTATGGCTTGGTATTTACCAAGCCATAACACGATCGTGTTATGATTTTTACAAGTGCATTTTTTTGTTACAAAACATGCTCACTTTTTTTTGTTACAAAATGTTCTCACATTTTATAGCCACAAAGCACACTCACTTAACATAATGTAAGCATATTATATACAAAATTGTCCATTTGGCCACTTTTTTATAAACCATTCCATACAGTTGCCTAGAAGGAGAGCTCTACTAAAAGAACATGGGTGAAGTCTACAACTCAAAATGTTAAGGAGGACCCCCTTGAATCTTTTAATAATTGAGTGAAATTCTTAGCCAAAGAATGGCATATTGATTCTAGTCTAAAAAAGCTAGCTAATATCCAATAGTTGGTGCTCATATGTTGCTTGTATATTTCAGTGTTATGCAATTGTTCTTTTGATTGCTAAGGAGGACCCCCTTGAATCTTTTAATAATTGAGTGAAATTCTTAGCCAAAGAATGGCATATTGATTCTAGTCTAAAAAAGCTAGCTAATATCCAATAGTTGGTGCTCATATGTTGCTTGTATATTTCAGTGTTATGCAATTGCTCTTTTGATTGCTTCTTATTCTTAGTATATTTGGTAGTTTTTATTTTTTCATATCTTGTGGAACTCATTCCTCTCACTTGATGGTTGTTGCCATGTAAAAGGATTTGAGCCCTTTCAAAAACTCACTTTTACCTTTATCAAAAATAATTTAGAGAATACTTTTTCTTTTTAAAATTTCACTTATTACTTACTTCTATATTCTTTATATATATATTTTAAATATCATTTCATCATTAATAAATAACATGCTAGTATTTTGTAATATTTTTTTTCTTAATTTTAATTGGAAAATTACAACCTAAGGGACCACTCCCTTTAATAGTGGAGTGTAGAAAATTGTCACAATAAAAAATATTACAATATACTATCATTTACAATTGAATTCCTAGTTATTTTATCATTTGACATCATCTAGAAAACTATTGGAAAACTTATGATCAAGATTACTAGCAACATTTCATAGCTTTATTGCAGCAACTCAAGATCCAACATCATGTCAAATTCTATGTGTGTTCATGTTATTGTTTTGTGAAGGCTAACATTGTTGTAGGTCTCCAAGCATTCAAGAAAATCTATCAAGAAAGATCCAAGATCCTTGAGGTGATGTGCATGACTTCAATCCTTCAAGGAAGCCATTGAAGGGTGACAAGTTGTAGCATTTATTCACTCATCATTCCTTCCTTTCAAATTATCATTTCTATCATTAATATTTCCATTATGGAAGTGTCAACACTTACATGAGGTTTGACTAAGGCAAACCCCTAAAATGGACCAATATTTCCTCTCTTTGAATGTATAGGTTATAGGTTTGAAGAGGATGAAGGGATCCTGAAGGAAAATTCTCCATTGTTTCATTTTTTATCATATATCTTGTCAAGCCACAAAAGCTCACTTACATAATTTATTGACGACATTCCAACAAGTTTGGGATCGAGAAACATAAGGTCAAATCCAACATTAGAGGATTGTAGAATTAGTTTCAGGACCCCCTATCAGGGACCCGTATGCCCTTGGGTGACTATGTCTTTTGCATGCCAGATCCAACTTTTAGTAATAGGTACACATCATCTGATACTTCCCAGATCCACCTGCAATTTATCGTTTTAGTTTATTTATTTCTAGATTATTGTATAATTTATCACATTAGGTCATAAAACTCATTTAGGTTAAACTAATTTCAAATCATTCCTAATCCATTCTTGAGGCCCTAAGAAAGTGGATCCAGGTTTGATTGGCTCACCTTTTTGTGTTGATTTTCAATATACTCAGGCCTTATTGATCCACCTTCTAATGTAACTTGGAAAAAGGATCCTAAGCAACCCTAGGTTTATACATTAAACATAGGGTTCCCTTTTTCCATGTTTCAAATATAAAATAAAATAAGAAATTAAAAAGAATATTATACCCATAAATAGGGGCTCATTATAGTTTATTAGAAAAAACAAAAACCAAACATAATAGGATCTCACCATGTATCTATCTAATCCAATGTTGAAAAAATTCATTAGTTTTGACATGGGAAAAAGACACATTATGTGAAATTGAATCCTTTTGGAGAAATATTTCTTTTTTCTTTTGCATAGTAGTCCACATTTCATTGGCACTCTCATCATCAAGAGCAACTAAGTATTGATGAGATCCACCCATTTACTAGCATGTAATCTTTTATTTCTAAAAAAATGATGCTCCTATAATCAAAAGGTTGTGACCCATTGACTGAAACTATAAAAACCTCCTTTTATGATTTTTTCGTAATGTGAGAGGGTTTATTTTGTGTTTACTCTTATGAATTACTTGAACTCTTAGGCAACACAATAGTCTTGAGCGAGCTCAAAAGAGGACGATTCCTCTAATAACCCTTCAATAATGTAATGATAGGGAAGAGCTTCTTTCCACTCCAATTTTCACTTTAAATTAGGGAAATCTATACCATTATTTCCTATATCATTACATATACAACAATGAAAAGGAAATCCCTTGCAATCCAAGCACTAAGCTAAGTAATTTCAACAACTTTTGAAATAATGTCTTAAGAGAGGGGGACCAACCACATTCAAGGCCCCAGGTCATGGAGAGCCAAGAGCAGAAGGTTACCCTAACTTACCTCACTCTAAAGGGAATGTTTCAAAGTAAGGGACGAGAATGATGAGGACTATAAGGTCCTTCGATCACTTTGTAGACCCAAAATCTAGAATGTGGCTAGGCGTATCAGTTTTTAGGTTCAACATTGTACCTTAGGTAGCTCTTTTCCCAAGGATGAAAGTGCAGTTTCGGGATGACAACGCAACACGTTGGTGTCTCTTAGGTGCATTGGCATCCATATGACCAGAGGACAGAAAAGACAATAAGAATTGCCCGAAAATAAGTTGGCAGCCTAGCTAGTGGTTTCTAAGGGAACAAAACAAAACTATGAAGTATGAGAAGTACACATGAATATGATAAAATAAATATATTAAAGCTAGGGTGACAAAGATGATCTCACAAAAGAGCTTGTTCACCAGCTAGCTCCAAATGCACGTCCACCTACACACAAGATAGAGGGAAATTGGTTGGGGGTTGTATAGGGGCCTACCTTAGTCAAACCCCCATTTTGGTGTTTCCACCTCCACAGACAACCAAGATTGTAATGATGGAGAAATATATGATAAAGGAAAGAACGTAAAGAACACTATAACACTACAAAACAATAAGATGCTACTCAACCAAATCATAGAGGAGAGGAGTGAAAATTCTTACCACCTCCACCAATAGAACTATGAAGGTGTAGAATGAAAGCATCTTAATGGCCTGCAAACCTGCAAGGAGATGACCCCCAAGATCTATCACATGAAGGAAGCCTTAAGAAGTAGGTGCCTCATAGTCCCATAGACCTGCAAGGAAGGTGTCCTCCAAGATCTCTCACATGAAGGAATCCAAGAAAGCACCTTAAAGACCCATAGACCTACAAGGAGGCGTCCCCCAAGATCTCTCACATGAAGGAAGCCTAGAAAGTGCCTTACATACCCACAAACCTGCAAGGAAGGTATCCTCCAAGATCTCTCAGATGAAGGAAGCCCAAGAAAGTGCCTTACAAACCTATAGACTTGCAAGGAGGCATCGTCCAAGATCTTTCACATGAAGGAAGCTAAGAAAGCACCTTACAGATCCACAAACCTATAAGGAGGGTATCCTTCAAGATCTCTCACATGAAGAAAACCCAAAGAAAGCATCCTACAAACCTACAAACTTGTAGGAGAGTGATCCCCAAGATATCTCGTATGGAGGAAACTCAAAGAAAGTGCCCCATAGACCCATAGACCTGCAAGGAGGTATCCCCCAAGATCTCTCACATGGAGGAAACCAAAGGAAGGGGAATCTATAGAGTTGAAAAGTGGCTTTACATGCACACCTATAAAGCGACATGTTTACTCATAGATAGAACATGTCAGGAAGTAGCCACATAGAAAAGTAAGTGGATAGTCACCCAAATTGCCAAGAAATTGGAAATATTTCATAGGGGTCCCTTGGGAACCCAACATGAAGAAGGGGGTCCACTCAAGGGACACACTGTTTGAAAGTATGGAAGAGATATTTCTTTCTCAAATCAATTCATCATCAAGGAATCCTTTCAAAATATGTTCACTTCATCAAGGAGTTTGAAAGGAAGAAAATGCCCCCTTGTGAGGGTAAGGTCAAAGTTGCTCCCACCTTGAAGGAAAGGTTCTCAAGTTCTTTCTTTATGAACCCATGATGTAGGAAACACATTCTGTTAGGGTTTCAAGTTGAGAATGCTATTCTTGAAAAGAGGTTTGTGAAGATTCTCGAGAAAATATTTGTTAGCAACGAATGCAATTTCTAAAAATTGAAATGTTATAGAAGTGGCACACATGAAAGGGACAACTCAAGCAAAGAAGAGAGAAAGATAAGAAAAAAGATGAAAATAAACATTACAAATGAAGGGCATATGGGTAGCCTGATATTTTAGGGTCAGAACTACTCATAAATATATATGTAGTATAATAATAATATATAAAATGGACTGTCATCAACCCCCTACTATATCAAACCATGTGAAGAATGCATGATAAGAAAAAGTAAAAATAAAAAAATTGGGTCAACATGGAAGGGGAGCCTAAATTCCCCCAACGCTTTGCATCATCCGCAATTTATCAAAATTCAATCACAAACATGGAAGAATGATGATACAAATAGAAGAAGGTTAACGACACAAAAACCACACCTGTATCTAGGAACCAACAAGGGTGACAAGGTTCATCTAGGAATACATAGCACGATCACGGGGGAACACATCACAACACACACACACACATCTAATCTAAAGATAAAGAAAGGGTCTCGCCTAACATTGATTGACCAAGAGGTCATCTACTTCCCACTCTAGATCATCGTAGGGGGAAGGAGGAGAAGCCTGTAGTGGTGGGATGTTAAGGGGAGGAGCTTTTCACCCTCCGAAAACAAGGGCTAAGGAAGATGGCCCCACAAGGTCCTCTCCATTGAGCTCTTGTGGAGCTAAGGTCAACGAATTTGTGAAGATCATTGATAAGTCCAACACTTCATCCATAAAGTTAAACATACACCTTACAAGAGTGCCATGCTTAACTTCAACAGATGAACAATGGTGTGCTTAGGATTCATCGCTAGGCTCACCGAATGATTTGGGAGTAGTGATGAACTCAGAGGAAGCTGAGACTGGTTCTGTCACTAGGATAGAACAAGTCAACATGAGACCACCTTTCAGAGAAGGTGGGATCCTCTTATATCCTTTGTTGCTGGAAGGACCACCCTCCACCTTCTGCTTCAGCAGAGGATGTGAACTCCCCACAAATGAGGAGAGAGGTGCATAGGAAGATGGGGAGTAGGAAACCATAGTAGACACCACTGAGGTGTTTGTCATATCTGTGGGTTTTGGGAAAGGTGAGACATCTGTAAGGGACATCAACAAAGGCAGTTCCACTGAAGGAACGATGAACACCTACACCTTTTTGGGGTCAGGAGCATTTGTGCTTGCAACAAAAGTTGGAAGAGAGATGAAACAATATCGGGTAGAAGTAGAGGGGAGGAGAGAGGAGGACATGGTAGGAGTCCCTGATACATGGGAAATCATCTTCTTTTCCTTCCTCTGCAAAATGACCTACATAGTAGTGAGAGAATTTCGTCAATGCTTGTGCTCACACATAAGGAATTTTCTATGACTCTTCAAATAGAAGGCTGGAGGCTGCGAAGGAACAAAAGGCTCTTGCTCAATCATGGGAGTGTCCACTACAACTATTACTGGTGGAGGAACAAAATCCTGAATAGGAGTAGGAGGAGCAGGTTGGGAAACAACAAGGGGAGTTGGCTCAAGTTCCTCGGTAGCAGGTCTCTTCCTGTTTACTACCTTTGGAGTAGGAGTGGTAGGAGGCTGCAAAGAAAATTTCCTTCAAGAACCTTTCTTTCTGTCGTACAAATAATACCAAGGTTTGGGAGGCTCATTGGGGAGATTCAATATCCTGATCTTGGGCCTATGCCAAGGAGGTATCATCAAACTCAATGGGTAAAGACTGGGCTTGCTCATCTAATACCCTTCCTAAGAAAGGGGAGTAGATGAATCATCCCGAGGAGATGTAAGCTTCTCCTTTCCTTTTTGGGAAGAGGAGGCAACTAGCTGCCATGGTATAGGAAGAGCCAATTTTGGTTGTCCCTTTTCCTTGGTCTTATACTTCACATAGTTTTTGTAAAGTAGGTCCATTCTTGGAGGAAGCGGACCAATCGGGGTGGGCCAAAATTGGTTTAATGAATATCCCCTACAGGACACAGAGGTTGGTATCCAGTGTCATGCACTACATGCACAACACCTTCATTGGAGAACTTTAAAAATTCATGAATAATGGAGGCAATTTCATTGATGGAAGCTAGCAAAGGTATGCCTAGCTTCATCTTGAACAAATTTGACTCTAAAATGACATCGAAGACTATGTCACAGCCCTCGGTCCAACTAGGACAGACAAAGTTATCAAGCCATATGGTTTAAGAAAAATTCCATCATGTGTGCAGATGGTAGATTTTTTTTTCTTCATATTTTTTTTGTGTAACAAGTTAAGCCACAACGTCTCAATTGTAATAACATTGACTCAAATTGTGGGGTCTACTAAGACCCCTATCATATTGTTTCCATTGAGGAGAGTTGGAATATAGAGGGGTGAGGGCTTGTTATTCAAGGGTAGATCCTACGAAGTGATTGTCACATCTAGGGAACTGGAAATAGGTTGTGTGGTAGGAGTAACCGTGACCATGTTAACATAGGCCTTGGGTTAAGTGATAGAATCAGTGGGATCAATAATCATGTTAGAAAAATGTGACAGAAACGGGTCCGTGTATATCCACAACTCACTATTAGCTTTCGCCATTGATTTATTTCTATTTGGTTTGCTCCCATCGAGATGAATAGTATCATCCTCGAAGTGGTGCTATATCTTGTGATGCAGGCGCACATAATGTTTGGTATCATGTCCATTAACTCAATGGTACTAACAGTAGGTACTTGCATCATACTAATTAGGGTAAGGTTCCTTAAGAGGTTTAGGGTTCGACAAGGTTATGATCTTATCTTTCAACAACTTTTGCAAGATGGAAGAATAAGATTCTAATCTTTGTGAACTTTCAATTGTGCCTGAGGCTATTGTCATCCATAGCCGCTACTACATTTGCAACATCCTTACCTTTCCCAAAGATCTATACAATGGACTTTCCTTCAGAATGGGAGAATGAGGAAGATCCCCTGAACTAAACTACCATTTGTTGATACTCTCGTAGGGCTACACACAAATGCGTGAAAGAAGGGTACTTCATAAGGGAAAAATTTTCTTTCCAAGGCCTTTGTAAGTTCCCTATGAATACCTTTTGCACGTCAGAATCGAGTAGCGGATATGAGATTTGCGAAAAGAACACTTCATATCACACTATAAAATCAATGATCTTTTTGTTATCACCTTGTTTGCACCAAACGAGATCCAAAAAGGTCATCTTCAATCTGATGTTAGCTTGAAACTATCGTAGGAATGGGTTTACTAGTTGGTCAAATGAGAAAATGGAATTATTAGGCAAGGAACAGTACCATTCAAGCAATGTATCCTTGAAAGATCAAGGGAATAGTTTTTCCATCATCGTGTTGTGATGGAAGAAATCTATGCATAGGGCATTAAAGGTGGACACATGTGTTTGTGGGTCCCCTTTGACAGCATAATTTTCAGATTTAGGAATCTCCATTCCTTGAGGGAAGGGAGTGTTCAAGATCTCTACCAAGAATGGGCTATGTCAGAAGAAGGGTTGAAAGATAGGCTAGGTAGAGGCTTGGGAGAGACTCGCCAACTGGCTCTGCATCTTATGCTTATTCTGAAGAAGTGTGTTCAGAATAGGGTCGTTAGAAGACATAGGGTTAGGGGAACCTCCTCCAGAACCACCACTGGAGCCACCACTTGAACCATTAGCATGACCACTGTTAGAACCACTACTAGAGCCATCGTCACTAGTAGGGCCTTCGCTGGAGCCACCTTCGCTTCCAAAGTCACCACCATGGCCTCTACCAGAACCATGTCCACTAGCGCTGCTTCTGCCACCAAGGCCATCACTACTACCAAAGCCTCCATCACTCATCCTACCAAAACCTCTAGAGGTTGCATGAGGGGTGAAGTTGAAACCCAAGGGGATCTTGTTCACTTTGATAGCTTCAAATCCCTCAGAGGCATAGGAGATGTTGATCGAAGGGACAACATCGACCATGTAAACTAATGTGGGAAGAATTGACATTCCTATCTATCTCTCATGATCTTCAAAAGTGGCACCTTGTAAAATGTTAGGATTGATTGAAGGAGAACATGCTTCAGTCATACTAGTGAGACTAGCCAGGAGTTCTATTCTTGTTCGATCTTTTCCAACCATATAATTCAACTCACTAATGACCCAAGTGGCCCTAGCCTTCTTCGGGTTTCTTTCCAAGTGGTTTTCTAAGTCACCCAACCCTTTGTTAAGAGTGGAGACATATTTCGAGGGAATTTGAATAGCCTCATACTCATCTACCAATGATGGTGTGGGAGATGCAGGAGGAGTGGTGACAGTTAGTTTCATTAGAGATCCCTACCTCGCCCCTCGACAACTACTCCTATGCATCCAGACCAATGGTAGAAATAGTAAAAAGGAATGTAGAGAAACTAGTAGTGACCTTCATCCTTTCGATCAGAAGGTGCTGTATACTTCTCCTAACAATATACCCAAAGGTTGTGGATTGGGTTGTGATTCTCATAAACCTTCAGAATGCTCAGGAGCACAATGATCACAAGGTACAAGGGAAAAGCCTCAACACCAATGAATGAACAAACAGTGGTCCACATCGGGTTCACCAACAAATGTAAGAGAGGGGGACCAACCACATGCAAGGCCCCTGGGTCATGGAGAGCCAAGAGTGAAAGGATGCCCTAACTTACCTCACTCTAAAGGGAATGTTTCAAAGTAAGGGATGAGAATGATGACGGCTATAAGGTCCTTTAGTCACTCTGTAGACCTAAAATATAGAATGGGGCTAGGCGAGTTATTTTTTTGGTTTGACACTGTACCTCAAGTAGCTCTCTACCCAAGGATGAAAGTGCAGTTTTAGGATGACAACGTAGTGCGGTGACATCTCTTAGGTGCCCTGGCGTTGATACGACCAGAGGACTAAAAAGATAGAAAGAACCGCTAGAAAACGAGCTGACGGCCTAGCTAATGGTATCTAAGGGAACAAAACAAAACTATGAAGTATGAGAAGTACAAATGAATATGATAAAATAAGTATATTAAAGCTAGGGTGACAAAGATGATCTCACAAAAGAGCTTGTTCGCCAGCTAGCTCCAAATGTATGCCCACCTACACACAAGAAAGAGGGAAATTGGTTGGGGGATGTATAGGGGCTTGCCTCAGTCATACTCCTATTTTGGTATTTCCACCTCCACGAACAACCAAGGTTGTAATGATGGAGAAATATATGATAAAGGGAAGAAAGTGAAGAACACTATAACACTACAAAATAGTAAGATGCTACTCAACCAAATCGTAGAGTAGAGGAGTGAAAATTCTTACCACCTCCACCAAGAGCTCACTAGCTAATGGAGGAGAAAAGAGAGGACTCAAGCCCTTGCTGCAATGGTATTGTTCCACACTTGCTCTACAGAGTTGATGGAGTGTTGTTGATGTTGCTATGAAGTGCCAAAGTGCTGCTTGGGAGTGATGGATGCTAAGAGAGATTGCTAGAACTTGTGAAGAAGATGAAATGCATGAAGGAAGAGTGTTTTTGAAGATGGGATGAGAAAAATGACCATATTTCAGGTCGGTTGGTCGAAGAGGGGTGTTATAAATCGACCCTAATGGGAAGTGTAATGCCTCTGCCATCTCCAGATGCAGGAATCTATCAAGGATGTAAGCATGCCACATAGACATCTGCACACTACGTGGGTGTTCTTGACAGTTATTCTTCTTCTGATGCAAAAAAAAATGCCAAGTGGAATGAAGGCATTAGGGTGATGTGGAATTTTTCCTTTGGATTTGGTTTTATAAGGTGAGGAAGTTTAAAAGGGGAATTTGAGTTAAGGGGTGCAAATTCGCTCCTATACAAATATCTACCAGAAGAATTTTTAAGGTGTCCAAATCAACTAGAATGTGGAAAAAGGTAGTGTGAATGAAAAAAAATGTGTCTATTGCTAAGAAGCTACCAAATGGATTTCTAGTAACTTTGAAGCTTGAATTGAATTGAAATTGAAGCAAAATATTTCATATGAAAACCAACACAAACATAATAATAAATGGTTTGGCAGAAGGATTAGAGGTAGAATGATATAATTTAAGCATTAGCAAGTGTTGGCCCTAAGGTCTAGAAATAATTATGTAGAATAGTGTTTCAATCCTTCACATTGTCAAAAAAAATAATAAAAAATTATAGACACTAGGATAAATTTTGAGATTACCTTTCATAATGGACCACCAAGTACCAATAATCCACTTGCGTAGATCTAGAAGGCCCAACCATGAACAATCGAATCTACCAATTAACCCATTCACAACATGAAATTCTTTGTTGTTAATCACTTCCTTTTTAACATGTTTGAATTCCAAGATAGGGGGCTTAATGGAACATTGGAGAGGTTTAATCTTTTGTGCAATTTTATTGTTACCGTAATTTACCTAGCATGAGTGCCATTGATGTATGTGAAAACTTCAAGTTACTAAAGGTCATAATATTAAATGAAAAATCATGAGGAGAGGTAATAATGGCATCTAATCCCTATCTTATTGTTACTGAGTTACTTTTACCTTCACGGGTAAATAGGATGATGAATGCAAATCATGGTTTTGATATGTTTGATAAATGAATGAAATACTGAAATAGGTATTAAGATGTCATTTCTTTGAAAAGTACAATGAAAGAACATGTATTGCTATATGAATATGCTAATGTTTTATGATGCATGTGGATTTCATGTGAGCGTCTGACTATTGTTACTATATGCTAAGTTGGATGCAAGTATAGGTTCACGCCTCTCGAAGGGAGGGGAAGTATCACTCAAGAGAGGAACTTTGTTTAGTAACCTTTAATACAGCCTTACTGAGCTTATACACACACACTCACACCCTAGTTAGTCTAGTTGAGTTAGGTTAGTGGGAAAAAAGTATGTAACCTTTGGGAAATGATTGAAATGTTTGAGCAAATGTCTTTGATTTTTTGACCAAGTTATCGTGATTGAATCCTTTAGTCTTTGAGCTCTTGTATAGTTATCTTTACGTCAATTCATATGTATGTTAAATGTATATATGTATACATATATACATATATACATATACATACATACACACACACACATATATGTATGTATACACATATATATATGTATACATATCTATACATATACATACATATATGTTTACATATGTATATATATATATATGTATATACATATATATGTGTATACATATATATATATATATACATATATATACATATATACATATATGTATGTATACATATATAGATATATGTATACATATATAAATATACACACACACACACATATATATGTGTATACATATATATGTGTATACATATATATATATATATATACATATATATACATATATACATATATGTATGTATACATATATAGATATATGTATACATATATAAATATACACACACACACACATATATATACATATCTACATATATTTATATTGATTCGTGTAGGAGAGCTTAATCATGTACATATGTATGTATGTGGAAATACTTATGAGTATACATACATGGGGAATTGATTATATATATGTGTGTATATATATACACTTAATGTATATGCATGCCAACGAGAATATGAATGTATTCATCTTGATAAGAAATGGTAACATGATATATGTGTTTAAATGAAAGAATTGAAGTAATGCTATATATGTTTAATATATGTATATAGTAATATATGTGTGTGAAGTACGTAACGAAAACATACTTTGCATATATGAGTATATATGTATAAACATATATATATCGTTATTGTCCAATTGTACGTAAATATATATGTATATGTGCTTATATGTACACACGTATATTGTTTATAAAATTGATAACATGGTCATGTTCATCTGAATATTGAATGGATTATTTAAACAAACTTATTTGTCAAAGGATATATATATGTTGATTAATGAATATATGTTAAAGGCCGATTTAAGGAAGATATAGAGCTTTGTATTATTGCACAATGTAAACCCGTGCATGAGAGTTTTGAAAGCTTTGGGAAACATTGCTAATAAAATGATGAGGGAGGTTACAAAATGGACGGTCAAGATTAGAAAGAGCCCAAAGACGATCAACTACTGAGATCCGAAAATGAGAAAGTGGAGGGATAATGGTCAAATTAAAAATTGGAAATCATTAAATTCACAAGAAAGGAATTTCTGGACAAGTGGAGGCACAAATATTTTTTCCAAATTATTTATTTGAGGGAAAAAGGCAAGTGGGAATTTAATTAAAACAATTTACATAATCATTTTAATTAAATGAGAGGAAAATGGACATGAGGCATTAAATAATTAATTTAAGTTAATCATTTACTAAGAGAGACATTGGGAGATAATTAAATAATTTCGGCAATTGTTTAACTATAGAAGAATTAAAGGGGAAGTGAATAGTTAAATAATTAAATTTAATTATTTAACTATAGACAAATGATGATAAGGAAATAATTAAATACATAATAGTTTATTTAATTATTGTAGAAGAGGGGGGATTAGTGACACAATTAATTTTATTTAATCGATCGTAGTAGAAATAAAGATTAAGAGGTGAATTAATTAAATAATTTTTAAATAATTAAAAATTATTTAATTAATAGAGGAATGTGATCAAGAATAATCAAATAATTAAAAATTATTTAATTATACGGAGATGAGGACCAAGAAAAATGATGCTTGCAGACTAGGAAATTTTTTAGTGTCTACATTTTGCCTCTTTGACATAATGCAGTTCATCATGTTGTGTCAAAGAAATTTAATTCTGAAATATGCACCAGTGTAAAGAGAATGAGGAAGGATGACTAGGAGGGTTGTGGACACACAAAAAAACATCTTGCATACATAATCATGTTAGATAACTTCATACAAATACATCATCATCATCATAGATAGCATTATCATATTTAGTCACATACATTTGCATAAGAAAACACAAAAACATAGAGATCAACCATATGGAATTAACATATTAACATCATCATAGTAGTATTTTATTGTAAAATGTAAGATGGGGTAAAACAATTTAGCCTAGATAAAGTGACAACCAACACTTCTACGCTAAAAAACACATCTAAATTGAGTTTAGAATGGATTTGGGTTTGCATTCACTTGTTATTTTGATTTTTCACATTAATGGATCAATGTGACTTTTGGAACGTCAAGTATTAATTATTTTATTTTTATTCTCGACTACAGGGGTCATGGTTTCCTGATGGGCTAGGGAGAGATGCCTCGATCTATGGTTTTCTTTGGGATATTATATGCATGGGGCCATGTTTGTTGGCCATGCTCTACTTTTAGTTGCATGCCATCACTTATAAGGGAGGACAGAGTTTGAGCTGCAGTGTCACATTACTAACGGTGTGGGCCTGGGAGCATATAATAGTGTTCTATCCACCGATGGTTCAATAGTTGGGTGCAAGTCCTCCATATGTGTATCTTTATCAGGGGGCCCTTACATAGACACATGTTGGTGATGTTGGTTACTTGCGGCATGGTTTAGATACATTGGTCAGTTTCATTTAGAAGCCCTACATGACATGTGATCTATGGATCAAGGAGGATGATCATTTGTCATGGTGCCGACAACCGGGGTACCTCATCGAGTACACAGTACAGACACAACATATTATTGAGATGTATCTCCCGGAGAGGGTTTAGGGAGAGACAAGATGTGCCAGTGGGCACAATAGAGTATGGATGATCTTGGAAAGAGATGCATCCCTGGAGACCTCAAATTGTGGTGACCATTGAAGAGAAAGAGATAGATGCCCTTTAGGCATTGGATTGGGAGTGGAGAGGAGGGGATGTCGACGCAGGGATGACACCAAAGTATGATGCTTGATGGTCGATACACAGACCCATTCCTTTAACATATCCACAATAGCCAACAACAGTAGAGCATAGAGGCAAGGGCCCAAGAGGTCAACAAGGATATAGGGATCAGAGGAGTGGAGGGAGAGGAGATGGAGGATGGGGGGATGGTGGAGGATGAGGGGATGATGGAGGAGATGGACGGGGAGGATAGAGACCATGTGGGAGGAGGGAGGGGCGATGGGATGATGGAATGAAGTGGCATGTGCAAGTTGAGGGGGAGGTAGGAGGGGAGGAGGAGATGGATGAGATAGAGAGGGTCCTCCATGAGAGGATCATCATGGGGGTTGGGGAGGTGGGATTGGAGGAGGGATAGGAAGATGAGGGCCCTGTAGATCAAAGGATAGCCATGCTACAAGTGCATGTGCAAGCATTAGAAGGCTGAGTTGAGGACCGTTATTGTTGAGACAAACAACCTTAAGGCCAAGAGGGATGCGTTGCAAGTGGAGAGAGACATAACACTGATCAGTTGACAATAGATAGATCAGTGTATGATTGAATTTGTGGCTACTTACAATGGATATGTTGTGGAGGTTGTATGGGAGTACACCAAAGCTAGTAGGGACGGTCAATATTATAGAGACTTATATGAGAGAGTGGTACCTCCAGAGAGAAGGGATCCCTCATTTTCAGAGATTAACAGTGGCTCCTGGGGAAGATCATGCAGTAGGACACACAACAAGTGGACACAGAGTAGATCCAAGGGCGAGACTTCAGATGCTAGATAGGCTACACCACACGACTGTCCTTCTTCCACATAACATAGGTCTAGGGAGTCACCACACAAAGAGGACATGGATTCCCTAGGGATAGGAGATCATGGTAGTTCAGGCTAGGGCCTCCTTTTTATTTATCATGTTATTATATGGACACTGATATTTTGATTATCAAGCCCGTGAGCTCGATTTTTATTGGATACGATACATCATGACCGTGTACCTATGACACATTATTCTTTGAGTGATATATATGATATGATTTTGGCGGTGGTTGATGATATGCATTGTTATATAATTATGATTTTATGTTTATGATGATGGTGTGCAATGTTATGGATGATTATGTTGTGATTATGATGTTTATTGATGCACTCAATATGATTATGTGATGGTTTAGTATGCTTTATGATTATGCTTTTTATAACTATGTTATGGATGCTTATGCCCTTAATGATATGTATGGATGACCTAATTTGATAGATGCAATGTGATATAATGATGTGATGCATTGATGATTATGGATGTTATAAATTATTATTATTTTTATGATGCCTATGGATACATTTTATATGATAGTATGATGCATACATAATAATGAATGTTTATCGTGATATGTATGAATGATGAATGCAAAATAAATGACCTGATTTGATAAGTGTAATGTGACATGCAAATGTGTTGATACGATTGAATGTTTATATGGTAATGCAAAATGTAATGATTTAGAATGTTAAATGCAAGATGTGATGTGATATGTTATGATATTATTAATGTGATGTAATATGTATAGAATGCAATGTGTGGTGAAAAGAAATGTGTAAAACCTAGCATAATGTAGTGCAATGTAATGTGAAACACAATGCTATGTGACATAATGGATCATGATGTAACATGCAATATGATATGGAATATCATGCTATGATGCAATTTTTAATACAATAAAATACTACTATGATGATGCTAATATGTTAATTCCATATGGTTGATCTATATGTTTTTGTGTATTCTTATGCAAATGTATGTGATTGAATATGATAATTCTATCTATGATGATGATGTATTCTTATGATGTCTAACATGATTATGTATGCAAGATGTTTCTTTTGTGTGTCACAGGACTCTGTCAAGATGCAGATGGAAGAAATGTTAGCACGGAAGAGATGGAAGTTAGCGAGAAAAAGGAAAAGAAGATGGAGATGGAAAGTTAGATAGGAGGTGATAAGGGACCAACTTTCATACTTTTATTTTTATCATCATTGGGAATCAAAATTGTCACAAATGGAACAAAAACACCATGGAATGACATAGAACAAGGTGTGAAAGGTGACCATTTGTGAGAGACAAGCAGTCAAAAGACAAGGAATGCCTCGGCTTATACTAAGGATCCAATTATCTCAGTCTTTTTGCCAAGACAAACCATAGACAACAAGCAAATAAAAGAGGTCATGATCCATCATCGTCCCTCTAAATCCCTTAATAGGACATCCTCGAGGTAACTAGTAACATGACCGAAGATTAATAAAAAATATAAGACAAATCCAAACCAACAAAAAGTTTTCCAATAGAGATAGTGTTTGTTGATAAGATTGACAAGATTGATTGACGTGATTGATGAATAAATTTTATTGCTAGGTCAAGGGTGTTGCCACAATAGTGGTTTACACTTTCTGGGAGATCCTAATTTTTGTTGAAATCACATATTTTTAGAAAATATAATTATTTAAGCCTTGAAAATTTCCATTTAAAGGATTCCAATTGAAGAGGGTTTGATCAAACCACCTTAGACCAAGCCCCCTTGGATAGAACCCTACTAGTTTAAACCATACCTATAACAGAGTCTCCTTTACACCTATCAAAATTTTGATAAAAAACCACTTTTGATTTACCTTTTGAGGGATCGAATGAATTCATTTAAAATTTAGTTTTTTGTATGTATGTAGTCCTTATTATAAGCTTCCAAAAAAGTATAATTTTAATTTGATTATTATATTTATTTTTTATTTCTTGTGAATGCAGGTTTTTCACTGAAATTAAGCTCCCTATTTTGGACACATGGAAAAATAGAAGATTATAAAAAAAAATGAAAAATATGAGTGCACTAGATATTGAAGTCCTTGATCCAACAAAAAAATAAAAATTGAATTTTGATACATTGAAAAAAAGTTATGTGTTATACGGTCTGCCTATGTCTTGTTGGAATATGGATTGAGGAGATTTTATATGACTTCTAGTGTTGTCATTGATGGCAACCTAAGTCATCTATAAGGACCACAAATATGGATTTGATCATCACAATAGAAATAATGAAGAATAGTGCTTTACCAGAACAACAGATAAAGAACAAGGTATCCGGTCATGTTATTGGTCTGTATGCCTCATCGAATGATTATTTTTCATTGTAGATATTGAAGAAGATGTTTTGGTACCCATACCATCATGTTTACTAACATTAGTGATGTCGCATTATTTTGTGTTCGAGTTAAGAGATCTGACATAATTATTTTCTATTTATTTGTTCATTAAGGCTGACTTGATGTGTGTATCATGTTGCAGATGTATAAGGAACAATTATTTTGGTGTCTTCATGTTCAAAGATTGTGTTTTGGATCCCAACTAAGTCTTATCCAACTTTTGGGAGGTATGCATCAAATATTGTGTGCTTGAGCTAATTGTTGGAAAATATTTCTATATTTTGTTTAAGCCGACATATGGATGAAATCTCTAAGTAGTGGATATATATGCAATCATTTGAAGTGCGAATGTGACAACAAGTGTGGTGTATGAAAAAGTGGCTGGTGCATTTTGTTCACAATGGTACTTGTGTAGAAGAGGTAATTTGGAATCAAAGTAGAGAAGAGTAGAGCAGAAGAGGTAATTTGGAATCAAAGTAGAGAAGAGTAGAGCAGAAGAGGAGTAGAAAGTGAGAATTTGATAGGAGGTCAGAATATGTTCAATGAGCTTAAATGGAACTGTAACCAGGATTTGAAGAAGCTATCTTTTTAGTTCACTATTTTGTTGTAACTCAAAACTTTTGTAAGGCAATGAGCCTTCTTTTCTTTTGAGTAGTGAGCTCTAGGTATTGTGCCTGAATGCAAGTGCATTCCCATTTTTCTTATACTTTTAACAAGGTATAAATTGTGGATTAACCTCCACTGTGGTTTTTCCCCTGATAGGGATTCCACACAAAAATATTAGTGTCATGGTATTCTTCTCTTATGCTTGCATGTTTATTTATGTTTATGTGATGTGAATGGTTTTAGATCTAGTTTATAATTTAAAGTTTAGCTGGACACTGATTCGCCCCCCCTCTTAGTGTTCCTTGAGTCAAACAATTGGTATTAGAGCAGTTCATCCTTGAAATTTTAACAACTTGAGGTGGATCTTGAAGCTATGGACATTGGTAGTCTTAAACAACAACTTATGCTAGCACTTGATGACCTTGATCAGTCGAAGGAAGAAGTCTTATAGTTAAAAGAAAATCTTGTGGATGCTGAGAAATTTATTCAATATTTGAAGGATAAAATCAATGAGTCAAGAGAAAAAAGGAAGGAATTGTGTGATTAGCTGAAAAAATAAGAAGATAAAAGCTGGGAAGATGTTCACCTGAATCAAACCCTAAAAGAGATAACTAAAGAATGCAAAAAGATTGCTAAGAATAATGCTACTCTAAAGTTTGAGATAGAATCTGTGGTGATGAAGCTAACTAAAGAGATTGAAGAAAGGAAGAAGAATGAAGAAAATCTAGCCCAGTCCTTAAAATAGAAATATGAAGAATGTAGTATAGCTAATAGAAGATTTATTTAGTTGGAGATGGAACTACAACAATCCAAAGATCATGGACAAGAGCTTGAAAGACAGTTAGTTATTCTTAGTGGAGAACTCACTACTGCTAATGACTACAAAGAAAAGTTATACTAAGCTTGATGAGCTGACTAAGGGACAAAAGGATGCAAATGATAGAAGAGGGATTGGATATGAAAAAGGAGAAAGCTCCATATTAGAAAAAAAGAATTTGAAGAAAGGAAATCAGATGAATAAAGGCATAAGACATCCAATAAGACAACCTAATGCACAAAATTTTAATGGTTACTATATTTTTTGTAATAAATTTGGTCATATGGCTTTATAGTGTAGAAGGAAATAAAATTCAAATAGTTCATCATTTCCTGGTCAGTGTTTTAATTGCAAAAAGTTAGGTCATAAGTCAATTGAATGCAGAGGTATGTCAAATAGTTTTATCAGAACAAGGAATGTTAAATGTTATACCTGTGGAAGATTTGGGCATGTTGCTAATCAATGTAGATCTAGAGAAAATTAGTGGGATGATAGATTCAAACAAAGAAATATTTTATGCTTCAATTGCAACAAAATTGGTGACACTGCTAAGTTTTGCTGGAACAAAAATATGGATAGGAGAGGTCTGATATACAGAGGAAGAAACTTATAGATGAATTAAAAAAGAAAATGAAAAGTTTTGGTGGAAGAGATAAGGAATCAGATGAAGAAGACATGGGTGAAGAAAAGTGAATCAAAGGAAGGGAATTTTTTTGAACCATAAGCTATTTTTGGTAATTATCTCAAAATTCCCCCAAGAATTGATCTCAGGCCATCGGCCTAGGGGGAGTTTTTCAGGAAAATCATTTTCCCCCTGTCGATTGTTAGCACCGGAATGCAGGAGATCATTAGTAGGTGTGCTAGTAGCTTATAAGTGTGTAGATAATCTCTGAAGTAATCATTTTTGAAGTGGAAGGTCTGTAGAAAAATTTTGTTGTTGCTGTCCGTGAAAATAGAACTATCGAAATTCCTAGGGAAAAGTATTAAATGAAGTTAAAAGGGTTAGGTGTGTGAAGTCACAAAAAGGTAATTGGTAATTTCATTTGTCACCTTTCATTATTGAAGAACAAAAGGAGAGCTCTGCAACAAAGTTTCGAAGGTGTGAAGAGAATTTGGTGGCGAATCTATTAGGTATTTTGAATTTCTTGTGAGAATCTCTCTTGTTTTGGTATTTGGTAAAGCAAAAATGAGGAAAATCAAGGAAGTCATAAACTTGGATGAATATAACAGTGATAATATTAGAAATGTGAGGAATTCATTATCGAAAAATGAATTAAAATGGCTTGATAGAGTGAAGCACAAAAGCCTAGACATTTGGAGTGAATTTCCATTCTTTGCTAATGCAAAAATTATTAGGTTTATCTTGAACCGATTGGATGGTGATATCCAAACCTTGGACAAAACCTATTGCATATCGAAGGAAGTGATTAAAAACTTAACCAAGTTATGTGATTTCAGAGATGTGCCAAAGAAGAAATTGATTCAGAACATAGAGGTTCAAACCCTAACCGATGCGACTAATGATCAATGAGCCTTGATAATTTCAACGATTAATGATCCGATCACAAGATATATTGTACACGAAATTTCTTACAAAATATTCTTTAGAAACAAGGAAGGATCAAGTTTGGTAGGTGCAAAATACATTTCACATAAAATGATCATGGAATATGAAGACTTAGATTTGTGTGGTTTACTGAAAGCTCAGTTAATGGAAAATGTTCAATTGAAAAAGGAAGCAGACTATGCATTCGGGTTTGGAACCCTAGCTATATGCATTATGATGTATTTTTTGAAATGCTTACTCCAGATTAACAATGTGGTATGGAAGAAAAATGAACTGGTCTGTCAACAAATCTTTAAATATTGTAATGCTCTGAATGATTGTGAGGTTGAATGTGTAAATTTCTTTAATGAATTGTTGAAAATGTTTAGAGAAGTTAGCATTTCCCCTCCGGTGGGAGCTCTTGAAGTTGGATCCCCTTCCAATAAATTGAAAAGGAAAATGAAAAGAGCTAAACAATCTGGTGAGGACACTCCTCCGGTACCCACAATTTCTAAAATTGAGGTGAAAGGGAAAGAAATGGTTGTATTAGAAGTATCTAACAAAGACTCTGAAGGATACAATTAGATGGA
Source organism: Sequoia sempervirens (assembly GCA_007258455.2). Taxonomy (NCBI): domain Eukaryota; kingdom Viridiplantae; phylum Streptophyta; class Pinopsida; order Cupressales; family Cupressaceae; genus Sequoia; species Sequoia sempervirens. The sequence goes on from VDFB02018296.1 coordinate 22,801,825, forward strand.
TGAACTAGAACTAGTTGAACCAGTTGCAACATCTATAGAAGAAAAGATAGAAGAAGAGGACTTAAGCAAGGAAATGATACTGATGCTAGTTCAAGAGGAAGATGGGATGAAGAAGATTTCTGATTTGTGGTTGGAAAAACCATCTTTTGAGCAAGAATTGATTGAGAACACTCTAGGAACATAGTTTAGTGCAACAATGTTGATTTGGATAGTTTGTAGGATGTATTTCCTGATGAAATGATTCAATGCATAAAGGAAGCAATGGCTTTTGATTCTCAGGAAAAAGAAGAAGATGAGATAATTCTACACCTAAGGGAATAGTTCAAATTATCTCTTGTTAAATTGAAAAAGAAGATGAATGTGTTGAGACAGTGTATTACTAAAGCAAATAATATCTACAATTACTGTCTTCGGTGGCCCCATGCAATTGGGAAGTACAAGGAGAAGCTGGAATAGATTGAGACAAAACTTAAGAAAATTGGTGAAAGCTACAATATGCATTAGGACTTAGACGGTGTAGTGAAGAAAAGAGTTCAAGATTTACAGTCAGAACATGCAAAGGTGCAGTATAGTAAAGAAAAGCTTGTGGAAACCTTTTGGAAGGTGAAGGATTTGACAAAAGGAAGACTGGAGCAATTAATTGAAGTCATGAAGAAATGAGAAAAATTGGTAGAGGAAATAAAAATTCCTGAGTCTTTGGTAAAAATTGTCAATCAAACATCTACAAAAAATAGCATAATTCTCATCAGTGGGATTACAGTTGATGCATGGAAGAAATTCCTTCTGAAGATGAAGGAGAAATATAAGGTAATATTTTGATTGTGGTGCTAGTTTTTGGAATTTTGAAACAATCTTCAAAGCTTTAATGAGGATGAAGTAAAGTTTTGGAAGAATAAGCATAAGTATGGATTTTTTTTTTGGAGAGTTAGAAAAGGTTTTTGCTTATATTTCAAAGGGGGAGATAAGTTGGAAATTTTGAGGAGATTGAAAGCACAATTTTTTCATTGATGTCAAAGGGGGAGAGAGTGTTGTGAAAAATGAATTTGAATCCAAGGGAGAGAAGAGTTGTATCTTGGAATTTTGAATTTTGGTAGCGTTCTCATTTTTCACTAAGTGTTGCCATCAATGCCAAAGGGTGAGATGGTTGGCATATGGCTTGAGGAGATTTTATATGACTTCTAGTGTTGTCATTTATGGCAACATAAGTCATTTATAAGGACTCTGGATCTAGATTTGATCATCCCAATATAAACAATGAAGAACAATGCTTTACCGAAATAGTAGATAAAGAACAGGGTATTCGGTCAGATTATTGGTCTGTATTCCTCACCGGATGATTATTTTGCATTGTGACTCTTGGAGAAGATGTTTTGGTACCCCTACCATTATGTTTACTAACATTAGTGATGTCGCATTATTCTGTGTATGAGTTAAGAGATCCAACAAAATTATTTTCTGTTTATTTGTTCATTAAGGATGACTTGATGTGTGTATCATGTTGCAGATGTATCAGGAACAATTATTTTGGTGTCTCCATGTTTGAATATTGTGGTTTGGATTCCAGATAAATATTAGCCAACTTTTGTTAGGTACACATCAAATATTGTGTGTCCTTGAGCCAACCATTGTAAAATATTTCTATATTTTGTTTAAGCTGACATATGGATGAAATATCTAAGTAGTGGATATATATATGCAATCATTTGAAGTGCGAATGTGAGAAAAAGTGTGGTGTATGAAAAAGTGGCTAGTGCATTTTATGCATATTGGTACTTGTGCAAAAGAGGTATTTTGGAATCAGAGCAGAGCAGAGTTGAGCAAAAGAGGAGTAGAAAGTGTGAATCTGATAGGAGGTCAGAATATGTTCAATGAGCTTAAATGGAACTATAACTAGGCTTTGAAGAAGCTATCTTTTCATTTCACTATTTTTTTGTAACTCAAACCTTTTGTAAGGCAGCAGGCCTTCTTTTCTTTTGAGCAGTGAGCTCTAGGCAGTGTGCCTGAATGCAAGTGCATTCCCATTTTTCTTATGCTTTTAATAGGGTATAAATTATGGATTAACCTTCACTGTGGTTTTTCCCCTAACAAGGTTTTCACGCAAAATATTGGTGTCATGGTATTCTTCTCTTATGGTTGCATGTTTATTTATGTTTATGTGATGTGAATGGTTTAGATCTGGTTTATAATTTAAAGTCTACCTGAACATTGATTCACCCCCCTCTTAGTGTTCCTTGAGTCCAACATGTCTGAATTGTAATTGGTTTGAATTTGAAACTTTATTAAGGAAAAAATATTCAATAGAACACTATAAACCAATTGGAATCACTAGATATCGTAGTTATAAATCTAAATTCAAAAAAAATAGAATTTTATCCTTCATGGAAAAAAGGTTATGCATTATACGGTGAGCGTCACTCCTTAAAAATGTTGTTTACTGAAAAAAATAGTTTTTGAAGGAGATGGAAAAAGAAGTGCAATCTAATTCCAAAAAAATTGAAAAAAAATATTTAGAATCTACACACAAAATGTCACAAATCAATAGTTTTCATCATCTTCAAATTCCTCATGGTTTAGCCGCTACAGTTGCCCGAAAGTGAAGATTTAGTTAGAAAAAAATATTTTAGTGTCCAATTTGGCCAAAAATTGTAAACCAATATTATGGGATCACCCTTGAAAAGGATTGATTGACAGGTTGACAAAAGTTAACTAGTTGGTTTGATTGACCGCGCCTAGTTTTAGGAAGGACACATCTTGATTAAGGCAAGATTGATTGGCCAAAATGAAAAAGGTTGATTGATTTTGACAAGGATTGATTGATAAGGTTAAAAAGGTTGATTGATAATGACTACGATGGGTTTCAAGAAGGACACATCTAGATTAAGGTGAGATTTAGTTGACCAAGATGATAGGATTGACTTATTTTTTGATGAAAATTGATTGATATGATTGATCAATGTGACAACACCTATTTTGAGGAAATACATATCTTGTTGGAGGCAAGGAACACATCTGATAAAGTTGACCAAGTGATTATTGTTGACAAGGCACCTAATTACAAGAAAGACACATCCTGCTTAAGGTGAATGATCAAATGAACCAAAGATAAAGTCAAATTTTAGGAATGATGCATCTTGATAAAAGAAAAGAGATAGGACTTAATGGGACAAATGACATATTGCCCCATTATGATATAAGACTGATGACCTAATTAGATGATTGACGATAAGATAATTGATTTATTGAAGATGAAATGTTTTGTTGGTTATTTTTTTCTATTGATTTATGATTTGATTTGAATGATGATTGTTTGCAGACCAAGAACATGACCATACTTGACAAACCCTAAAGGATTGACCTAGGTGGCCTCAGGGGCTCATCAATTAATGGGCCTTAGCTACGTTATACATGTAGAGACCTCGTAGTTCAACACACCTTGGCTTTTCCTTATTTGAAAAAAGATGGAGCCATGATTTCATTTGGAAAAACCTAAAAGGATTGACCTAATATCTCAGGGGCCCATTGAAGACGAGCCTTGCCTACGTAGAAAATGCATAGAGACAACGTAGTTCTACTCTACTAACACAAACTGACTTAGAATCAGACTCTATTTTTGGAATTTTTGATGTTTTTTGTTGTTTTTGGATTTGGAAGGATTTAATTTTTTTTGGATTTTTGGTGTTTTAAGAGGCTGATACCATGTGTTATTTTCCCATGAAGGTGTGAGTCAATGAATTTTCCCCCAGTCAAGTACAAGACCAATTTATTATGTGCAAGGGGAGGTAACAGGCGAATGCAAAGGATGGTCATGAAGGAAAAGGATGCTAAATTTTGGTGGTTCTCAGGCCATGGAAAGTATGAAAAAGCTTTATTATGGATAGGTGACATGTGTAGAAAGACCAGATGGAGTGATAGTAGATGAAGAAGCATAGACTGACTACACATGGGGCCTGTTTGCCAGGTTTTCACCATGGTACTTATCCAAAGCCCCATCAAAGTGGTTTAAATTTTGGATGAATTATTTCTCTTTACTATTTTTTTCATCTTTTTGATATTTTTTTATCACCAAGATGCCTATTTTCTAGGTTTTCATTAGGGTGACTATTTTTTTTATTTTTTTTATATTTTTGACTTTTTAAGGGGATACTCTGAGAATCAAGTGTAGTACTTGCGAAGGTGCATGATGTTGATAGGTTCAAACAACGGTTCTCCTTCAAGAGTAGAAAGATGATAGGCCCCTAATCCATATGATGCTATGATCATATAAGGGCCCAACCAATTAGGTTCAAAATTTCTAGGCTTCTCTCATTTGGTTTGATTCTTCAGATTTTCATTCAAGACCAAATCACCAATGTCAAAGCTTCTGGGTTAGAACTTCTTATTGTAGCTATGTCAAAGGAGATTCTGATATGCTTGCAAGTGTGGCAAAGCATTATGTCTCTTTTCATTCAATAACTCTAGCTCATGTAGATGAGATACATGATATTCTTCTTGATCAATCAAGCCTTGCATAGAGACTCATAGGGATGGTAACTCAACCTCTATAGGAAGTATGGCTTCAAATCCATAGAAAAGGGAATATGGTGTGGCTTCTGTAGGAGTGCAAATGTTGGTATGATAAGCCCATAAAGCAGGATTGAGTTGTAGGTGCCAGTCATGACCAACACCATTGATAGTCTTCTTTAATATTTTTAGGATAGTCTTATTATATGCCTCAACTTGTCAATTACCTTAGGGGTAATACAAAGTAGCAAAGTGGTGTTGAACATGGATTTTTTCACAAAGCTCACAAACATCTTAGTTCTTAAAAGGGTGACCATTATCTATAATGATGGATTGTGGGATACCATAGCAACAAATGATATAATTCAAAATGAGCTTGGCTATTTGTTTTCCAGTAATGTAAGTCAGTGGGATAGCTTTGATCCATTTTGTAAAGTACTCAGTAGTGACAACGATAAAATTATGTCTATTAGTAGAGGTGGGATGGATCTTTCCTATGAGGTCGAGTCCCCAGTGAGAAAATTTCCATGGTGAAGTAAGCGGTTGTAGTTCCTGAGTTGGTACATGTATAAGATCTTCGTGAATCTGACATTGGTGATATTTCTTCACAAAATGATAAGCAACGTGTTCCATTGTAGGCCAATAATCCCGTTCTCATGAGATTTTTGACTAAGGTTAGACTAGCAGAGTGAGCTCCACATATACCGTTGTGTACCTCTTGTAAGGTTGTTTATGCTTCATTTGAGTTGAGACATTGAAGAAGGGTACTATCTAGGCTACAATGTTAAAGGGTATCTCTGATAATGGCATATTTAGATGCTTGTTGAATAAAGGTTTTGCGTTGGTTGAGGAACAAGTCAGTAGGGATAATTTGGTCATGCAATTAACTATATATTTCTTTGTACCAAGGAGATTCAAGACCAACAAGTTCACACACAAGTTTGATTTCGAGGACATTGAACACAGGGATCAAAAATTGTTCTACCAAGAACTCATATTATGAAGCATTGTTAGTATATACACCTAAAATTGGTCAAGACAATTAATTAATTAAATACTAGCTATTTAATTAATAAAATCACTTTATTCATCTACTTATAAATAAATTCTCAATTTATTTATATAGTTCACACTTTTCTAAATTCTTCATTCTAAACCACATTCTTCTAAATTTAATTAAATAAACAAATGACTATAGTTTGTTTTATTTAATTAAATATGTTCTCACTAATTTTGAATAATCTCAAATTCAAATTTAGTCACATGTCTACAACACTTTTTGGCCATGTCATCAAATGTCACATGTAATTAAATATGACTAATATTTAATTACATTATTTCCAACCAGTTATCTTCAACAAACTTTTAACACATGGCTTATTTCTCACACACTTTATTCCTTCACCCATTTGACATGTTTCCCTTGGTTAAGGGAACATTCCTTCTAATCTTTTTCATCTCCACCGTCCATCCCTCATGTTTGAATCTTGACTGTTGATCACTACCACATCACAAGATGCTTTGAAAATCCTATAAATACAACCCTTTGCTACATCATTTTAACACACATCTTTTAGAAAATTTATTACACGGGAATATCATTGGAGCATTGGAGTATTTAATAATTTAGCATTTAGCATAGTTTCATTTCTTTATAATTCTCACTTAGAATCATGTCTTAGTTTGTAATTGGATCAATGGTTAATATTTGAGCATTGGAGCATTGGAGCATTGGAGCATTTAGTCATTTAGCATTTAGCATAGTTGCATTTCTTTATAATTCTCACTTAGAATCATGTCTTAGTTTGTAATTGCATCAATGGTTAATATTTGAGCAGTGGCATAATCATTATCCACTTGTCAATATCACTGTTATCATTTGTATCATGCATTTTCATCTAGGAACATAGATTTCTTGCATTTTATACAATACTTCGTTTCTCAAGTTGTCCTTCTAACAATCATAGTGCACACATAAAATCTAAGAGCCAACATGATTTAATGAATCCTTGAGAATAGAAGACAATGGAGCTTTTTTAGAGATTTGTTTTGTTGCAAATAGAGTAGTTCTTTGATCCAAATCTTTAATATAATACGTCTCATTGGTGTTTGTGTGTTTTAGTATTGATTTGCTAACTCTCCCACATTTCAAACACACATAAAATGACACCCACCATGGGGCCCAACCCCATTTTTAACAAATTTTTAGAAATGTTCTTGTGAATAGGTTGGACGTGACGTTTTAGCGCGATTGTGAGTTCTTTTAGCGCATACGACAGATATTCTGGTGCATCCATCTTCTGTTATGAAAAATGTGACATTTCTTTCGATGCATTGAGCAACTATTTTAGCGCATACATGGATTCTTTCAGTGCTTCCAGTCAATAATTTAGTGCATTTATTAGTTCTTTTAGCACTTTCATGAGTTATTTTAGTGCATAGAGTAGTTGTTTTGGCGCATTGGATGACTGTTTTAGCGCATCTATTTAAAGTTGCAAAATCTTAAAATCCTAAAAACTAATTGCTATTTTTTCTTTGCAGGTGGGTGATACATTGGTCAAAGAATTTTTTTTTGCAACTACTAATGATTTATGTTAGGGATGGAGTTATTTAAATGCTTTCTTTTGATTACGATAGGCATCTAGCTTAATTAGAAGGTTACAAAACACCATGTTTTTTGTGCTTGATGAATGGTAGGCATATGCTCTCCCCTTAACTGGGTGACCAAAAAGCCAGACCCATTCATTTTTTTTATCCATAAAGGGCCTGCCTTGTGGGAAAAAGTAATCACCCAAGGGAATAACCCAACTGGTAACACGCTAAAGCCAAGCGACTTCCAACTAGGATATAAATGTTGGTACTTGAGGAAAGTTCAAGTATCACGAGGATTGTTCTAACAAGAAGGGAAACAATGGTCTCTTATCATATGGATGACGCCCCACGAACAAAATGCCTATACTAGAACCCTTTGTTATAGTAAGCCAAAATCCTTAATCTATTTACTGGCACAAGAATGGTCGTTCTGAAGCCATCCCACATTTTTGTGGCTTTTAGTAGAGATGAGAAGTATGCCATGGGAGATTCATGGGTACTAATGATTGGCTGCCCCAAGAAGTGAGTGTTTGGAGGAGAGCCAGTGGGGTCAAGCATTTAGTCATCCACTAAAAGTAGGCATAGTTGGAGTAAAATCCAAGTGGGAATCTAGTGAATATTTTCCTATACAGCCTAAAGTTGTACATGTTTGATGTGTTTTACCAATCTTTTTTTTTTTTAAATTCAAACAAAACACCACACACTAGAAGTGAAAACCTTGATTCAGAAAATGTCTTTTGAAACAACCAATTCTCTAACTAGAAAATTAGAACAATAAAACAAACTTGCAAGAAACTGTGACATTTTCCTAATTTAGCATATCTAGGCTCTATTTTAGTGCATTTGTGCAATCTTCCAGCACATTCATCCTTTGTTCCAGTGCATGCAGACAATTTTATAGTGCAGATGTGCAATCTTCCAATGCATTTATCCTCTGTTATAATGCATACACTACATATTCTAGTGCATTAACCCTTTGTTTGAGTGCTTCTAGGAAATCTTAGAGTGCATCTATGCAAGGTTTTAGTGCATCTGAGCCCTGTTTTAGTGCATCCATTAAATGCAAAACCCAAGAGTTAAATTTGTCTCCTATTTCATAGTTTGAACCATAATTCAAAATCTTTTTAAGCCCAGAATCATTCGTCAGATACGGCATAGTCTAAACTTGTTAAAATAGACCTCTACAAGTGGAATCCTCTAATCTAAACCTAGATCTAAACATCTCAAAGTGCCTAAATCATCAAACCTATCACATATTTGATTGTTAAGACTAGTTTCATCATCAGGATTTATAATCCTTTCATCATGAAACAAAGATATATAATCAAATCAAACTTAGTTTCATCAATAGAATTTGTCATTGTATTTGAATTATTTTTAATCCTTGGCACTCTTACAAACAAAGATCAAATTTTAGTCAACATATAACACTTATATGCCCATTCAAGCAAGATTACAAAAGTAGAAAATCAAGGAAAAAGTACTTGAAATACAAAACATCGAAACTCAAAACAATGAAACTCAAAACACCATGGATGAAGCTGAAGAAAATACTTTCCATGGAATCCACAACACTGAAGGAGAAGAAATAAATGAGGAAGACCTCCAACATGCTAAATAAGATCCCAATTTCCATAAGTTCCTAGAAAATATTTTTGAGAGGGACGGAGAAAAATACTTCCTAATGTTGGCTAATCAAGGCATCAAACTTCCACTCGATTTTGATGTTAATAAATTGAAAGCACCTCCCAAAAAACCTGAAAAGGAAATAGAACAAATGGTTTCCTTAACTCATCAAATGAAGAACCTTCAACAAAAAATTCTTGATATGCAAAGGGGAACCTTAAAATGATACTTGATGCGAGACATTTGTCCATACCCTTTTGATCATCTATTAACATGACTCCTTTTCATAAACATTGTGAATTCCCAAATTATGATAAATACAATGGAAAAACCAATCCAATAGATCACGTAAGGGAATTTCGAACCATGAGTCTTGAATTTGTACACGAAGAAACTTACTTGATGAGGTTCTTTCCATGAAGTCTAGGGGGAACATGCCTTGAATGGTTCTCCAGAATTACAACACCAATTAACACCTTTGAAGAATTGGTTAACAAGTTCATCACCCAATATTCTTACAACATCCAGTTCATGATACAACAATGGAAGACCTTCAAAACTTGAAACAAAAAAAGGGTGAGTCATTCCTTGTATTTTTGTAAAAATGGAGAAGATTATTTGCAAGATATTCTCATCCTGTGCCTAAAAAGGAAAAGATACAAATCTTCATCGACAACCTAAATGATGAGATGAGCTACAAATTGGAGTTACAATGCCCACCTACCTTCAAAAAATTGATTGAAAAAAAAAAATTAAAGAGGCTTTGGTCAAGAGAGGGTTCATCAAAATTTATAATGAAAACAACTCATTGAATTCATCCAAAAATTACAATTATGGTGAAAAACCAAAGTTTTGGCAACAAAAAAAGAATGTGGGTAACAATGAAGGCACAATTGAAAACCATAATAAAAAATATGTATTCAACTTAACAACAACCACCACCAAAACCAATTAGAACAACAATCCCCCCCAACAACCAAAACAACAACCAAAATGTCAATCAAAACAAAAATCAAGGTAATTCTAAATCAAAATCGCTACCATATTAGACATTATCCAATCGAAGAATATTCACACCCTTAGGACAATCATTAGAATCCACATTAAAGGAGATTCTTGCAACACAAGTTATAAAATTTCCAGAGCCAAGAAATTGGGAACCATAAGTTAAACCTTCATGGTGGAGTGACACTCATTTTTGTGACTTTCACAGAATTAAGGGACATAAGACAAATGATTGCATGCAATTGAAACATTTGATACAAGACTTGATTGATAATAAGATGGTATTGTAGAAGGACCCCAAACAAACAATGATCATGGAGTGTTCAAGAACCCTCTACCAAACTACGAAAAGGGGGAGTCCTCTTCATCCAACACCAAAGGAAAAAACATAAACTATGTCTATGATTCCACGATTTTTCATATCAAGGTAGTTGATGCTCAAATGCATGGAAAAAAAGACTTTATTGCAGTTGATAATCCAATAAATGACAACACCATTGAGAATGAACACAAAATTTTTGTAGCTAAAAATCATCACCATGACATCCACACCCCCTCACATCAAATCAATGACCTTGTGCCAATATATCTGATCACCAACATTGCGGAAAATGACAATTAGATTAATGTCATCAATATTAGAAAAGAACAAGACACTTCACCAATCAATGCAATCACAAGAGGACAAGCCAACGCAACATTGAAAGGAGCTACCCCTTCCACGTCTAAATTAATTGTTGTTCCTGCAAATCAATATAACATAGTTGATCAATTGCAGAAAATACCTGCTCAAATATCCATATTAGAGCTTCTCAAGATTTCACTAGAGCACAAAGAAATTTTGGAACAAGCTCTAGTCGCCACCATGGTACCAAATAATATGGAAGTTTTCCAATTTCAAGCTATGGTGGGACACTTGACCGCACCTCATTTCTTATCACTTTATGAACATGATGATGTATCAACCACCCATCCACATAACACTACCCTCCACATTGAGGTTTTAATACATAAACATCACATCAAATGTGTTCTAATAGATGGAGGAGATGGCCTAAATATTTTCACTCTAAAGCTTGTCTGTGCAATCAAATATTTTGAAAATGCTATTGATCCCAGAAGGAAAATCACAATAAAAGCATATGATGATGAAAAGAGATCCTCCCAAGGATTGATTGTCTTACCTATTCAAGTGGGACTAGTTGTCAAAGACATAGTCTGCCAAGTGTTGGATAAAGAGTTGAAATACAACATACTCTTGAGGCATCCATGGATTCATGAGATGCAAGCAGTATCATCGACATATCACCAGTGTTTGAAGTTTCCTTTCAATGGGAAAGAGATCACTATTGCCACTGATTCCAATAAACCCCAATATTGCAACACACTCAAAACATCCCAATATATTTTTTTACTGCATAACAGGGAAGCCATCACTCCCAGTCCATCAAACAAAGAAAGTCAAATTGGTTCTTCTTCAAATCAGCTTGAGGAAAAGATTCAGTCAAAAGAGAAAGGTGTCAGTGATTCCACTCCATCAAACAAGGAAAGTCAACTCAATGCTTTATCAAAATAGGTTGAAAACATGAAATTAAAAGGCAAAGGCATGGGGGCATACTCATTTGATAAATCCTTGTATTTATCACAACTTTCATCTTCTCCTAAGTCATATGGGTAGCCATCAACATCAAGAAAATAATCACAACCAATCACACTCTTTGATGGAAAGTTTGTAAAAGTGGGCATGTTAGTGGATGAATTAGAAGACAAGGAGGTTTTGAATTGGTTGTACAAGGATGAAAAGCAATCACAAGCATCAACTTCCAATGTACAAAAAGACCAATATGGCAAAGGGAAGGCAATCCTAGAAAAAATAGGATATGAGGGAACAGGTCTTGTTGGTAAAAGAAAAGAAGGCACCACAAAACCAATACAACCCATCACAATGAATTCTAAGGACAAGATAGGACTAGGATACATGGAAGAGTCAAAAGAAGAAGCGACTCAAAGGTTTGTTGAAAGAATCGTACAACTACAAGCTAGTGATGACCATGAAATAGATCCCAATGAATATGAGTGGGATTCCCTCTCTAAAGAGTCTTGTCATGATAAGGAAATTGATGTGGTACAAAAGTATACACCAACACATACGAAGGGATAGAGCTCAGGTTATAGACCACTTGAAATTAGATCACAACATATTGATGACTCAAGTGAAGATGATCATTCTTTGAGAAAGATAGATACTTCAGAAGAGAGTAACATCTTAGAACTCGATATTTCCTTTAGACACTTTGATGATGTTTCCATCATGACACTTACCCCTTTTGATCTTAGGCAATCTAATGATTCCTTGCCATTAATACATCCTGAACTATTTGACCAGGACCAAAACAAGCTGCTTGATCTACCTACCTTTCCAAATGATGATGCCATTGTAAACTTCGTTTGCTTTGATAATCCTGAAACATTTTCCATCATTGAATCTCATAATGAAGCTTAAGACAAGAAGAGTGCCAAATCTTCCAGCTGCAAAATAAATATAAAAAATGGATATAATAGTGAAAACCATTTAATGACACTATTAAATCAAGAAAAAGTAAAAACAAAGAGCATATCTCAAGGTGAAAACCTCTTTGAGGCATTGAGAGATGGAAGATTTGACACTCTCCCTAAGCACTATCAGGAGAGATCTTCAGTGTTGATTGAACCTACACAATCCATAAACGTCGGTACAGTTGAAATAGTGAAGACCCTACATCTAGAAACATCCATGACAGAGGAGGAAAAACCTAGTTTCACTAAATTCTTTGAAGAGAGGCAGATCAAATTTGGTTGGTTTTATGCTAACATGCCAGGCATAGATATAGAACTTATCATGCATCATTTATCACTACCACCTAGCATGAAACCAATAAAGAAAAAGTTAAGAAAAAAGCATCCCCATATCACCCTCTTGGTGAAAGATGAATTGAAGAAGCTACTGGATGTGGGATTTATTAGACCTATTGACTATGTCAAGTGGATATCAAATATTGTGCTAGTCTCAAAACCAGACAAGAGCATCAAGATATGTACAGACTTTTGGGATCTTCACAAAGCTTGCCAAAAAGATGATTTTCCTCTACCTAACATTGACATCATCGTAGACTTGACAGTTGGGAATGAAATGTTATCACTTATAGATGGATTTTTAGGTTACAATCAGATAAAGATAGCACCTGAAGATCAAGATAAAACAACATTCGTATGTCCTTGGGGTAGTTTTTTGCTAGAATGTAATGCCTTTTGGGTTGAAAAATGCTGGAGCCACATATCCTAGAGCTATGACCACCATCTTCCATGACATGATGCACACTTTTATGGAGGATTATGTAGATGATTACTGGAAAATTCATTCACTAGGGAGGGATATTTAGAAATTTTTAAAAAGATCTTCACTAGACTGGAGAAATTCAATGTGAGGTTGAACCCCAAGAAATGTGTATTCGGCGTAACATCAACGAAACTTTTGGGGTATATTGTATTTGATAAAGGCATTGAGGTGGATCCTATAAAGGTCAAAGCCATCATGGAGATGCCTCCCAAAAATATCAATCAACTTAGATCATTATAGGGAAGATTCTTGTCTATCAGAAGGTTCATCATGTAACTGGTTGATAAAACTCACCCTTTCAACCACTTATTACACAAGAATGTCACTTTCAAATGGGATGTGAAATATGAAGCCACATTTAATCAACTAAAGTAGTACCTGATGTCACCACCCATACTGGTGCCACCAATCAAAGGAAAACCATTGCTACTCTACATTGCAACAATTGAAGTATCTTTGGGTGCTCTACTGGCACAAGAGGACTCCACATGAAAAGAGAGGGAAATTTATTACATTGATAGGACCTTGAATGGTTACAAGATCAACTACACCTTTATTGAGAAAGCCTATTTGGCTATAGTATTTGCTACCCAACAACTAAGACATTACATGTTGACTCACACCATTAAACTCATAGCTAAAATTGATCCATTGAAATATTTACTCAACAAAGTTGCCTTAATAGGAAGACTAGCCAAGTGGGTCATGATATTGAGCGAGTTTGATATTCAGTACATGGAAAAAAAAAATCAAAGGTCAAGCCATAGCAGATCAACTAGCTGAAGCACCATTGCAAGACAATCATCCAATAAACATTGAGTTACCATATGCTGATGTCCTTACAATATCTACACAACAATGGGTGTTGTAATTTGATGGCTCTTATACACAACATGGATCAAGCATAAGAATCTTGTTTATCTTTCCATAAGGACATGCTATTCCCAATTCCTACAGACTGTTGTTTCCTTGCACCAACAACCTAGCCAAATACGAAGCATTGATCATTGGAATCAAAGTAGCAGTTGAGTGGAAGATCACAGAGTTACATGTCTATGGCGATTCACAACTAGTAATTAACCAAGTGAATGATGATTACCAAACAAAAGATAACAAATTAAAGCCATATAAAATAATGGTTGATGACTTCAAAAAGTATTTTGTGGAGATCAAATTTGAGCAGATTCCAAGGGGTGACAACAAAGCTGCTAATTCTATGGCTACGATTGCTTCTCTCCTACAGATTCCTGAGAAACAAGCCTGTTACAAGTTCATGGTGGAACAAATGTTCAACCCATCCTATGAAAACCTTGAATCCCAAGTCATCTACCATCTACCCAATGTTGATGCTTCTACTTACAAGAAAATCTACACCTATTTGAAAGACAATACCCTTTGCTGATGCATTTTTTATGCACTTCTCAACATAGGTAATGCATAGGTGCATCACCTCTCTTGAAAGAAAATCTTCCTCAATCAAATTGCAAAAAACTATTTGAAGGTCTCCAATGTCAGGTCTTGACAGTGCTTGGAATACCTTAGTTGGTTCATGTGATTTGGTGGAATCACAATGCAGAATTATGAATGAGTTACAAAGTGTGCGAAGTTGGGTTTGCAAATGGAGTTCTTAAGGTGTAGAGATTGTTGTTTAGTTGCTGCAAGTTCAAAAAAATTTCTAGAACTCCTATTTCAACTTCAGATTTGGCTTTACAATGTAAAATGAACCTTAGCTTAGGTCACTATTTAAAAAGAAAAGTCAAAAGGAAGGGAAGAGAGAAAGTTCCTAGACCTGAAACTATGAATGAATAGTGATCATGGAGGATGCTATAGTAGAAAAACTTCCTAAACTAGGTTTTTCTTGACCAAGAGAAGCCTACAACTACACAAAACTAGTGCAATCCTCTTAAGGACTGCAAATTTTCAGATTGCACACACACATTGTGAACATGCAGTTGAACTAAGTTGCAACAATAAAGTAAGGAAACTTAGACTAGCTTTACAAAGTGATTCATCATCAACAAACCACAAAAAGTATGAGATGAAAATTCATCAAATATTATAACATCAAACACTATCATCACTTCAATTCAAGAAACTACAACTAAAACTGACATGGAAGGTAGAACCATGCATGCATAATGAAAAAACTAAAAAGGAACATCCATAAATCATGCAATGCTACTTTCTATTGCTGCAGAATGCCTTAAAACCAATTCTCCAACCATTTACAAATGAAGGGGAGAACCCTATTTATAGTTTTCCAAAGCCCAAATGAATTTTCGGGATCAATTTATATTGTGTGGCTCAGATTTGATTACAAGTTAGGGTTTCACCTATCCCCCATTATATAGCAATTTAAAATACAACTTTTGTCTTTTCCTTATTCTATTATGTAGTGCCTAGTCACTATAGTAGTTTTGTCATTTAGTTGATTACTCTTTTACTGTAGCTCAAACTATTTGAAGGCTGCCTTTTTTTGGTGGATTTGCGACACTCTTTATTGGATCGAATGGACCCTATTTGTAGATTTATGTCATTGTTAAATGGATTAGCTATCTTTGATTTGATGAGACAACTCCTAGCAGATTATGATTGTTGGGTAATTGAGAGAGATTTCCCTTTCTTCGGTCTTTCGGTTGACAACCACCTGGATTCTTGGCATTGATTTGCTTCATAATGTAGCTGTTTGTTTGATGGTCCTTCTTGTGACACATCAACCATTGAGTATATTTGAGTTGAAACATTTCCCTTTTGGTATTTCCCCCGATGTATCTTGCGTGAGGGTACACCATCAATTGCAACTTTGTTCTTCTGGAAATTCCATCATTAGTCAACACCTTTCCTTTGTATTAGTACTGCTTTATCCCACACAACATAGGTTTAGCACAATGTTAGTCCTTATTGAATTCAAAGGGTAAAATATTGCGTTATAAGGCACAATTGAAGATTCTTGGTTTAATATTTTCAACTCCTTGTAATCATTGATCATATCCCTCCCTTTATGGAACAAACCTGCATGTAAAGAACACAACACTCATCATGACACAATTCATAATAGGCATCTAATATTAAATTATCCAACACTATAAAATATAAAAGACCAATGATTCAATCTCCCATCCCACAACCCACTAAGTTTCTTTTAAAAAGGTGATTCCATTAATAAATTGTTTCTTGGATCCTAAAGACATTTCATCAAATTGTTCCCTTTTGTTGTTGCAAACATTGAATTGAAGGATGTATTTGAATCAAGGAAGTTTCCAATGAAATCTTTGTTATGGTCATCAGCTCATAACGTGCAGACATAGGGAATAGGTGGTGAGCAACGCTAAGCGGGGGGGCGATAGGAGGAGGCTGTTAAGTTGATGAATTCATGTTCAAAATAGAGGAAGGGATGACAAATTCTATGTGTAAAAGACCCACAAAGATGCATTGAGCGAATATTTCTAGAACATGCCAAAATGTTAAGTTATTTTCAAGTAGTCTCCATTTTCCATTCATTATTGGATGCACTCTAAAAATTACCCCACTGTCTGGTGATTGGTTGCTAGGGCCAAAAAGTAAGTTATAACCACTGTGGGCTCAAGTAATTAGGATGTTGTCATTTTGATTTAGCCCAGTTGACTGATGTTTGTTCTGGATGGCATCAATATTTCTCATCATCCTCTAGACTCCACGCGAATGAAGCCTGTAATTCAAGTTAGTTCACTTTCATTATTATAATGATACTTTGTGCATTTAGCTTAAGCATTTCTTTCCTTCTAATGTTGATTATAACCTCTCTTTCTTGTGCCTGTTACTTTCGGTACCATCAAGAAGGTCATTTTGTTCAAGTGAAGCAATTAATGAGTGTCAACGACATCCCATAGTGGCCTACGAATAGTGGGAGATGAAAGCCAGCTAATCTTGATCCTCTCGATTTAGATTCCTTTTCCCTCCTAGTAGTCTATCCACTCTATGGGGTGAGAAGGTGATGCACCATCTATGGAAGGCAGACACACGGGCGTCAAACTTGCCAATGCCACCCTGAATTCCTTCAAGAAAGTAGGGTCTGTGGGTAAGCTTCAAGGAATTTCACCAATCAAGGCATGAAATCCTACGCATCACAATTCACTTTAATACCTCTAAAAAATATATGATCCAAAGTCATAGAGAAGATGGCACTCCTTTGGATGGCCTAATTCGGTTTTGAGAAATTTAAGCGGAAGATCGACCTCTCTTGTCCCATGGGAACAAATATGATGCCCTAGCCCTGCGCTTTGAGATTACCCACAAATGAGTGCACAAGGAAAAGCCATTTGAGAATTGCAGGGAATGCCCATGGGAGGAAGAGTGTGGGAATTAGTCCATAAGATGTCGTTGGTCCTACCAAGAAGACATCCCTAGAGGTGGCGGGATTTGCATTACTATCATCCTCAAGCAAAATGTAGGTGAGGGGATGCAGGGTGCCGTTGTAAGGAGGCCGCTTTGGCTAAGATGAAAATGGATTGTATAAAAGGTGGCAGAACCCACAAGGAGAGAACCCGCCATTATTAAGAGGATGCCTTTAGAGAAGATGTCTTCCTAGTCTGCAGAGTTTGCAGGTTAAAACTCTGCCCAATAGAAATCTTCATTAAATTTTTTGTCCGCCCACCAATGAGCTCAGCCACCACTACCATCCCTCAAATCATTACTACAGGAGGCAACCAAGTATTGGCAGTGCATTTGAAATGTTGTCCCAATGACTATGAGGATTTCAATCTCCACCAATTGGAGACGCGTAGGGAGGTGCCTCTTTAAAGTGGCAAGGACATACTCCTGCAGGTCTATGTAATCCAAACGCCAATATTTCCATCATTCACTTCCTGGAGGAGGTTCGTGGTAAAGCCTTTATGATGGTTCGACCCTTCATTATTCTTCCATTGAAAACTCCTGCATAATAAACCCATAGTAGAAAACACACCACCATCAACACAAGAGAAGAATAATTCACAATTATCAAGCCATTAATAATCAAAGCCTTTTCATTGGCTGTGAGAAGATCCACCCCTATGCCGATCGATTTTTGTATAAAAGAGGCTCGAGCACATAAAATCACCAATGCCATTAGTCGTTTCAGCCTTTGTATTGATTAATTCTAGACCTCGCTCTTTTCTTCCTACCCAACCCCTTGAGAACAAACTCTCCATACATTATACAGCTTAACACATCCTTAGCCCCTTTAATAATATTCCGCGGGATCTCAATCCTTCATATGGTTGATTTGAATTTCAGGGTGCAACATAACACAGGATTTTAATACAAAAATCACTAAATTATAGCTACACATGTGCATGAAAGAGACATTTAACTTGGAGGCTCGATCCTTTTCCAATCATCCCTTGCCCTTAGCTCAATCGTCAATGCTAGCCGAAAAAAAGGATAGCTTGTGATTATTCTTATGGTGGGCCGCATAGAGCTTCATGTGTTCTTTCATTTTTCTGAGCTTGCTTAAATTACTAGACTGGCTCCAATTATTCACTCCTTATTGCTCTTCCTTGGCATTGGATTAGTAAGGCACGTCTCACCCCATCCATGATGGTCACAGGGGTAATTGAATTGCTCGAGCTAGCTTATACTTACATCCCAAGACATCGTATCTTGAATGGTGACATAAAGATGTAGCAACGTTAATCGATATTAAGTGCAAAAGGTTCCTATGTCCTTTTGATGTAGTGATATTTGGTTAGTCTTAGGTAGAAGGTCGCTATGGAAAATCATCACCAAGACACTGCGACAGAGCACACCGCATGGGAGGCGAGACAAGGAGTGGAATCCATAAACACGACCACCATTGAAGAGCAAGAAAAAGAATGTCATTGCCGAGGAGGTTGTGGGTAGAGGGGTTCAGAGCACTGTCATAAGAAAGCCGAAAGGATAATGGTGAAAGATGAGTGGACACCCACAAAATAAGCCCTACAAAATGCCTTATGATACTGCTTCAAAATTTTGTTAACGTAGAACCTCTAGCTTCGAAAGACCACCCTTGTATAATTTTCTTGCAACCCTCTGAAGGTAAACCATATCAGCTGCCATCCATCCTATGGATTCACTGAAAGATCACACGTTTCAAAAAGACTTGGCCACTACTACTTTATTTGTTCTCCATTACTCGCACATGGGGATTATTACATCTTCATCAACTTGTTTTCCTTCCTTGTAGCGATGCCCTCATGAACTTGTAACTACCGTGCCTCTCCATCCTATCATTTGTCATTGCATTAGTTTCTTTGATAGGCTCCCGAGTTTGTGAAGATGGACTCCACATAGTCGATGCCTACTTGTGAAAGCCATCTAGAGTTGGATGGAAATAATGGGTGAGAGACATGTGAAGCCCGCATAAACAATCTCCGCGGGGTAGGGTTGATGGGTTGTCACTATGTTGTTTGAAATGATGGGGATGATGCTAACTCTTGAAAAAATGAAAATATTTGGTGATGTCAACCATTCTCCTCATCATTCATATCGAATATACTTCATAATACTCCCTCTGTGTGCAGTTATCAACATCTCTCCTAGACCAAGCTCCCTATCTTTCATTTTAACACTTCTCATATAATATAGGATGAAATTCCCTCACACGACTTAGTTTGGCCTTCGCTGATTCAAACAAAAACTCGTCTCTACATTGGAGTTTATCATGGCAACATATATTCCTATAACTTCATTATTGCTATTCTCAGCACAATGGTGCCAGAGGCAAGCTGGAAATGGAGTGTAGGCAATATTTTGTGGAAGGATGGTATGGAGAAGCTGTTAGAACATTGGTGGAGAAATGACCAATGTCCATGTGGGACTTGTAAGTCCCACAACCTCTCATGAAGAGGACAATTTTTAATATCAACCCGAGGCAATGGTCCCCTCGAATCATAAATCACCCTGCGTAGTTTGAATAGAATTTTCCATGAGGTTTTCATCATTCAAGGCATACAAAGTCTCACCCAAAGTGGCCTACAAATGCACCCTTAGGCCATATATATTAAACACCAACTGGCCCTGCCTTTTAAAATTAAGGGACTGCAATGGCATGAGATTATGAATGCAATCATGATTATCATCCATTTAAAACTAGCCTCCGAGTTGAACGCCATGTAGAGTGTCATTGAACATCTTTGGCGACAGCCTTCACCCTCAAATCTTAATCGACCACCATATGAAAACCTAGGAGGTATAGCCTGATCGGCCATGTGGGGTGCAAAATCTACACATAGAATTTCCATCAAGGGAATGCAAGAGTGATAGGGTGGGAGGCAACGTGCAGTAAGCTATTTAAGAAAACGATGAATCACAATAGGAAATCCACATAGCAGGTCCTACATGGGTGATCA
Organism: Sequoia sempervirens; assembly: GCA_007258455.2. Classification (NCBI taxonomy): domain Eukaryota; kingdom Viridiplantae; phylum Streptophyta; class Pinopsida; order Cupressales; family Cupressaceae; genus Sequoia; species Sequoia sempervirens. The sequence continues at coordinate 22,822,270 of VDFB02018296.1, forward strand.
TCATTTTGGAATCCATGGGCAGGGAGGCACAAGGAGTTGTGATGGAAGGGCCATTAGAGTGACGATGAGGAATGAATGAAGACCCAAAATGTGGGTTCTGGTCGAATGCCAACCACTGACGCTAACTTTAAATGTTATTGCTTGTGCTACAAAAAGCTCTGTCATGTAGAGATGAGATCATCACCTAGGTATTTGAAACCTTATTCCATGAAAATGATCATGAAATTTAGGACAACATGAGTAAATGGTGTGAGAAGGTAGTACAAGAGCTTAACTATTTGGACAGTGGTGGCAAGACGAGGACCAACCATGCGGAAGGATCCATAATCATTTGGACTTAAGAAATTTAGAAGTGTGTCAAGTCCACTTCGGCGATGGAAATAATGAGACAGAAAAATGAACAATAGGCCCTGCCATGCATGCCCAAGTCAAAGGCCAACCATGACAAAAGTGGTGAAATGGGGATAGAGACCTGCACTAGATGACCCACAATTGTGGGTCCACGGAGCTTGAAGGATGCAACAGTGGAAATGGATGCGGGGTCCTCATCTCAGGGAGATGCCGGGACCTAGTTTCCAATGGAACACAATGGTGAATGGTAAGAGGAAACCCACGAGGGTGGGTCTACTATGGTCTTTGGACACTGGATGAAAAGCAAAAGGAGGCCCGTAGGAACTGACCCACATGGGAAAATAGCTTGGTGAAACTTGTGTTGGTGAACCCGGAAAAGGGAAGTTTAATCTTTTAATGACTCATGATTTCCTTGGGCCAGGAAAATGGGTACACAATGTGAGATGAGAGCAAAGTAGCCCATCAGAGCAAAAAAGATGGGGTCCCTTCCCTTAGTGGGGCGTGTGTACAAAACATGCACAACAAATGGTGACTCGCTGGAGAAATGATCTAGAGCATTTTAATGAAAATTGGAATCATGAACCCAAAATATCTGGTTCCAATCTTCACACTATGGCAAACAAACTAGATGCTTGACCAAAGGATCAAAACCACTAGCCAACCCAACCTTTAGTATGCTAAAAATCCAAGTGTGTGCATATGTGTTAATTCCCATCCTTAAGTCATTGCATGAAACCAAGCTCCATCAAGTTAAGCTACGTAGTTTATTCTAACTCAAAAGCATTCAGGACATTTCCTCACTACTAGTCAGGCGTCCATAGCCTCGATGCGGTTGTCATTGTGATTCTCCCAAACATTTCTCTACTACCAGTTATGCGTCCATAGCCCTAGTAGTGTTACTTGGATCCCTTGAAAATTTTATTTTTTTTCTTTTGATTTTCAATGTTTTCTTTTCTTTTCTTTGATTTTCTTTTTATTTTTTCTTTTCAATTCTTTTCATTTCAACTCACAAGCAATGAAGCTTGTGCTCAAGGCTGAGAATTGTAGTGGCATTGAAGCAAAATTTTAGATTTTTCACTTAACTGTACTTCACAAAAGGACCTACAGTAACCATCAGATTCTTAAGATTTGTAAGAGATGTAAGGTTTCAGAATACATTAGGAATGAGACCAACCAATAGCTTATCCTCTTTGAATCAAACACCCTGGTCACTTGACACTAACAAAGGACCTTCACCATCCACTCTAAAAACTTAATTAAAGTTTAACAAAGAAACACATAGAAAAACCCCAGGAAAGTAAGATAGTTGTGCGTATAGACGTGCCTAGCTAAAATTAGAAGGACCCCAAGTAGAGCAATAGCAAAGCGGAAACAAAATAGAATGCAAAACAAAAAGAAAATGGAAAGAAACACCTACATTAACGAAAGTAGGAAAAGAAAAGTAAATGACAAGGAGACCACCCTAAAGTAAACTAACCTACAACAAACCAACTACTCTAACAAAAGCAGGAAAGTGAGACTATACAGGAAACCTACACTACTCAGAACAAACTATGTACAAAGATATTTACAAATAATGACGTTTAAGAAAGAAAAATAGACATTCACATCCATTGGATTTTGTAACGCATGCACAAGTAGAAGGCTGATTGTCATAGTTCTCAATGATGCACATTCAACCTTATACTTAGAAAAAAAAGTTCCATGTCACAACATTCAAATTTAATCACATATTCAGAAAAAATCAACAATTGAGGAAGTTCATTAAACCCATGGTTAATCCATAAGCACGTACATCTCCCCTCATTCCCGTAATCAAAATAATAAATGTAGCTATAAGAATTCATAGGAGAATGGAAAGATAGAACCTAGACATCATCATGCAAAGGTGGCAGCGCCTAACAGTGGAAAGTGAGCACTGCATCATTAGATGTTGCATTAGGAGTGTCAGGTGGGCGAAGTGGAGGGTGCAACACTTTTGATCTTGGGATTGCATAGGGCTAAGAGGATAGGGCAACAAATAGCTCTTTGAAGCCTTGTGTGGGATTTGCAGCACCCGTTGGCTATTCTTTGAGGAGGTAGACTTCATCTTTTTGATTTTTTGTAGTCCATACTTATTCTTGATCAGTGTGTCTAAGTTGCAGCATGTCATCCCATCTCCTTCCCCAGGTATTGAATTGAATTTTATGATGTCCAAAGTCATAGGATGATGAAATGGATGAATTTTTCCTAATGCAACCCTCTAAATGTGAAGGATAATCAACAATGATCATGGTGGAAGGACTCCAAGTTGCATCTTGTAGTCAATTGGGTGCTTCATTTCTCTTGACACCCACCAAAACACCCCCACCTTTGTCTTCTTCTTCTTGTAGTTCATGTGCTTCACCATGATGTTCACCTATTTCCTCTTGTTCACTATTGTTGTAAATGGAGAAGGAACCCCTCTCCCATTCCAGAAGCTCTAAAGTTTCACCACTGGGATGTTCAGGTAGTATATCTTCTTCACCGCCATCCTCCAAAATGAACTCTTCTTCTGCATCACTATACCTTTGTGGTAAGGTTCCAGGTGGGTAGAAGATAACAAAGGACATTGGTCCATCAAGGTGATCAATGTATGATGCATGCTCCACCTCTAGAAGTCTTCCATAAAGCCTATCATCCCTCACATACAAGTTCTCTTCAAGAGGGAAAGGTTCTTGATGTCCTATGGACAAAGTTTCCATGTGTTCTGTTTCATTGTTTGAAGGCTCGGGACCACGTCGTTCCTCTTCTATTGCTGTCCCAACATCCTATTGAGGACTCCTTCCAGTTAAGCTGTCATTTGGTTGCAACTCTTGGTCCTCTAGTTCAATTCTTGAAGCAACTGTAAGAGGTGGTGAACTTGCCTACACTTCTTGTTCTTTGACTTGCTCAATGGCCCCTTGACATAGTTCACATGTGAACTCCAAGTGTGATGAATCATGGAGTCTACACCAATTCGGTAGCAAAAATACCTCTAAATCCACTTGATGCTTGAGTTCTGAGCAGTCCTTTAAGAGTCTTGAGACAAGCTGGCTGTATCTTTCCATTTTCAAATCATCATCATCACTTGGGAGGGAAGTTGGATAGTAGACAACTATGGCATATGATTGTTCCCACTCCTCCAAATCTTCATTTTTAGATGCCTGGTCACTTTCATTCATGAAGGAGAGGTCTTCTAACCTGATTTTACTTATGCATTCATGATCATTTTTTGTTGCCCCAAGGATTTCAAACTTTTCTTCCTCTTGATTTTCAACATCATGAGTTACCTCAACATGTGCTACTACACACTTTGTTGATTCATCATCAACTGCAAATGGCTCCTCTTCTAGATTGGAGGACCGATCTTTGTTGATAGAGGAAGGGCTTTCCAACTCCCTTTCGATTGAATTTTTATCAAAGCTTCTTGCTATCCCAAGGAAATCAACCTCTTCTTCCTAGTTCTCAACCTCTATGTCTGCTGTCCCAACATTGACTGGTATCAAATTTCTTGGTTCATCTTCAATGTGCTATTCTCCAGCTGTTGATAGCTCTTTTGCCTCATGGGATGACTCATCCTCATTGAAAGTTGGCCGCTCCAACTTGTTCAAGCATCCCTCGACTTGAGTGATGATGTTTGCAAAAAAAGAACAAGTTAATTATGAGTGAGGTGCATTGTGAAATTTGAAACAACTAGACATCAATATCTCCTCCAATATTGTTCCATCATCATTGCTCAAGTATTCTTGGATTAGCTCCTTGAATTCCTTAGCTTCCATGGTTGTCAACTCTTCCTCTGGGTTTGCAAGGGCTAAAGGTTGATATATTTCCCAGAAGGGAATTTCTCCTTGCAAGACTCTTTCAATCCTGTTCAAAAAAATTAGACACCCCAATTCATTATGCCTGAGTGTGCAATGGATCCTACACTTATTTTCCAATGGAAATCACTTCAATGGTGTCCTCAATCTCCTATTTAGATATGCATGTAGCTGAGTGATGCTGACTTGAAGTTGCCGTTCCATCTTAACTCAACTCTGGCTTTCAAAATTTTTTGATTTATGAATTTCCAACATAAAATGAGATTTCTCTATCTCAAATTTCTCTTGAAGGTTCTTTCAACTTCCAAATTTCAGCTTTGTAGCCTCAAGATTTTCCAACTCTCCTTTTAGCACAAGTTTTGTTGATGTGTCTTTTATGCACTTCTCAACACAAGTAATGCATAGGTGCATCACCTCTCTTGAAAGACAATCTTCTACAATCAAATTGCAGAACACTATCCCAAGGTCTCTAATGCCAGGTCTAGGAAGTACTTGGAATACCTCAGTTGATTCATGTGATTTGTTGGAATCACAAGGTAGACTTACAAATGAGTTACCAAGTGTGGGAAGTTGGGTTTGCAAATGTAGTTCCTAAGGTGTAGAGATTGTTGTTTAGTTGTTGCAGGTTCAAACAATAGTCTAGAATTCCTATTTCAACTTCAGATTTGGCTTTACAATGAACCTTAGCTTAGGTCACTATTTAAAAAGAAAAGTCAAAAGGTAGGGAAGAGAGAAAGTTCCTAGACCTGCAATAATGAATGAACAGTGATCATGGAGGCTGCTACAGTAGACAAACTTCCTAAAATGGGTTTTTCTTGACCAAGTGAAGCCTACAACTACACAAAACCAGTGCAATGCTCTAAGGATTGCAGATTCTTAGATTGCACACACACATCGTGAACATGGAGTTGAACTAAATTGTAGCAATAAAGTAAGGAAGCTCAAACTAGCTTTACAAAGTGATTCATTATCAAAAAACCACAAAAAGCATGAGCTATAAATTCATCAAATGTTGTAACATCAAACACTATCATCAGTTCAATTCAAGAAACTACAACTAAAACTGACATGGAAGGTAGAACCATGCATGCATAATGAAAAAACTGAAAATAAACATCCATAAATTATGCAATGCTGCTTTCTATTGCTGCAAAATGACTTTACACTAGTTCTCCAACCATTTACAAATGAAGGGGAGACCCTTATTTATAGTTTTCCAAAGCCCAAATGAATGGGTAGGATCAATTTAAATTGTGTGGCTCAGATTTGATTACAAGTTAGGGTTTCACCTACCCCCCATTATATAGCAATTTTAAAAAACAAATTTTGTCTTTTCCTTATTCTATCCTGTAGTGCCTAGTCATTGTAGCAGTTTTTTCATTTAGCTGATTGCTCTTTTACTGTAGCTGAAACTATTTGAAGGTTGCCTTTTGTTTGGTAGATTTGTGGCACTCTTCATTGGATCGAATGGACCTTGTTTGTAGATTTATGTAATTGTTAAATGGATTAGCTATCTCTTATTTGATGAGACAACTCTTGGAAGATTATGATTCTTGGGTAATTGAGAGAGCTTTCCCTTGCTTTAGGCTTTTGGTAGACAACCACCTAAATTCTTGGCATTGATCTCCTTCATAATGCAACTATTTTTTTGTTGGTCCTTCTTGTGATGAATCAACCATTGAGTATATTTGAGTTGAAACATTTCCCTTTGGGTATTGCCCCCGATGTATCCTACGTGAGGGTACACCTTCAATTGTAGCTTTGTTCTTCTAGAAATTCCATCATTAGCCAACACTTTCCTTTGTATTAGTTCTACTTTATCCTACACAACATAGGTTTGGTGCAATATTAGTCCTTATTGAATTCAAAGGGTAAAATATCATGTTATAAGACACAACTAAAGATTCTTGGTTCAATGTTTTCAAGTCCCTTTAATTATTGATCATATCCCTCCCTTTATGGAACGAGCTTGCATGCAAAGAACACAACACTCATTATGACACAATTCATAACAAGTGTCTAATATTAAATTATCCAGCACTATAAAATCTAAGAGACCAACGATTCAATCTCCCATCCCACTTCCACTAAGTTTCTTTTAAAAAGGTGATTCCATTAATAAATTGTTTCTTGGCTCCTAAAGACATTTCATAAAATTGCTCTTTTTGTTGTTGCAGACACTGAATTGAAGGATGTATTTAAATCAGGGAAGTTTCCAATGAAATATTTGTTACGGTCATCAACTCATAACATGTGGACGCAAGGAATAGGTGGTAGGGAATGCTAAGTGGGGGGATGATAGGAGGAGGCCGTTAAGGTGACTAAGTCATGTTCAAAATGGAGGAAGGGATGACAAATTTTGTGTGTAAAAGACCCATGAAGAGGCATTGAGTGAATATTTCCAAAACACACTAGAACTTTAAGTGATTTTCAAGTAGTCTCCATTTTCCATTCATTACTGAATGCACTTTGCAAATCACCCCATTGTCTTGTGATTGGTTGCTAGGGCCAAAAGGTAAGTTATAAACACTATGGGCTCAAGTAATTAGGATTTCATCATTTTTCTTCAACCTAGTTGACCGACGTTTGTTCTAGATGGCATCAATATTTCTCATCATCCTCTATACTCTAGATGAATGAAGCCTGTAATTCGAGTTAAGATGCTTTCGTTATTATAATAATACTTTGTGAATTTAGCTTAAGCATCACTTTCCTTCTATCATTGATTATAACCCCACTTTCTTGTTCCTGGTACGTGCAGTACCATTATGAAGGTCATTTTTTTCAAGTGAAGTGATCAATGAGTGCCAAAGGCACCCTATAGTGGCCTACGAAGAGTGGGTGATGAAAGCCAGCTGATCCCGGGCCTCCTGATTAGATTCCTTTTCTCTCCTGGTAGTCTACCAACTTCATGGGGTGAGAAGGTGATGTTCCATCTATGGAAGGAAGGCACATGGGCATTGAAATTTTCAATTCCTCCCTGAACGCCTTCAAGAAAGTAGGGTCTGCGAATAAGCTTCAAGGAATTTCACCAATCAAGGCACAAAAGCCTGCACTTCAAAATTGACTTTAATACCTCTATAAAATATACGATCCGAAATCATAGAGAAGATGGCACTCCTTTGGATGTTCTAATTCAGTTTTGAGAAATTTAAGAGGAAGATCGACCTCTCTTGTCCCACATGAACAAATATGATGCCTTGGCTCTGCACTTTAAGATTACATGTGAAAGAGTGCGCAAGGCAAAGCCATTTGAGAATTGCAAGGAATGCCTACGGGAGGAAGAGTGTGGGCATCAGTTCATAAGATGCTATTGGTTCTGTTGAGAAGATTTCTATGGAGGTGGAAGGCTCTGCATTACTATCATCCTAAAGCAAAATGCGGGTGAGGGGATGCAGGGCGCCATCGTAAGCAAGCTGCTTTGGCTAAGATGAAAACAAATGACATAAAAAGTGGTGGAACCCACAAGTAGAGAACCCACCATTATTAAGAGGATGTGTTTAAAGAAGATGTATACCCAAGCTACAGAGTCCATAGGTTGAAACTCCGCTCGACGACAATCTTCATTAAACATTTGTTCGCCCACCAATGACCTCGACTGCCACTATCATCCCTCGAATTATTACTATAGGAGGCAACTAGGTATGGGAGACATGTTTGAAATGCCATCCCAATGGATATCAGGATTTTAGTCTCCACCAACTAGAGACCCGCAGGGAGGCACCTCTTTAAAGCAACAGTGGCATACTCCCGTAGGTTTGTGTAATCCAAAAGCCAATATTTCCATCATTCACTTCCTAGAGGACGTTTGTGGTATAGCCTTTATGATAGTTTGACCCTTAATTTTTCTTCCATTGACACCTCTTGCATAATAAACACACAATAGACAACACACCACCATTCGCACAAGAGAAGAATAATTCATGTTTATCAAGCCATCAATAATCAAAGCCTTTTCATTGGCCATGAGAAGATTCACCCCTACGCCGATCGATTTCTGCATAAAAGAGGCTAGATCGCACAAAAGTACTGATGCCATTAGTCATTTCATCCACAATATTGATTAATTCCAAACCTTAATCTTTTCTACCTGCCCGACCCCTTGAGAACAGACTCTCCATACATTATATAACTTAACACATCCTTAGCCCCATTAATAATACTCTGTAGGATCTCAATCCTTCATATGGTGGATTTGAATTTCAAGGTGGAATAGACCAGAAGATTTTAATACAGAAACCGCTAAATCAAAGCTATGAATGTGCATGAAAGAGACATTGAACTTTTGAGGCCCGATCCTTTCCCTGTCATCCCTTGTCCTTAGCTCAATTGTCATTGCTAGCTGAGAAAAGAGATAGCCTATGAATATTCTTATGGTGGGCTGCATAGAGCTTCATGTGTTCTTTCATTTTTTTGAGCTTGCTTAAATTACTAGACTGACTCCAATTATTCACTACTTATTGCTCTTCCTCGACATTGGATTACTAAGGCACATCTCACCCCATTGATCATTGTCTTATGGTTAATTAAATGGCCCGAACCAACCTATACTTGCATCCCAAGCCATCACATCTTGAATGGTGACATAAAGATGTAGCCGCATTAATTGATATTAAGTGCAAAAGGTTCCTACATCCTTTTGATGTGGCAATATTTTGTCAGTCGTAGGTAAAAGGACATTGTGAAAAATCAGCACCAAGATTCTGTGAAAGAGCACACCACTTGGGAAGCGAGACAGGGAGCAGAATCCAAAAACAAGGTCCCCATTGAAGAGCACAAAAGGATGTCATTGGTGAGGATATTGTGGGTAGAGGGGTGTGGATTTCCGTCGTAAGGAAGCTGAAAGTATAACAATGAAAGATGAGTGGAAACACACACAATAAGCCCTACAAAATTCCTTATGACACCACTTCAAAATTCCATTAACGTACAGCCTCCAACTTCGAAAGACCACCTCCATAAAATTTTCTCATAGCCCTCCGAAGGTAAACCATACCGGCCGCCATCCATCCTATGGATTCGTTGAAAGATCACACATTTCAAAAATAATTAGCCACTACGACTTTATTTGTTCTCCTTTACTCACACATGGGGAATATTATGTCTTCATCAGCTTGTTTTCCTTCCCTGTAGCGATGCCCTCATGAACTTGTAATCACTGTGCCTCTCCATCCTATCATTTGTCATTGCATTAGTTTCTTTGACAGGATCCTGGGTTCGTGAAGAGGATGAACTCCACATAGTCGGTGCCTTCTTGAGAAATCCATCCAAACTTGGATGGAAATAGCAAACGAAAGACATGTGGAGCCCGTGTAAACGTTCTCCATAGAGGAGGGTCGACAGGTTGTCATTGTGTCATTCAAAATGATGGGGATGATGCTAACTCTTGAACAAATGCAAATATTTGGTGATGTCAACCATTCTCCTCATCATTTATATCAATTATACTTCAAAATACTCCCTCTCTGTGTAGTTATCAACATCTCTCCTAGACCGAGCTCCCTATCTTTCATTTTAATAGTTCTCATATAATCTAGGATGGAATTCCCTTGCATGACTTAGTTTGGCCTTCGCTGATTCAAACACTAAGTTGTCTCTACATCAGAGTTTATCATGACAACATATATTCCTATAATTTTTGTATTGTTGTTCTTAGCACAATGGTGCTGGAGGCAAGGTGGAAACAAAGTGTGGGTGGTATTTTGTAGAAGGATGGTATGGAGAAGTTGTTAGAACTTCGGTGGAGAAACAACCAATGTCCATGTAGGACCCGTAAGTCCCACAGCCACTCATGAAGATGACGATGTTTAATATCAACCTAAGGTGATGGTCCCCTCAAATCATTAATCACCCTGCGTAGTTTGAATAGAATTTTCCATTATAATTTCATCATTCAAGGCATACAAAGTCCCGCCTAGAGTGGCCTACAAATGCACCCTTAGGCCATATATATTAAATGCTGATCAACCCTAGCTTTTAAAATTAAGGGATTGCAATGGCATGAGATTAAAAATGCAATCATGATTATTATCCATTTAAAACTACCCTCCTACTTGAATACCATATCGAGTGTTAATGAACATCTTTGGCGGCAGCCTCCACCCTCAAATCTTAATGGGCCACCATATGAAAATCTGTGAGGTACAACCTAATTGGCCACGCGGGGTGTAGAATCAACACATAGAATTTCTATCAAGGGAATGCAGGAGTGATAGGGTAGGAGGCAGTGTGTAGTAAGCCATTTAATAAAATGACAAATGACAATGGAAAATCCACATAGCAGGTCCCACATCGGTGACCACCATTTTGGAATCCACAGGCAGGGAGGCACGAGGAGTCATGATGGAAGGCTCGTTAGAGAGATGATGAGGAATGAACAGAGACTTGAAATTCGGGTTCCACTAGAATGCCAACCATCAACGCCAACTTTAAATGTTATCACTTGCACTACATAAAGCTCTATCATGTAGAGTTGAGATCATCACCTAGGACTTTGACACCTTAATCCATGAAAACGATCATGAAATTTAGGATAGCATGGTTAAATGACGTGAGAAGGTGGTACAAGAGCTTAACTATTTGGATAGTGGTGAGAGGACGAGGACCAGCCATGTAGAAGGATCCACGATCATTTGGACTTAAGTAATTTAGAAGCATGTTGGGTCTACTTCAATGATGGAAATAACGGGATGAAAACATGGACAATGGTGCCCGCCATGCATGCCCAAGTCAAAGTTCAGTCACGATGAAAGTAACGAAATGGGGATGGAGACCTACAACTACAGGTTCACAGAGTTTGAAGGATGCAACAGCGGAAACAGATGTGTGGTTCGTATCTCGGGTGAATGCCAGGACTTGGCTGCTGGCAGAGTGCATCGATGAATGGTAAGAGGAAACCCATGAGGGAAAGTCTACTATGGTCTTTGGACATTGGGAAAAATGCAAGTGGAGGCCCACAAGAACTGACCCACATGGGTGAATAGCTTGTTGAAACTTGGGTTGGTGAACTTGACCAAGGGAAGTTTAATCGTTTAATGGCTCATGACCACCTTGGGCCAGGAAATAGGGTATACAATGTGAGACAAGAGAAAATCAGCCCATTGCGATTGGAAAAGAGGGGGTCCTTGCCCTTGATGGGGCATGTGTGAAAAACATGCACAACAACCCTCCCACCTAATTTATCTTAGAACCAAAAATGAAATTTCATCCGACAAGTAGCTCGACACACCCTAGTAGCTGATGTGCTTTATCGACGAGGTCTTGATGGTACTCTCCTTTGGTGTCTAGAACGTAACGAAGCTGAAAGCACTTTACGTGAAGTTCGTGAGGGTATCTATGGCACACATTCAAGTGGCCTAACTTTAGCTAAGAAACTCCTACATTTTGGGTATTATTGGCCAAATATGGAGGAGTCATTTCAATATGTCAAAAGGTGCACAAAATGTCAAATTCATGGAATCTTGATACATGCACTAGCACAAGAGCTACAACCTTTCGCATCAACATGGCATTTTTGTTAGTGTGGATTGGATCTTGTCGATAAAATACACCCATCTTCCTCCAATAGACACATGTTTATCATCACAACCACAAAGTACTTTATGAAGTGGATTGAAGCAGTTCCTTTGACCAAAATCATAGGAAAGCACATTTCATCATTCATTCTGAATTATATCATCTGTTGGTATGGCATTCCTTAATCCATTATCACAAATAATGAAAGACCTTTCAAGAATCAGGATGTCCAAGATCTCTATGAGAGATTTCATAGATATCCTCAAGGAAATGACCAAGCAGAGGCCTCAAACAAGACTATCCTGAAAATATTGAAGAAAACCATCAACGAGGTTGGACATGATTGGCATGTTCAACTAAACCTTGCTTTATGGGCTTATTGAACTAGTATCTGCACCCCAATAGGAGCAACACCCTATTCTCTAGTCTATGGATCATACGCCATTCTACCTATTGAGGTTGATCTACCATCACTACATGTGTCACTAAAGGGGATCATTTCAGATGAGGATTACAAAGTGTCTAGGCTACAAGAGTTAGAACTATTGGATGAGCATCATCAACATGCAGTAGATCACTTGAAAGCTTATCAATAGAGGATATCTAGAAGTTACAATCACATAGTAAAGCATAGAATATCTCAGGTGGGTGACTTAGTCCTGAAAGAAAATCCCTCTAATCAATAGGATCGAGAGAAGAAGGGAAAATTTGAACCAAACTGGCTAGGTCCCTTTGTTATTGTATTAGTCTTTGGATTAGGAGCATATCAGTTGTCCACACTAGAAGGGGATTTATTTGATGAACCCTTCAACAACTTGTATCTCAAGAAGTTCTACACCTGAATCATCCGGTGCATTGGAAAATGTCCTAAAAAAATGCAAAAACATCAGAAAATGTCTGAAAAATTCGTTTCCTTGATGAAAACCTAGCAAACAAGCATCTTGGTAACAAAAATAAAAAAATAAAAAAATTAGAAACATCAAAAAAATCTTAAAAGCCGACCATTCAATTTTCCATCTATTTGAGCAATACCGACCATTCACTTTCACCATCTACTTTCATAATCAATTTTCCTATCATCTGAAAAATTCATGTACATATCCTAGAATCATGGTCGTGTTTCACCCTAGATTGGGGAAAAATCCTAAAATCACCGGGGGCAATAAACTTCAAACTTAAACCAACAGACAAACAATAGTAAGACAAACACAACAAACACAATGATCACAATGCAACTCAACATTGAACATCAATCACAAACATGAACACATCAACCATCCAAAATCAAACAACCAAATCAATCACAATCCGAACAAACTTTAAATGGATGATTTTCTTTTGAATCAGGGCTTTATGACTGTGACATGAATGCTCAATTGTTGAACTTTGATTTTTTTATCATATCTCTGGGGCACCTCGATGATGTATTGAACTAGATGAGCCAAGAAGGAGTATGATTTTTCTTTGTCTGCTATCTATGATTTGATCACTATTGCTATGCAAATTGTTGCAGGATGTGCTCTAAAAAGTATCACTAATTACTTTCCAAATTTGCATAGGAAAACAATCAACTTTTGTCTGTTTATGCAAGCAATACTGAGGTCATCATAGTTTAATTATACTTAGATGCTTGTGTTAACTTGCAATATCAAAAATTATGGAAGTAGTACTCAAGGCATCATGGTCTAATTATACCATCAATGTTTGTACTCACTTTCAATATTTTAAAGGCTTAATGATGATAAATAGCACAAAAAATCAATTGTTACGAATGACAATGTTTGCATATTAGATCTGGATCATCAGGTTAGATTGCATCCATGTTAGTTTGTATTTTTATTTGGGAGGTTTCCAAAGTTGCAACAATTTCACAATGATGTTATCTCTATTATAAATGGATTGAGTACATTTTACATTAGCCAAAAAACACATCATTTTCATTTAGTTGTACATCAGTTGCATACATTAGAAAAAACATTAGTTGCATCATCATTCACATTCATCCATCCACGCATCACATCATGATATTTGCATCAGAAAACACAAAAATAAGTGCATTCCATCTGAAATGCATGATCCAAATCATTTCATCAATTATTAATGGATTAAGAAATTGGTCCATTAAGAAGATTGAAAGACATATCCAGCAGAGTAAGATTTCCAAGAAGAAAAACGTTGCTGAAGAACATGACTGGAAAAGATATAATGCCATTGTTATGAACATATAAAACAAGTAGCAAAGATGAATTTGTTATTACTCAAAGCCAAGAATGACAAAAGACTAGCTGGATCAACATAATTACCACATAGAACATCTCACATCATTTTCATAAATCAAACCCATATCACATAGCATAAAACACCATCCATAAAGCATATAAAATCATCGATCATGCATTATCATGTCATCATTGCATACATCACATAATCATCATGATCATCATTAGATAAACATCATAAACATATATAGAACTATGCACCATCATGTGATCATTTAATGCATCATTCATTCATTACATCATTTATTTGCATTAGAAAAGTAAAAAAACATGAAATGCATTACATATCATATCATCATCATAAGATCCATCACATATAGGCATCATTCATAAAGCATAATAGGAGTTGGTGGATATATTGGATGTTGGTGTAGATGTCTTTGTTGGAGTGTGAAAGAATTGTTTAAGATTCTTGAGATTGCTTTGGAAGGAGCTAGTAAGTTCTTTGTCAAGTGGGAGAATGTTGAGAAATGTGACTCAAATTTATTGGCTTGATCGACTTCCTAGAGTATTTGTGTTTTTCCTTCATTGTATTGACTTAAGTTGCTAGGTTTCAAGTTTTTCTAACTTAAGTCATTGGGTTCTAAAGTTTACTAGCCTCCCAACTTAGCGAAATAGTGATCCCTTTGTTGTCAACAAGTCACAGGTTTTGGGAACTTTAGAACCTCTTACATGAGGTTTGAGGTTTGGGTTTTTAGCGACATAGCAACTTTGAAGCTAATGGATGTGTGGACCACTTGGAATGGTAAAGGCTTCATCAAAGGGAGATGATATGATGTCTCCCCAATGTGGTGATGGGTGTCCTAGTAGCTTGTGAAGAACATCTTTGGTGGGTCCTGACAGGTGGCGATGATGTGGACAGATGGAATGTGGGCCCATGTACTCGGTGGATGTCAGTGAGACTGTAATGAATGTCTCTTTGACAGAGTGGCATGGTGTGTTTTATCAGCAGGAGTTGGTCACTTTGGTGAGACTTTCTAAGTTGTCTCCTTGATACTCCAATGTGACTGTTTCAACGTGACAACGGGTTATCAGTGGGACTTTGTCTTGAGTCTCCCCGATAGACTGATGGGCTGTGGTGATCATGTTGGATAATCTCATCAGTATGACTTGGCTTTGTCGGCAGGACTTTATCCAGAGTCTCTCCAATGACTCGATAGCTTTGGTGGTTGACCAATAGTGTTGACGTGGTGTCGAGTTGGTAGTGGGAACCACCTAGAATCTTGTCAGTCAGACTTTGTGACTTCAGTTGGACTCTAAAGCTTGTCTCCTTGATGTGCCGATGGAGTGATACCTTAGTGCACTATTAAGGTGGGACCATTTTGCATGGGAGGTGACATCAATTGTGTGGTAGTGACATGGATGTTGCATAGAAAATGGGCACCATTCAGTTAAACACCATAAGCTTCATCAGTGTGAAATTCCTATATTGGTGGGATGTATTAAGCCGTCTCTTTGATGTCCCGATATGACCTAAATGGCAGGAATGTGGTTAGGGTTAAGTTGCTCATGGTTGTTTGTCTCGAATGATATAGAGATTAGAACCCTAATGCCAATGTGCTGATGAGTGGTGTCTGACTAGCCGGGGGAAGCTAATGGGATGAGAGGCTGGGTAGCCAAGAAAGAGACAAAGATTAAAGTAGGGGTATGCTACTGAATACTCTCCAAAATGGAACAAGATGTAAATTTCCTATAAAGGTCATGAGCCTGATATTGTATTGTAATTGTATTTTGTTGTTGAATAATACAATGGCGGTATGGATTTTGGAGCATGGGGTTTTTAAATTGTAAGGGTTCTCCCCATGTATATCTGTGTTCTTTTCTTATGTTCCATCTTTCATGTTTAATGGTTCTGCTTGACTGAATTTTTTTAATGGTGTTGTTTGGAATTGGTTTATTTTGCATAAGCTTTTCTCAAAAGGATTAATGTGGGGAATGAACTATGTCTATTTTTGCTTTATGAAATAGTAGTACATGTCTTTGAGGCAATATAATAGAATAAGGTTATGAAGGAACTACTAATCTTGGATGTTTTTTCTAAGATGAATCCAAATTTCCCAACATTATTCACATCATTTACCAGCTGTGGGATGTCATTGATAGCCATATAAAAGTCTCTCTTATCAACCCCCCCATTGGGGCCAAGATGTATTTGAAATTTTCTACCACCACCAATTCAATCTCCTCCCTCTTTGAGACCAATACTGCAGTCCCATTCTCTATCACACCAATTTTGTTCATAAGCCTTCTTATTTTCATAAAATTATGTTTTTTTTTGTATTGATAGCCCCCTTAGCTAATCAATTTTCTCTCACCTTTTCTTTCCAAAATGCTTCCTCTCTTGCTAGAATTTTTTCATGTTTTTTTAACAATTCTCTTTTAGGAAGTCCTCCTAAAATATCCCATTCTTGATTAATTTCTCATTTAGCACTTCTAGCTCTACTTCCACCCTTTCCTTCTCCTTGAAAATATTTTTGAAATACTTTGCATTCCACTCCTTCAAATTCATTTTTATGTGTGCTACCTTGTTTGTAAAGATGAAACTTTTTGTGCTACTAGTGTTTAGTATCTCCTACCATTCTTGCATCATTCTAATAAACTCTGTGCATCTATACCACATTTTCTCAAATTTGAAATAGCTCTTTCTTGGCGGGCCATCTTTAATGATTTCCAATTCGATAGGGAAGTGGTCCAAAAGAGAAATCAACAAAATTCTTGATATTAGACTATCACTAGAATCCAACCAACTTTCAAAAACTAGAAAATGATCCAATCTCTTCAAGATATTTGAAAATCCTGATCTTTTATTTGTCTAGGTGAAAGCACCATTCCAGGGTATAATGTCTACAAGTTTGAGGAAACTTACAAAGTTCTCTGAATTCTCTGATTACCATGCTCTTAGAGAAGAGGTCCCCACTTTTTTCCTCCAATTTGAGGACCGCATTAAAGTCCCCCCAGAGAATAAACTTGTCCAATGTTAGGTGAAAGCACCATTCTAGGGTATAATGTCTACAAGTTTGAGGAAACTTACAAAGTTCTATGAATTCTCTGATTACCATGCTCTTAGAGAAGAGGTCCCCACTTTTTTCCTCCAATTTGAGGACCGCATTAAAGTCCCCCCAGAGAATAAACTTGTCCAATGTTAGGTGAAAGCACCATTCTAGGGTATAATGTCTACAAGTTTGAGGAAACTTACAAAGTTCTATGAATTCTCTGATTACCATGCTCTTAGAGAAGAGGTCCCCACTTTTTTCCTCCAATTTGAGGACCGCATTAAAGTCCCCCCAGAGAATAAACTTGTCCAATGTTCTTGTTTGAGCTGCAATTTCTCCCCATAATGCACATTTATCCTCCATCTTAATAGGATCATAAATGTTGAAGACTATAAATTTCACATCCGAAAAAAAATGAATCACTTTTTCCATCATCCAATTATCCTTTTTTCTAATTTCTTTGACCGCCACTAAGGATGGATTCCACAGAATCCTGAGGCCGCTAGCCAAACCAATTGATTCTTTGAAAATACCATTCCAAATTTTGTAATGTTGCAAAAATAGACTAGCTTCCTTATTCCCTAATTTTGTTTCCTGTAGTAGAACTAAGTCAACCAAAATTCTCCCTAAGTGGCGTTTGGTCACACACTTTTTGTTAGGGGCATTCAAGCCCCTGACATTCCAAGTGGAAATATTCATTGCTCTCCAAGGGAGGTGCTTCCTCCCTTGGATCTCAACATGTACTCTTTGATATTTGGAATACCTTTCTCAATTTTCATCTCTTCCCTCTTTGTCTTCTCTAAATTTCTTCCCCTCTACTTCTTAACCAACAAATTTTGTCTACTATCCTTTGTAGTGGACTAGCTAATACACCTAGTGTTTAGAATATCTAATTCATCATCATTCGAACCTTCCTCCTTAGACCAACACTCATCCACCATCTTATCACCAACACCTTTTGCTAGTTCCTCGATAGTTTTTTATTCCATTTTTTTCCTTTGATGTCATCTTCATGGAACTTCCCACCTACAGTTCAGTAACAACCATAACTTCCTATTGAGTTACCACCACCTTCCTAGGGCAAGTGTCATCTTCTATAGATTTGGCTAGTGAGGTAATCTCTAATGAAGTCGTTGTCTCAATATTGTTGTCTTTCACAATTAGATTTCCACTTTTCGCACCCTCCTGCTCCTTTCTCCTCCATTATTCCTTTCGTTGTTGAGGTTGGTTCCACTTCCTTAGACACTCCTTTTCCATATGGCACCTAATCTTTCATTTTAAGCAATAATACTTCTCTTCAATAGTCATTGTTTGGATCCATTCTTCGTGATGGGTATCCAAGTATAGCTCAACTAGAATTGGTTTGATATTCGCCACCCTTATCCTCGAATAAAATGAGACCTAGATTCTCTGAACCCTTCATCCACTTCAATAGTCATCCCCATGCTATCTCCAATCTCTTGAAGGCAATTTTTCATCCAAAATTCCAATGATTTTTTTTACAACATGATCCATGAAGGTTCCTTGTTTGGGATGAATTCCAGTGGGTTGAAGTTCGACACCCAATCTTGCAAGTATAGGTAAGATTTCTACACCTGCCATGGCCCCTTTTCATCATCTCCTTGCATGCACCATTTTCTCTAAATTCTACAAAGAAAAAACTTTGGGGAAAAAACCTTGGTGGAAAGGACATCTCCCAATTCTTTGCTACCCATCTTTTTATTTTTTCTTGACATAATTTCTTGTTGAATCTCCCAATTATGTTGGATTCTTGCATTTTGTTGACCACCATTTCTCCTAGCGATATCCTTAGACCTTTCCAACAACCACCCTCAATAGGACTACAAACACCTTCTTCTACACTTCCTCCGCTCCTCGGACCTTCCTACACCGATTCGCTACGTGCTTGGTTTTCTCCAATCTTTTGCATTTTTCCTAATAAAATATTATGTATTAATATTTGTTTTTATATAAATTATATTAATGATATATAAAATAATATTATATAACTTTTGTATTATCATTAAAATAATTTGAATATAACATATTTAAATTATGCAATATGTTGTCTCGTAATAATAACAAAATATAAATTTTAATTTTTACTTTAAAAATTTTCAAGATTAGTTATTAGTTACTAAATATAAATATAACTAGTTAATAATTAATATTAATTATTATTAAAATTACGGTAAATGATAATATATTGATTTTGTAATTGTATATTTTATATTTATAAAATAATATTATCTAAATACATTATAAAAAAATTAATGTTTTTTTTAAAGCAAATTTATCAATTAGCATCAAGAAAATATTAATATAAAATTATAAAATTTCAATTAAGAATATAAATTAAATATTATTAAAAATATATAAATAGTTCCTAAAGATATATTTTTATAAAGTAAAAAATAGTGTTAGTAAAACATTAAAATCATGGGACTTCATCTCCAATATAAATTCTCAACAATTCCACCCTAATGGGGTTTGAACTTTGATGGCAAGAATAGCAACACAACACCTCAACTATCCCACCATGCCACTATTGGCAACCATTATTAAAATTATGTAAATATTAATGTATTGATTTTATAATTGTATATTTTAGATTTATGAAATAAATTAGATTTATAAAATAATACTATATAAATATATTACTAAACATTTAAAGAATATTTTTTAAATAAATTTAATATTTATCATTAATTTTTTTGATTAAGGGTAAAATAGGTTTTGAAGGGACTCGAAACCCTTTACAAGCAGGTTTTGATGGGACCCAAAACCCAATCCACATGAAACACTATCAAATATAATACAAAGTCAAACAACAACCAACCAACAATAGAAAATATGCACAATAAAGGAAAATTCAAGGCTAGGAAAAACAACAAGCACTAGCCAAAAGCTAGATCATTAATGTTATTTTAATATAAAAATATTAATTTTCAATCAATAATGTAAATTTTGGTCTTCTCAAAATTTAACTCTTAAGTTTGCTTAAATTAAATTAATAACACCAATGTTAAGAAAATGACAATAATAGTTTACCTTTATTATTTAATTTATTTATTTATATAATTTATAAAAGATATTGCATATGGTGTTAGAAACCAAGATCTAAAATGCAAACCAGAAAAATCACCTTCCATAGAAGAGAAAAACAAAAAAGTAGAGATTGCATAAAGATGTAAAAATTGATATATTCGAAGTACAAATAATTACAAGAGATAATTTGCTTTATAAAAGAAAAGATGCATAAACCTAATCTTATCTTGAGCAACAAGATAGCTCAATAAGATAAAGATGAAAACCTATAAATTAGGAATTAAATATGCCTAAGTAAACTTATGCAAAGTGTAATTAAATATTAATTACACCAACACCCCCCCATAAGTGCAACTTAGGGAGAAGTAGATTATTATGCAAATGATGTGAGATGGGTCCTGGAAACAAAGGCCTGATCAGGTACCCATGTACAAATCCAAAGAGAGAGAAAACCCAGTGGGAAAAGCCCCCCCTCAATGGGATGAACTGCTGCAAGGAATCACTAGAAGAACTCTAATGAAGCAACACTGGAACCCCAAATCCAGAAAACAAGGAAAGATAATTCTGTCTACAACTGAAACCAAAAATGGAATCACAAATGCAACAACAGACCCGATGCCAAGGAACACTGGAAACTCACATACTGGATCAACCCTAGAATCTATAAGCAACAGTAATCTTGAAAGGATGAATGAAGCCCATAATGATGAAAAAATCTAGAAGCTGCGTCTCTCGAAGCCAATGCCAAATTGAAACTAAAACTATCCATAAGATGAGTACCATCAAGATTCTAGAACATTAACCATAAAAACATGGCCCTCAAATGAGAAGGATTTGAACCAATGTGGATCAAGAACCATAAACTCCCAATGTGAAGTGTGAACTAAAGCAAACCAACGATATGTCTAGCTCAACAAGAAAGAAGCTAAAGGAAATAATAGGAAACCAGAAAAACTCATGCGAATTGTCACCAATACGAAGAATGGATGCAAGAACCCCTCTTAATGGAACTTTATATCAGTTCGTTATTACAATACCCAATGATTGTAGAAGGAGAGAATGCAAAACTACAGAAACATAAGTGAAAATGCAAACCTAGTGCACGAAACAAAAATGAATACATGCATAAAACAAGGTACACATCTTCTATAAATGACCTCAGATCTGCATAGAGGTTGAAACCAACTTTCCAATTCTATGAAAATCGTGAAAAAATGGATAAGCGAGTCAAAAGATACATCTCTCAAAGTGAAAATGGAAACATCTAACTTATGAGGATGAAAAAGACATAAAAAAAGAAAAAAATAGAAAACCAAACCTACACCATTATGTAGAGCTCAAAAACAGCTTTCCGACGATATCTCATTTGTAAAAAAATGACGTTGTATGTGAAATTTATGCTTGTTTCTGTGAAACTGCTCAAAATTGCCCAATAAGGTCTCCAATAAGCCCTCAGGGGCTAAAAAGGTTCGGCCCCTGGTCACCCATGTGACTAGGTCTGGGGCTAAAAGCCTGGTGGGGGCTGGCGCGTGGGCGCTGGTCGTCCATAAAATTAGTGGTTGGTGATTTAAGCCCTTGGGGGCTGGCTAAACAATCCAGTGGAGCTGCATGGGGGAGCCACCGGTGGTGGTGATGCACCAACAGCTGCTTGGTGGTGGATCCCATTATAACGGGTAACGCCTAATTTTTTAAAAAACTTTTATTTTTTTTATTTTTTTGAATTTTTCTCGAAAAATTTACCTCAGGATGCGAGCTGGGGAGGCCGTATGGCTTTCCTGGCAATTTTTTTTACCTCTCCAAATGACTTTTCCAAAATCAAAATTTTTTTATATCAAAATAGGGGTTTTTGGTTGTTGTGAATCGAACGACGAGGTCCATTTGGGCCCAAAGTGCTCCAAAAATCAGGCAAACCCCAGATTTATTAGAAAAATCACTGAGCTTGAAACCCTCATAGATCTGGAAAATGGTGACCAAAATAAATGAAATAAAAGTCATTTCTAACTTTTTCAGGTACTCTGAATCCAACGGAAAACCTCGATCTGATCCAAGATGCTCCAAAAATATGCTCAAGGAAAGAAACCCTTGAGGGACCCCGAACGAGCTCTGCAATGTATTCCTCCAAAAATGCTGAGAAGGGGCTACAAATCAAGGCTCTGATACCATGTTAGAAACCAAGATCTGAAATGCAAACCAGAAAAATCACCTTCCATAGAAGAGAAAAATAAAAAAGTAGAGATTGCATAAAGATGTGCAAATTGATATATTCAAAGTACAAATAATTACAAGAGATAATTTGCTTTATAAAAGAAAAAATGCATAAACCTAATCTTATCTTGACCAACAAGATAGCTCAATAAGATAAAGATGAAAACCTATAATGTACTAATTAAATAGTCCTAAGTAAACTTATGCAAAGTGTAATTAAATATTAATTACACCAACATATGGAAGCAAGGGAAAAACCATATTCTAAAAATTTATATAGTCTTACATATTCATACGACATGTACTAATAAATAAAAACAATAGAAAATGCAACACTTATAATAATCAATATCTATATTATAGTATATTGCATGTTTATATTTGAGAAATACTACATACCCATATTTTAGGATACTCATGCCTATATTGTAGCTATATTTTATATTCTAGAAAAACTATATATTAGGTACAATTTAGATATATATTTTGTAAATGTTTTTTACTAGCAATAAACAAGTTTTAAAGGGGCCTTGAAACCTTGTACATAAAAGAGCAAAGGAAACAAAGATAAAGCAAATTGGCTTCCCAACCAAACATAAAAAAATAGGCTAATTGCTTAACAATCAACACCCCATTAGCCGATAATGAAAATCCAAAGCAACAAAACCATACAAAAAGAGAACAAAACAAGCAACATTTAGAGAAGTTCCTTAAGCATTATAGCTGCTTCTAGATCCTTAGAGATCATCTTGTAGTGCATTTCCATGACCTCCTCCATGTCCTACCTTGACACCATTTTGTACTTCTTGGTTTTGCTCCAAGTGCAAACGCTCGGCCCCGTGCTTGGTGTAGGTGCACCCTTGGGAGAATATGCCTCCATGAGGAAACCTTAAGTTTTGATTTAGAAATGTTAGTATCATGATGTAGTAAGGTCAATTTCACCATAATAAGCTTGTTTCAGGTCATAGTTAAGCATTTTGGGTTAATTTGGGCATTAAATGTAAAAATTTCAAAATTGGCCTAATTGTTGTCAAAGCACTATTGTAAAAATGCCAAAATGCCAAATAGAGGAAGGTGAAAATTCAAAGTAGTTAATGAGTCAGTTTGAGAGGTTGGTTTGGATTTATAAAGGAATTTGTAGCCTCACAATCTTTGAGGAAGATTGGGAAAAGTTGTGTGAGGAAGAAATTCAATAGAATGCTTTGTTTTTTAGTTATTTTCTTGCATTTTCTATGTTTCAGGCCATTTTATGACCATATTTATTATATAAAACCTTTCCTCCTCCATTAAATTTGAAATCCTTGTTAATCTATGTTATTTTGCAACTGGTTTCAATTAAAATCATTCAATTTTGTAAAAGATATTGGCAATTTTGTCTAGAAGGTTAAAACCCTGTTCTAGGGTATGCAATGTGTAATAAAAATTATGTTTCTCACATTTCCAATGTTGAAATCCTCTATAAATTGGTGAAAGGGTGGTTTTTTATGTCATTTAAGAGATTCCAAACTTGTAGAGTCTGTGATTGAAGATTTAGGTTGATTCTATGATGCCTTAGGTCTACAAATTTTGCGTGCAGACTGGTAAATCTAAGAACAATGGAGATTTAATCGGTTATGATCATGGTTTTTGGATCTTTCTTTTTTTTTTTGTATCAAAAGGATTTCCTAAGTGTATGTGAGTCCTTTCCTTGATTTGGTTTGATGTATTGACAATTTTGTGGCCTTAGTTTTTTGACTGCCATGTATTGGAAAAACTATTTTAGTCCTAATTAGGATAGTATTGGCAAAGATTGTTGTCTTCTAATTTGTGTGTCCATTGAGTCATGTGAAGAGAGTTCAATTGAGGTGACTTGAATTGCTTTGAACCAGGTTGAGATTTAAGAATAGTCTTATATAGTTGTATGTCAAGTTGTATGATTAAAAGAAGCCTATTTGGGGCCAGTTAAGGAGAGTCCACTTTTTGAAAGTTCTTATGTTTGAGATGTCAAGGTTGGGATTGATTTTGGATCTGAGTAGTCAAGTTGTGTTTGTATGAGGATTTTAATATTGTTAGATGCCTAAACAAGTTCATGAAGCCTAAAGTACAAGTTGGAGTCCTTGGAGGCCTAGATTCCATTTAAGGGGTTTTGTGAGAAGTTGGGAAGTCAATCAAGAACCAAATTGTGAATCTTTGTACAAACCTATTGTGTTGCCTCCTTACTTTGCATCAAGTGGTATCAAAGCTATAGGGATTAGATCTTTGAAGGTGAAGAGTTAAAGGTTGAAGAAGAAGATAGTTGGAAGTTGAAAGGACAACATGACATAAGGAACTAGAGAGTTGATTGAAGAGAAGGAGATGCTATGGAGAAAGTCAATTTTTAGGACTAGATGCAAGTGTAAAGACAAGGTATGTAAGGTAATGGTGGATTCAGGTAGTTTGGATAACATGGTAGCACAAGAAATGGTAGACAAGTTAAATTTGGAAAGGTTACCTCATGAGAATCCCTATTATTTTTTTTGGTTGGATGGGGAACATTCTTTTTTGGTTGAGAAAGCATTTGTAGAATTTCAGATTTGTGGCTATAGAGATAGGATTCTATGTGATGTGGTTCCTATGAATGTATACCATTTTTTGTTAGGGTTACCATGGCAATATGACAGGTATGCCCTATATGATGTAAGGCATAATACATATCAGATTAAGAAGGATGGAGTTTCATTCACATTATATCCATTTATAGAAAATGAAGAAGGACACGATAAAGCTGCAAGGGTAATTATGTGTGGTAAGAAATAATTTGTATAGCTAAAGGATAAATGGGAGATAGAGGTTGAAGCAATTTCAAGGCTTGAAAATTTCAAGTCAATAGTGTTGCAGAATGATGCAATGGTAGAAAGAAAAGAGAAAGAGATGGTGTTAAAATTCGAGATAGAGGAAGAACTCCTTGTGAAGGAGCAAGATAAGTCAATAAAGCATTATGAGAGTGTGCAAGAGATGATGCTTTGTCCATTGATGAGACAGAAAGTGTATGAAATTGATATTGAAAAGGTTTGTGGATCAGATGAGATAGAGATCCTTAGGGCATAGACCTTGATAAGAGGAAGGTATGAGGTAAGTGAGAGTGAGTTACTAGAGGAAAGGAAAGAATGACCTAGAGAGGTCATAGTGGGAGAAGTAATTTGTCCACTGATTGGACAGGAGGTTGGAAGGAAGTTACGATCTATCATGATAGAGGTATATAAGTCTGATTGCACATAAGTTCCTAGAGTAGAGGATCTAAAACTAAATGTGAAGATAGAAAGAGAAGCGAGAATGGATGTTTGGTCAAAGAAAGTGAGTGAGTTCAAGCATACAACATAAATGATGAAGAATAAAGTCCAATGGACAAAAGGTAAATGTTTTTTTGCAGCTACAGTGGCAAGTACACCATCAGTTCTTGGCAAGAAGAAGGTCAAAGGACAATTTGCAAAGGATATTGAGACATATCCGGGCATGAAGAAGCTAATTCCAGGTGGCAAGACAAGACAGACACAAGTTGGAATAGACCAAATCCAACCAAAGGTGAAAATGAAAGTTGTTGTAGGGCATAAAAGACTACAAGAAGGATAATTGATGATCCAAGAGGACTTTGAATTCTTTTTGGCCAAAGAGAATGGTGCAGGTGCACCCTTGGAAGAATATGCCTCCATGAGGTAACCTTAAGTTTTTATTTAGAAATGTTAGTCTCATGATGTAATAAGGTCAGTTTGCCATAATAAGCTTGTTTTAGGTCATAGTGAAGAATTTTGGGTTAATTTGGGCATTAAATGTAAAAATTGCAAAAATTGCCTAATTGTTGTCAAAGCACTATTGCAAAAATGCAAAAATTCCAAATAGAGGAATGTGAACAGTCAAAGTAGTTAAGGAGTCGGTTTGAGAGGTTGGTTTGTGAGGCATAGAAAAATGGCCCCTTGTCATTGTTATGGTCTTTTAGGCCTCGTTTCATTGTGTTTTACATATTTTTCCTTGATTTTATGTTGCAACAAGGCTTGAACATGCTTATTTTAGTATTTAAATTTAAATATTGAAGTCTTATCAATGTGTTATGAAGTGTTGTAAAGTATTTCTACATTATTATAGACTCTATTTAATATAATTCACCTAAAAATCACCCTTTTACACATCAACAAGTCCTATTTTCAAGTGTTATTAATTCTTGTAATCAAGATTCACACTTTTCTTGGCATTTTCCCCTTATTTATCCCTTTCTCATGTCTTATTTGACCTTTTTCTACACTCATAGGCTTTATTTAAGTGTATTTTTGAATATACTCCTGACACACAACATTAAATGACATTTAATTCTCAACACCTAAGTTTATGTCCCAAGTGGGACCATTTTCCATAGGTGGCGAATGAGTCCACCTTCGCTCCAAACTTCAAAATATTTTAAATTTCTTTTGGGATTTATTCAAAATTATGCTTGATGTCGGCTTGTGATGATGTATGAATAGTTACCAAGACACAAGATTGATATAAATAAGCTAATTTCATCTTATTTTAACATCCAATAAGTCAATTTCACATCCACTTACTTAAGCATTCAAGCATTTTGCAATACATCATTGAGCAATTATTGAAGCATCTTGAAGTAGCCATTGACATTGATTCAGACTTGCAAGATCAAGGGTTTTTGGTAAGTTTGTAATACTTTTATGTTATTCATTTATCATTTCCCTTGGATTTCATTCATTTCTATTGGGTTTGATTAGCAAAGTTGGGTTTGACTAAGGCAAACCCCTATTTTCCAACCCTCCAACATTTTCCCCCTTTTTGCATGTGTTTGCAGCCTTTTTTTGTAGATTTAATAGGTTTAAAGGTGTTGAAAAGTGCAAATGTTGTCAACTAGGTTATTCAAGTCAACTTGTCTTTATTGAGTGATTTTTGTCCGTTTCCTGTAGAATTGACTTCAACAAACTGACATTCAGACTTTTCCAAATCTAGTGTTGTAGAGTTGCTGTATGATTTTCCAAAAATATAGGAGTAGACTGATTCACCACCCCTGGAAAATGAGCCCCACCTAAGATTAGAAAATCTATATTTTTTCAGATTTTGGATCTTAATAGTTAGAAATCAGTTCTTGATAGATTTTTTCCCGAGTAGGAGGATTGATTCACCATCCTTGGTGAATGAGTCCCACTGTGAATTTTTAGTGACATCATTTAGCATTCCAGACATCTTGACATCAACAATTAACATCCAGGTGCACTCAGATTTACCCCTGTACCTTCTATTATGCATATTTTCTTTAGTTTCTTCATTGTTTGCATATCACATTGTGTTTTCAGACATTGCATAAATCTTAGTTTTTCATTCATTTAGATTAGTTTCAATCAATCAATTGCATTTAGTTTAGTTCATTTAGGCATAACATCATCTCTAATTCTATATTTGAGTGAAATTGTTAGGTTTTTGGCCTCCTCTCTCCTTTTTAGGTGAAAAACCTTAAGAGTGTTAGAGATACCTAGAGTGCCAAAAATATACGGTTTAGTTTGGATTTATAAAGGAATTTTATATCCTCACAATCTTTGAAGATTGGGAAAAGTTGTGTGAGGAAGAAATTCAATAGAATGCTCTATTTTTTTAGTTATTTTCTTGCATTTTTTGTGTTTTGAGCCATTGTACGACCATATTCAGTATATAAAACATTTCCTCTTCCATTACATTTGAAATCCCTATGAATCTATGTTATTTTGCAATTGGTTTCAATTAAAATCATTCAATTTTGTAAAATATATTGGCAAATTTGTCTAGATGGTTAAAACCCTGTTCTAGGGTATGCAGTGTGTAATAAAAATTATGTTTCTCACATTTTCACCATTGAAATCTTCTGAAAATTGGTGAAAGGGTGGTTTGTTATGTCATTTAAGAGATTAAAAACTTGCAAATTCTATGATTAAAGATTTTGGCTGATTTTGTGATGCCCTAGGTCTGCAAATTATGTGTGCAGACTGGTAAATATGAGAACAATGGAGATTTAATGGGTTATGATCGTGGTTTTTGAATCTCTCTTATTTTTTTTGTGTCAAAAGGATTTCCTAAGTGTATTTAAGTCCTTCCCTGATTTAGTTTGATGTATTGATATGTTTGTGGCCTTAGTTTATTAATTGCCCTGTATTGGAAGAGTTGTTTTAGTCCTAATTAGGACAGTATTGGAAAATATTGTTGTCTTCCAATTTGTGTGGCCATTGAGTCATGTGAAGAGAGTTCAATTGAGGTGACTTGAATTCCTTTGAACCAGGTTGAGAGTTAAGAATATTCTTATATAGTTTTATGTCAAGTTGTATGATTAAAAAATGCCTATTTGGGGCTAGTTAAGGATAGTCCACTTTTTGAAAGTTCTTATGTTTGAGATTTCAAGTTTGGGATTGATTTTGGATCTGAGTAGTCAAGTTGTGTTTTTATGAGCATTTTAATCTTGTTAGATTCATAAACAAGTTCATGAAGCCTAAAGTACAAGTTGGAGTCCATGGAGGCCTATTCCATTTAAGGGGTTTTGTGAGAAGTTTGGAAGTAAATCAAAAACTAAATTATGAATCTTTGTACAAACCTATTGTGTTTCCTCCTTACTTTACATAAAGATGATCTCTAAGGAGGTCATGACTACTTCTAGATCCTTAGAGATCATCTTTTTTTGCATTTCCATGACCTCCTCAATGTCCTGCCTTGGTACCATTTTGCACTTCTTGGTTTTGCTCCGAGTGTGAATGCTCGTCCTTGTGCCCAATTCCATAAACTAAAGCTCCTTATCAACATTTTCTCCCACCTCCTTGTTCACTATATCACTAAATAGAGATCTTCTATTCCACTCCCCCACTTTCTCATTCAAGAAAACAAGCCCTTCACCCGAGGATTCCATTCTCCTTGCTAATATTGATAATTGTATCAAGGTCTTTATGCAGTAGTAGGGAGTTCCTTTCCAACGTTGACAACCTGGGGCCATAATCTCTCTTTAAATTGGCCATGTCCTCCACTATTAGGCCCAAACTAGAGTTCAACAATTTAACTAGACTGAAGATGGAATCCTTTTCCTTTAGGCTTCTGAGAGTAGAGATATTGCACGTGCAATCGTGTTATGTTTTTTATGGAGATCTTGAACCTCCTGAACCAACCACATAAGAAAATTAAAATAAATATCAGCCCTTTCCTCAACCAGACCAGAGGCTTGTGTGTAGTCCATGGAGCCCTAGAATAATCCCCTCCCCTGATGGGAACTCATGGGGGGATCGTCATCTTGCAAGCCTTCAAGAAAATAAACCTTTCTCTTACCCTTCTCTTTAGAAGCTGACACATCTAGAGACTCATCCACATCCACCACATTGTTCACTATCCCAGCAGTAGCATCCCCTCCAACATCACCATGACCTAGGTCCTTATTGCCAAGATCCACCACCTCATCGACTTGATTAAGATATAAATCCTCTAGCAACTTTTCTGCATCATCCTTGGAGCACACCGGCCCCTGTTTCTTAACCTTCCTCCTACTACCTTTACCCTCCTCAGCCTCTTCATCACAAGCCTCTTGAATTTTTTATTTAACATGAGGTTGGAGGGTTTCACCTTTTTAGAAAAACATTTCTTCCCACCAAAAGGGGGTATGTAGTCCAAGTCTGTGTAGTAACCATCTGACCAAGCTTCAGACTCCTCACTTTTCATACCCGCAATCTCAACCACCTCCTCAATCTAGCATTTCCCACTCCCCTTCTCCTTCTTGTTCAACTTGATAGAATTAACAGGACCAAGGGATTCAATAACATAGTTAGCCTTAACATGATCCATGATAAGCAACATTAAACCCTCATGTAAGAAAGGCTTCCTCATATTCTTTCTATAATTCACAATCCCTTCTTCCAAAGAAAGAAAAAGATAAAATGGGAAAGAGATGAGCTTACCATGGAAAAAGTGATTGAGCATCACAAAATGATGGCCATAAAAATTTGAATACTTTCCATCCAAGGTGAAATAGTGCATTAGTGCCAAGGAAACCTCATGCTAGATAGGTTTGACTTTGGACCTATCATATCCCCCATAGTTGAACCTCACCATTTTGGCTCTCTCTGTGCCCCAAAGAAAATTCAATCTAGCATCCCCCAACAAATTTTTGTCCTTATAAAAATTTCTTCCTTTAGTTGACATCCAAGTGACCTCTACAATGAATTCCTCATTGATAGTGATATCCCTTCCAAACATACTCAACACTCAGCCATGCCAAGTGTCGACAAACTCCTTGGAAACATTTGTTTTAAAACCATGCAGTCTCTCCATGAAAGCCCCTCCCTTTTGCAAAATCTCCCAAACCTCAGCATTGGCTTTGAACTTATCACAAGAAATTGGCTCAGTCCTACACCTAGCCCCACCCATCATCGAATGTGAGCACTTCACAGAAGAAAAAACAAATAGTATAAAAATGCATCTGAACACCAGGGCAAGAGAAAGAAAAGCACCCAGAAAGTGTGTGGGCTTGCCAGCTATGGTACTAAAGACAATAATGGCAAGGAGCCTTTTGCATTTACAATTTGGATACTGAAATTTTTTGATGAACTTCTCAAGTATGAAGTGTCTTATCAACCTGAGTTGCACATGATTATCATGCAAGCCTTTAGTCGAGGAGATGACTTCCTCCATCGTTCTAGGATTTTTCATTATTAAGTAAGGTAATTAAATCAATGAGTAGATTACCATTAGCCTCCCAATATCTAGCTGATGTCACCCCAAGATTCACCTCATTAAAATCGTGCAACATATCCTAGGCACCCAAAATCAATTTTCAGTTGTCCATAAAGGAGGTGAACAATTGCTTAGGTAGTTAATTATATTTAGAGAGTCCCCTTTGACCCATAACTTAGCGATCCCCTTCTCTCTAGCCATCTTGATGACATGATAGGCTATTGCTGCTTCAACATAGTGGTTTGTCTAGATTCTATATTTTGTAAATGTTAATATACTAACATATATATATATATAATTAATATTTATAAAAACATCTAGATATATCCTTCTCAAGGCATATATTACAGTTTTATGTGACATTATTTAAAAATAGACACCTCAAGAAGGATATCTCTTGATATTTTAATAAATATTATTAATAAATTATTTATATATATGCTAGTAGCATTCGTAGTGTGACATGGAAGAAAAAATCATTAGGGTTAGTGTTAGTGTAAGGGTTAGGGTTACAATTGGGATTAAAGTTATCATTAGAGATAAAATTAGGATCAATGATAGGCTTAGGGTAATGGTTAGGGTTAGAGATAGAATTGGTATTAGGGTTGATGTTAGCATTAGGGTTCATATTAGTGTTATAGATTAGGGTTGGGGTTAGAGATATAATTAGGGTTAGGGTTAGGATTACATCCATGATTAGGATTAGAGTTATGGTTAGGGTTAGGCATGCAATTAGCTTTAGGATTTGGGTTAGTGTTAGAATTAATATTAGGGTTAGGGTTAGATGCAATATTAGGGATAGGGTTAGGGTTATGATGACGATTATAATAAGGATTAGAGTTATGGTTAGGTTAGACATACAATTATCATTATGGTAGCAGTTAGTGTTAGTGTTAGTATTAGGGTTAGGCTTAGGGTTAAGATTAGGGTTAAGGTTAGGGTTAGAGATAAAATTAGGATTAGGGTTAGGGTTAGAGATAGGTGAAGGATTGGGGTTTGGGTTAGCATTAGTATAATGATTAGGATTAGGATTACGGTTAGGGTAAGGGTCGCATATAGAATTTGAATTAGGCTTGGGGTCAACATTAGAATTAGGGTTATAGTTAGGGTTAGGGTTAGGGTTAGGCTTAAGATTAAGGTTTGGGTTATGATTAGAAATAGAATTAGGGTTAGGTTTACTATTATGGTTATGGTTAGGGTTAGTATAATGATTAGGGTTAAGATTAGGTCTAAGGTTAGGATAATAATTAGGGTTGAGGTTAGGGTTAGGGTTTGCGTTAGGTTTACTATTAAGATTAGGTTTAAGTTTAGGATTAGGGTTAGGGTTACAAATAGATATAGATATAGGGTTAGGATTAGGGTTAGGGTTATGGTTATGATTAGGGTTATGTTTAGGATTAATGTTATAGTTAGGGTTAAGGTTAGGGTTATACTTAGGGATAAAAATAGGGTTAGGGTTAAGGTTAGGATTAGGGTTAGGGTTGGGGTGAGAGTTAATATTATGGTTATAATTAGGTTTACGATTA
Organism: Sequoia sempervirens; assembly: GCA_007258455.2. Classification (NCBI taxonomy): domain Eukaryota; kingdom Viridiplantae; phylum Streptophyta; class Pinopsida; order Cupressales; family Cupressaceae; genus Sequoia; species Sequoia sempervirens. Next base: position 22,854,690 of record VDFB02018296.1, read on the forward strand.
GTGTTAGGGTTGTGGTAAAAGTTAGGATTAGGGTTAGGATTAGCGTGAGGATTGTGATTAGATTTAGGGTTAGGGTCACAATTGAAATTCATATTAGTTTTATGGTTGAGGCTAGGGTTAGATTTAGGGTTAGATTTATAATTAATGTTAGAGTTAACTTTACTTTAGAGTTAGGGTTAGGGTTATAGTAAAAAATAGGGTTAGGTTTAGAGTTATAATTAGAATTGGTTTTAAATTTATAATTAAGGTTATGATTAAAGATAAACTTAGAGTTATGAACTTGGGTTTAGAAATAGTTTTATTGTTATGATAACTATAATTCATATTAAATTATAACCCTAACCCAATTGAATCATAACCCTAACCATAAACCTATTTGTACTACAAACTTAATCTTAATCCCAAGTTTTATTATAAAACCCTAACCCTAATCCTAAATCTAATCTTAATTGAACCTTAACCCTAACTTTAACCCTTACCATAATTAAACTATAACCCTAATTGAATCATAATGTATAATTTTAACTATCACCTTGATTGTGTTGGAAAAACAAGGACAAACAATGGAGAGGGGGGGTGAATCAATTGTCACAGATTTATCAAACTTTTCAACCTTAACTTATTCTCAGATTTGATGAACTAGCAATTAACCACAAACAATTAGCACATTAGAGACATAGAGAACAACAATATTTTTTACGTGGAAACCCTGTTAGGGGAAAAACCATGGTGGATGTTAGTCCACAGTATTATACCCTTTTAAAAGTATAATAAGAATAATATGGGGAATACACTTGCATTCAGGCACACTAACTAGAGCTCATTGCTCAATTACAAAGGAAGGATCACTACCTTATAGGTAGACATATTAGATCTACGAGGTATTGAACTGAAAGAATAGCTTCTACACAAAGCTTGATTACAGTTCTGGTTTAAGCACAAAAAACTTCTTCTTCACACTTCACACTTCACACAAACTCCACACTTTGCTCTACAATTGAATAATATGATCAATATTCGCACACTTGCATTCACCTTCACTTCCAAACACACTCTTACATTCTTTACTTCACCTAAACAAACTTATATATCTGCAAGATGGGTTTACATCAACAACTATGTCGACTACAAAGAAATAAAATATATACATAATTTCGGCCCGATTTACAGATCAAATTACAATGCAAATCAAACTCAATTGGAAAATATTGAGTTATAGCCCAAATAAACACCCTCAAGCATGCTAACCATTCAAATTATGATTTTCAAGGATTCACAACATGTTACATTCACCATGTTGGCCAAGAGAAAGAAAACCAAACATGCAAAGGAGAAAATAATCAACCACGAACACCTTGATCAATGTGGATGTGCCACAAAGATAGACCATGATCTAGAAGCATCCAAAAGCATTAAAAACCATCAGAGAAACATCTACAACAACTAACATTTCAAGAATCACACCAACTTTACTCAGGAAGTCTGTTAGAACACAACAGTTCATAGCTTCATAAAAAAATCATGTGGACCTCTGAGACTTTTGGTGGATAGAATAGATATACTCAACATTAAACCCTTTATACCACAATGACCAAACATCAATGTAGAGATCAAAGCACCTTCATGACCTTCATTGATACATTAGCAACTTTTAACACCTCTTTTAACAATTTTCTCGATATCCTCGACATATACAACATCTGAAGTATAGAAGGCTAATAGTGTTGACTTCAATGACAACCGTATATCAGCAAAACAACCACAACATCCAACAATATCCACCTTTGGCATTGATGGCAACATAGGTTGTGAAAAACACCATCAATACAAATCTCCATCAGCACTTACTCCCCCTTAGATTTTGACTCTACTTTTCCACAAGACTTCTTCTCCTCCTGCTAATTTCTACATGCTCTTCTCCTCTTCCCCTTTAACATCAATGAAAAATATAAGAAATATCTTTCCATATGCATGCTCTAAACCACATATCTACACTTTTGACTACTCCCCCTGAGTAGCAGCCACAAAAACATCAATTTGAATTAGAATATAGCTATGATACACATGGATTGATGCATACAAATGCATCTCAAGTTCTTATCAGGAGGGTTGATTACCCCTAGCAACCCAAAAGTATCTTTCAGCTTCCTCTTCTTATATTCAGTCTTGGAAATTAAACAATGCTCGTTTGAAATTCTCCTTCTAGTATGTAAACCTTTACTCTTATCCCCTATAATTTGATTTTCTGAGTGATTCAACCTTACATACTTAGAATTTTAGGGTTCAACCGCACTTCAGGCTGTTCTACTCTTTCTTTTGTACTTCCACTTGTTTCTCCCTCTTGAAATTCTTGATTTTCTAGAATAGTTTGGACTTGGTTTTGTATCTGAGCACTCTTCCCTTTGTTTGTACTATCCTACTGCTCATTAGAGTCATATCCACAATATCTAAATGATATAGCAGAGTCCTCATTAACTCTGACATTTGCACTTTCCAACGTCTTCCGCAGTCTTTTGTTATAACACTGGTAATATTTTCTCTTTATAGAGTAACCTAGAAAGATTCCTTCATTGCTTCTTGCATCAAATTTTCCTATATCCTCATCTCTCTTAATGTAACACTTGCTTCTAGATTTTTTGAAATATTTCACAGTAGGCTTATGACCACACCAAAGTTCATAAGGAGTCTTACCAAAATTACTGTTGATATTTACCCAGTTCAAAGTATACACAACAGTGCTTACTGCTTATCTCCAATAGATGTGAGGCACATTTCCTTCTAACATCATTTTTCTAGCAACATCCAAAATTGTTCTGTTCTTTCTCTCAAAAATTCCACTCCATTGAGGGGCTCGGGGAGCAAATAAATGTCTTTTAATTCCATTCTCTTCATAGAAAGTATTAAACTCTCGAGAAGTAAACTCACCTCCTCTATCTAACCTTAAGCATTTTATCTTTAGACTTGCCTCATTTTCTACCATTGCTTTGAAACTTTTCTAAAGCTTCACATTTTTCTCTTAGAAAAGCTACCCATATCATCCTAGAATAGTCATCAATAAGCAACATAAAATACCTATCTCCTTGTAGACTTCTCACTTTGGAGGGACCACACAGATCTATATGTACAAGTTCCAATACTTCATTTGTATGATGTTGTTTTCTCTAGAAGGAGACTCTTGTATGTTTACCCATCTAACACTCCTTTCATATTGAGTTAGCAGGCTTCACTAACATAGGTAAATCTCTAACCGCTTGAGTGGAACTAACTTTGACAATGTTATCAAAATTCACATGACATGACCTCCTATGCCATAACCAACTCTCATCTATCTAAGCAATCAAAAAAATTTCATTAGAAACACTCAAGTGAAAGATGTTACCTTTTTTATGTGTACCTAATGCAATTACATTTTTGGAACTTCCAATTATCTTACACTTTCCATTCTTGAACTGAAGATCATAACCCTTGTCTATCATCTGCCCAACACTCAACAAGTTATGCTTCAATCCTTCAACATACAAAACATTATCAGTGATATGCTTAGCACCAAGACAAATAAACCCTCTACCACAGATCACATAGGAATTGTTATCTCCAAATATTACAACTTCACCAACATATTTCTCTAGGCTTACAAAATTTCTTTTATCTCCAATCATATGGTGTGAGCATCCACTATCAATGACCCATTCATCTTTTTCTTCAATTCAGGATGTAAGAGCTTTCTCATCATTTGTAGATTTAATGGCTTCCAAAATATTTTCCTTAATGGAAATGAACACCTAGTCATCCTCATTTCCATCATACTCTTCATCTATTTCATTTTCTTTAGTAAAATAACACTTCTTTTGAAATTTAGGTTTGTTAGGCTTAGAACTCAAAACTTTGTCATGACACCTCGAAGAAAAATGACCAATTTGATTGCATGAAAAACATACAAGGGGAAACTTCCGTTTGTACTTACCTTGTCCTCTACCTTCTCTCTTTACAATCAGTGCTTCTAGCTCTTCTACTTCTCTTTCTTCATCTTCAAGCTATTTCATCTCTTCCTCATATTTGAATGTCTTCCTTGAACTCTCTCCTAGATCATATATTTGTTTGTTTCTACCAGATATAGAGGCCTTAAATGCAGATTCATTCTTAGGCACATAATCACCAAATTTTCTCAACTCAAAGGTAGCAAGTTTTCCAATCAGCATGTCCCTTGTCACATTTTCCACTATTCTCAGCTCCTCAATGACATGAGCTTTTTATTTGTATTAAGTAGGAAATTATCTGAGCACTTTCACTACAATTTCTTGTTCATCTAGGGTACCACTGAAACATCTAATACCCATCACCAATTCATTGACTCTTTGCATAAAGGAAGATATGTTTTCATCCTCACCCATCTTCAAAGTTTCATATTTCCCTTTTCAACTTTGTAGCTTAGAAACCTTTACAAGAGAATCTCCTTCATACAATGTCTCCAACTTCTTCCATATTTCATGAGTTGTCTTCAATTCCATTACATTAGTCATTTTTGAATCTGTAAAAGCACTCAATATAGCTTCCTTAGCCTAGATATCATAATCTGCATAAGTACCACTTGGAGGAACAACATACCCATTCTTTGTAATATCCTAGTAGGGTTCACCAATGCACCTCAAATTACATTCCATCCTTGCCTTCCACAAAGAGTAGTTGGTTCCATCAAATCTGGTACTGTCCTTTTAAGATGCCATCTTGGATCATCTAAAGCTTTCAAACTTCTTCAGAGGCACTAGCTCTGATACCAATTGTTGGAGAAACAAGGATAGACAACTAAGAGGGGGGGTGAATCAGTTGTCACAGATTTATCAAACTTGTCAACCTTAACTTATTCTCAGATTTGATGAATTAGCAATTAACCACAAACAATCAACACATCAAAGACATAGAGAACACCAAGATTTTTTAAGTGGAAACCCTGTTAGGGGAAAAACCACGGTGGATGTTAGTCCATAGTATTATACCCTGTTAAAAGTATAATAAGAATAATATGGGGAACACACTTGCATTCAGGCACACTGCCCATAGCTCATTGCTCAATTACAAAGGAAGGCTCATTGCCTCATAGATAGATAGATTAGATCTGTAGGGTATTGAACTAAAATAATAGCTTCTCCATAAAGCTTGATTACAGTTCTAGTTTAAGCACATAAAACTTCTTCTTCACACTTCACACAAACTCCTCTACACTCTGCTCTACAATCGAATGATATGATCATTATTTCTACACTTGCATTCACCTTCACTTCCTCACACACTCTTACATTTTCTACTTTTCCCAAAAAAACTTCCTTATATCCACAACACAAATTTACATCAACAACTATGTCAGCTATAAATAAATAAAATATATACATAATGTCAGCCTGATTCACAAATCAAATTACAATGTGAATCAAACTTAGTTGGCCAATATTGAGTTATAGCCCAAATCAACACCCTCAAGCATGCTAACCATTCAAATTGTGATTTTCAAGGATTCACAACATGTTACATTCACCATGTCGGCCAAGAGCAAGAAAACAAAACATTCAAAGGAGAAAATCATGAACCACAAACACCTCAATCAACACAGACGTGCCAAAAAGATAGAGCATGATCTAGAAGCATCCAAAAGCATTAACAACCATAAGAGAAACATCCACAAAAACTAACATTGCAATAATCATACCAAATTTACTCAGGAACTCTATCATAACACAACAGTTCATAGCTTCATCAAAACTTCACGTGGACCTCTGAGACTTCTGGTGGATAGACTAGATATACTTAGCATTAAACCCTTTAGACCACAATGACCGAACATCAATGTATAGATCAAAGCTCCTTCATGACCTTCAATGATACACTGGAAACCTGTAACACCTCTTTTAACAATTTTTTTGATATCCTCGACATTTAAATCATCTGAAGTATAGAAGGCTAATAGTGTTGAAATCAATGACAACCACATATCAACAACACAACCATAACATCCAACAGATTGAACCCTAATAGAAACCCTAATTGAATGTTAACCCTAACCATGACCCCAAGTTTTCTTCTAGAACCCTAACCCTCTTTGAGCCATAATTAAGTTATAACCCTAATCATAATCATATTTTGTTGTACCCAAACCAATTTTTTTTTGCTTCATTAAGGCATTTTGCATTTAAAAGTCTAAACCTTGTTAAAATGTTGTAAAACGCAGTTTTGGGAAATACCAAGCATGGGGTTTTTGTCAATAGTTTGTCAGTCAAAGTCAGTTATATTGATCAAAGCCTAAAGCAGAGACTCAGAATAGAGCTTTTCACGATGGAGGAGCCTCTCATGACGACATTTCATATTGCAAACGGTCATTTCAATGATCAAAATGGAGTTTTCAGTGATCAAAATATGAAGATTTCAGAGGAGAAAGCACAAAAGCGCAAGTATAGCCCAGGGGTGCCCAGCTTGTTGAAGGTCAAGATCTTGTTTAAAATGCTCAAGCATCTAGTCAATCTTTTTAGAATTAGTCTGGCTATCCGTGGAGCTATTCAGCAAGGCTTTCCGAGACCCACAACTCCGGCAAAGGATGACAGAAGTTGAAATCCCTAAATTGTTAGATGTGAGAAATTTGTCATTTTTAGGCAAAAGCGCGCCTCTAGCCTGAGGGCGCCCATCTTAAGGAGGGGGTAAATCTCGACAGTTTTGATGGTGAATACAGTCAATTTGTTCACGACTAGTCCGCTTATCCAACGAGATATCAAGCGCGGTCATCCGAATCACAGAACTCCGGTGGCAGTCATCCAAAGATCAGCTTAAAATGGAGTTTTCACGTTTCTGAGCTTCTCCGTTTGTTCCCAGTGCAAGTACAAGCCAGGGGCGCTGGCTTAAAGTACCCTTCAGATGGCAAAATTTGTAGACAAAGTCTTCCTAACATCAGTAGTATTCTAGCTCAGCTCCGCAATGCACCATTCTGCTTGTCAATCCGACATTCCAGGTGGTCGTGGCAGAGATTCTACCAAGCATGTAATTTTACGGGCAGGCCAACAAATGATTTTCAGTGTATTTTTACAGTCTAGATGCGTCTAGCCTTTAGGCCTGTCAGATGAGCTCGTTCGCGTTCGAAGTCTTCACGACTATTGAGCGTTATCATTTTATCTTTCCAACGAGCATAGCCGTCAGCCTTCAGGATTTGGCAGTCGCTCGTGCGTGCGAGGTCTTTAGTGTAATCTTGCAAAGTGATGATGTCCGAAAAATGGCCAAGTCTGGAGCGGTAATTTTATTTAAAATACGCACTGGAGTTTTTGAGGTCTTAGAAGCAGTTTTCTTGCTTCGTCACCTCCAGAGACTTCTCTTGTGGGCCCTTCTGGCTGTCCGTTAAAACGGATAATTCCTGAATCGGGTCATCCCAGCTCCAAATATCAGAGGTCGAAGTAGGGTACTTGATGTAAGCTCGACTTTCATCAAAATGACACCAGTGCAACCTAGAGCCAGGGGCGCTTCTATTTTTGAGGCCTTTAACACAGCTTTCAGGTGTCATGCATACAGCCGTTGGATGCAGAATGTCTCCAGTCATGCAGTGAGCTTCATCTCGTATCAGCAGGGTTCACCGTTTGCCGGCAGCAGCCGTTTGAAGTGTCGGACGACAGTTTAGGAAAATGGCTAAGTCTAGAACCCGTAAAGCAATTTAATCAGGTGCGCTTAATTTTTCAAGGAGTTAAACGATGGATTTTGCAGTTATGTCTCCCAGCAGACATTTCTTCCTTGTTCAGTAGGCTTTCCGATGAATATCTCAGATCAGTCTCAACATCACCCGGTCATCCGGAAATCAGTGTCGAAGTTGGCCAGTCATAACAGTGCTGTCAGCTATTAAATAGGGAGTTAGTAAAAAATGAAGTATCTTGAGCAAATGGACGCCTATGTGCTCAAAAGATGACTTTTCGGAATCGTTGAAGTCTCACGATGAATCTCAGAGCTTCACCCGGGTTGTCAACTGAAGTTCCAAATTTGCTTATTTATAAATAGCAATTTTCTATTTTTAGCACCCTTGCTAATTGCATGATAATAAATATTTTATTATTATTTGAGCTTCCAGTCAGTGGCAGTGCAACTGAAGGGCAACCAATCAGAGGACTTCTATTATTGTCAGGGTTTTGAATTCTTGCAGTTGTCAGATTAATGCGAATTTCATCTTCTTTAAGCATGGCGCCTTCTTCATTTATCATTCATATTTTCAAGAGAATTCGTATTTTTCAAGGAGATTCATATTTTCTTCAAAGGGAAAATCGTAATTCTCAAAGGCAAATTTTGTCAAAGGAAATTCATAATTTTGAAGCAAAATTCGTTTTTCTTCAAGGCAAAGGCGTATTTTCAAGCAAAATTCGTTTTTCTTCATTCACAAGGCGTATTTTCAAGGGAGATTCGTATTTCTCAAACAAAGGCAGATTTCTCATCTATTTGCAAAGGCGATTTCTCCAATCACATTCTTTTGCAGGTTAAAGTTCACAGTTCTCAGCAATTCAAAGAAATCTTGAGCGATTTTCACAGAAGAAGACATACAAAAAACATCTTTTTCCTCCTTGGTTCTCAGATTTCTCTCAGTTTTCAATTCGCATGTTCCTGAAATTGGAAAATTTGACAAGTCTCAGCATCTGGATCATTTTCATATAGCTTCCTCGAATTAAAATCGTGCGTTTTATTTTTCAGGAATTTTTAACTCCAGAGCATCAGTTCTCGAGTTTCTAATTTTCTCAACTGAAAAGTCTTTGCATGGTCGAGTAGAAGTTAGATTTTCGCATTTCTGACATTCTGGGTTGTCTTAGAATCTTCTTCTGGACAAAACCCATATCTTAGATTTTCACCGAAAATAACTCTTCGAAAGGCTATTTTTAGCCTCAGCAGGCTATTTTTAGTTTTCCAGAAGAGTTGTCAGAATATAGCCGTGTTCACAGTCAACAGGCGAGTTTTTCAGAGTACAGTACACACAGACTGAATTCAAGACCAAATTGGTCTTAATTCATGATTTCGTTAGAAAAGCTGAGACCGATTTGTATCGAGCTGTAGAGGAGATGTTGGAGCCGCCAAAGTTACCAGTCAGTGAAATGCTAGGTTGAGTGTGCAAATATTGCCAAGATTGCTCAAGTTGCTGACATTCAGATGCTGATGCAGTTGACAGCCTCGTTGAGGGATTGATTTACTCGAGATCACACATAGTAAACTTCAGTTCCCACCTCTCAGGATAGACATTACACACACGAGTTGAACTTGGTGTTACCCTTTCAAGTTAACTTGATGTTGTCATCACATGCATATCTATTCTGAGATTTTCCTTATTTACTTGGAGTTTCTTTTAGGGTTTTTTTTACGTTAACTGATGGTAGTCTTCCAGTTAACTTGCTTTCAATAAGGACATGCATGCTCGCACAATTGTCCATTTTAGATGTTTGCTAATCGATGGTAGTTTTCCGCTTAACTCCGTATAGTTTACTTCATTAGGGTTTAATAAAATCTTGCATGCATTGCAAGACTGTAGATGACTCAAGGTGATTTTAGGGTTCCCTACACCTTGATGTATATAAATAAGAGCTTTGCTCATTTGTAAATAACTTTTGCTTGAGAGAGAAATATATGCTGCGCCTACCTTGCCCTCAATATTGCTCTTTTGGTATTTGTTCATGTGTCTTCGCTATTACGATTAATTGTTATGCCACATAGGGTTTCAAGAGATTGTAATGGTGAATTCTTTTTGTTTTGTGCATATTTACCATTGAGGTCAATTGTTATGCCACATAGGGTTTCAAGAGATTGAGATGATAAATCTATTTTATGTATATTTACCATTGTGATCAATCGTTATGCCACACAGGGTTTCGAGAAATTACGGTGATAAATCTGTTTTGTGAATCTTTATCATTATAATCAAGGGTTGTTTGTGAAGTCTTTACTATTTCGATCAAGTGTTATGCCACATAGGGTTTCATAAGATCGTCATGGTAAATTCTTAAATCTGTTTGTGCCCAATAAGCTTGTTTAGATTGAGATGATAGTTGCGCCACCTTGCCTTCAAGTAGAGAATCTAAACACGTTTATCGTCTATAATCATCCCCGCTCCATTTCCTCATGCTCTGTTTTCTTGAGGAAACTGGATAGATTTAAAGTAGTTAGCTTAGTTGTAGTTAATGATCTGCGAAACTAGAAAATCCTTAGCTGCAACGTTCTTGGTTTTCTTAACCTTTCGCCTCTTCCAGCTGAGAACAAAAAGATAGGACTTAGATTACTTTTCTTTTCCATGTATTCCAGCACAACGAGGGAGCTTCCCCTCCTAATTTGAAGAGCACTCATTGCGTAGTGTACATAGCTGTCCATACAAACCTGCACTCCAGAGGTGTTAGATTTTACGCCAACATATTTATAACACTAAGCCTAATTCTAATGGTAACGCTAATTCTACCTATAAGCTTAATTGAACCCTAATTCTAACCCTAAATTTAATCAAACCCTAACTTCCTTATTAAACCATAATTAAAAATTAACCCTAACCTTAACACTAACATAAGGATTTATCTTACAACGTGAATTGGACCCTAACACCAACCCTCAATGAAACATAGTCTTAATGATAAAATTAATAGAATCCTAATCCTAATTAAAGCTTAATCCTAACCTAAGTGAACTCTTATTCTAATCATAAATCTAACACTAATAGAACTCTAATCCTAACCCTATCTCTAATTAAACCCTAGCCCTAATTAAATTTTAACCTTAATTGAACCCTAACCCTAATTTAATCCTAACCCTAACCCTGATTAAATCTTAACCTTAATTATAACCCTAATTTATGCCTACCCCTTATTTAATCCTAGCTTAACTCTTACCATAATATAACCCTAAAACTAACAATAACCTTTACCCTAAGTTAACCCTAATTCCTACCTTAACCATACTTTAACCCTAACTCCAACCCTAACCATAATTTAACCCTAACCATATAGAGCTCTTATTGAATTGTAACCCTAATTGATCCCTAACGCAAATTGAATAGTAACTGAACTGTAAACCTAAGTGAATAGTAACCTTAATTGGACTCTAAGAATAACCTTAATTAAACCCTAACCATAACTAAAAATTAACCCTAACTTTAACCCTAACCCTAATTTAACCTTATCCCTAATTGAACCCTAACCCTAACCCTAATTCAAGCCTAATTTTATTTGAACCCTAACCCCAAATAAATTGAATCCCTAACCATAATCATAACTCTAATTGAATTGTAATTTTAATTAAATTCTAACCCAAACCTAACCAAACTCTAATTCAAAACCTAATTGTAAATCTAATTTAACTCTAATCCTAACCCTAAGTCTAATTAAACCATAACCCTAGTTGAATGATAATTGAACCCTAACCTTAAACCTAATTAAATCTTAATCCTAATTGAATCTTGATTGAAACCCTAATTAAATCTTAATCCTAATTGAATCTTGATTGAACCTTAAACCTAGTTGTGTCATTTATAATCCTAACTCTGATTGAATTGTAGCCCTAACTTTGTATGAAAGTGCTTCCCTCATCCTAGGTGAGAGGAGATTGATTTCTATCTGTAGACACTGAAAAATGCCCTAGTTAATATTATGCACTTGAAATAGATTTATTAACATAATTTCTTCTTTCAACCCATCCTCTTTTTGCTTAATTAATTCAATTAGTCTAGATAATTAATTAATTACATAATTTTTGACTATTAGCCTAATTCATTTAATTAGGTTAATTCATCTCTTGTCACACTAACAATTCATCTCATTAAATAAAATAAATCAAAGCATTTAATTTAATCTCCTAAGTCATCTTATTAAATAACCCTAGGTTATTTAATTATATCATTCTACCTCTCCCCTATGTATTAAATCATCTAATGTAATAAAGTTTGTTGTAATTAGTTGTTGTCTCTCGTCTATTCATATCTTTATCTTGTAAATCAGTCATGTCAATCAAACTATGTGGTCTCTGCGTGTATAACGTAGGAAAGGATAATCTTTGGTCAGTCCCCAAGGCCCCTAGGATAGGTCCTTAGGTTAGGTTCGTGGTTGTAAACTCTTTGAAAATCCAAAAAATCTAGATAACTCTCCCCGAAAATCCCAAAAAAAATCATCTAGATAACTCTTTGAAAATCCCAAAAACATCCAAAAAAACTTAAAAAACACAAAAACATTTGAAAATGGAAAATCTAAAAATAATAGAAAACGTTCAAAAAACCTAAAAAGCATTAAATATTCAGAAAACCCTAAACAACCTTAGAAAATTGAAAATTCCTAAACATTCACATAAAAATTCAAAAAGACCAAAAATTGCCTCAAAACATTTCAAAATCCCAAAAGCATTGAAATATTCTATAAAATAAAAATCCATCCATCCCATCTCGCTTTCGCTCACAATAAAATTTCATGCATAATAAAACAATCATCACCTTCACCCTTTGGAAAAACAAGTAGAAAACAAGCATAGCAGGTCGTAAAGTACAAACCTAAAAGTCCAAAATCTACAGTCTAAATCATAGATAAATATGTCAATGAAGTTTATAGCAATGGATCATCTTAGCATCATTAGCACAACATCAAACAAACCATCTAATCAACATGTCCTAGGATGTATCCTTCCTGCGATGGACATCAGTATCAGGTATCATTCTAGCTAAACTTAAACTAGGCAAGAGTTATAGATAACACTGACTATTTGTCTTTGATATTTTCTTATGATTTATCTTAATGACCCATTCCGAGGACCTCTCGATGATATCTATCTAAAATTATTTAGAGAGAAAGGAATGAGGCATTGATCATTATCTTTCATTTGTTGCACTTGTGGATACCCTTGTAAAATAATCTTGGTTCATACTTGCTTAGTTGTGTGTAGGGAGGTCATTTGGGGTATGTTGTTGACTATTGCGTATGCTTTGGTCCAATATGTTCTAAACGTCTAACTTACATTCCAACAAAATTTCCATATATCAAGATCTGAAAAAGAACTATCCTATCATTTTATCGAGTCAAAGTCCATTACACTAGATACAACATCGTCCTAGTTATCAATACCTTGATGCATCGTATCTATGTGTTATATCAAACAATAAGGAACGGAAAAAAATCCCAATCTTGAAATGTGAGCATCTCATCCTGCATTTCATCCTACATTTTACATTGTCTCGTCACCATCTCTAATAAAGTCTCGATGGATCAAGGACTTGTTGGATCTTTTGAAGAAATCATCATCATCAATGGTTATTCATTCTTTATTCTTCTATCTTCTCTCTGCACTAACCTGGTATCATGAAACTCAACAAAAATATCATCAATGCATCCACCCTGCATCCACAAATCCTCAACATACATGCATCTCATAATAATATCATAATCATCCATCCATTAGCATAATCATTGCATATCATATCATACATTCTACATAATCATTTAAGTTATGATGAATAATATAGATTTGTTATTCTAAGCATCTTAAATCATTGCACACCATAAGCATTTGCATCCATACATCCAAATGCATACATCATCATCATTAAAACATGCATAGAAAATATACAAGAATAAATGTATCCTTAATATCTGCATATCATAATCATCCATACATAAAATAAAATGAGCACATCATAGCATGAATCATCTATATCCGTATCATATATATCAAAAATGTGTCATGGTACAAAATATGGATTAGTGTATGTGCATCAATAAAAAGGTACAATATCCACGAGGCTATCAAAAAGGAGCCCATGAATGTATATTAATGATAAAGAATGGGGAAAATCAAAATGTGTCTGTACATCAAAAAGCTAGCCTTGGTGGTTGCTACCCTCTCCAGCCTGCTGCTCAAGCTGCTCCTCTGCTTGAGGCCGCACATCACTCTGTTGTGAGAAATCTAACTGTCTCATCCCTGAGGGAACATCTATGTGGTAATGCTACCTATAATATGCAACCTCATGTAAAACCTCTCTATATAACTAAATTGACACTATTCAACCCTGGGTAGAACTCACAAGGCTCTCTATCTACTATCGTTTGGCTACCTCTTGGTCTCTCTCACTAGTGACAGCCTATACTCCCTATAGCATTGCATCCCTCTCTGTTGTCACCGAAATAAAATACTGTAGACATCTAAATTTGGACACTTAATTTATCCAAATTCATCCCCTTTCCTCTTATCCAAGTTAATTAAGTAATATTACTATTATTTAATTAATACCTTTAATTCTGCCAAATCCTTAAGGTATTTAATTAATAATTAAATACCTTACCCTCCTTAATCCTCTTTTCATCAAATAAATTAAATAAATATTACATTTATTTTCTTCACATGTCATTTTCATTTAATCCTAATCCATCTCCTAATTTATTCATTAGGGATGTGCACATGCCTAATCCTTGATTAGGATGTGTCACATCCTCCAACTTTTGCAAGTTGGCTTCTAATCCTCATTTATCTTCTAATTACTGATTAATTAAGCCTAATCATTCTCCAAGGAATTTTTAATTCCTTTTTATTCTTCCTAGATTCCCCTCTTTTATATGTGAATTTTTAATTCATATTCCATCCTTCCAAGGCTTCTAGAACCTTTGACTTGTCACAATCTCCACATGTGACCAACCTTGGACTTGTCACAATCTCCACATGTGACCAAGTCCCACCTTTTTGGAGCCCATCTTTTATCTTTTAGACTTTCCTAGGAATGTGAATTTTTAATTCACATTTATATCCCCAACCACCTTTCTTTTTCCCATGTAGATTTTTGAGGAATTCCAAAATTCCTCAAAAGTCCCTTTCACTCCCACTTGGAGACAAGAAATCCCTTTTTGTGGAAATCTCCTCACTCCCCAAGGTGCATGTCCTTTTTCCACCTCATGTACCTTCTTGACACCTCACCTCCATCTCATATCCTCTTGGCCACTTCACCCTCCACATGTCAAGATGTGAGGGCTTGTGGGTTCTCAACCCACCATAGCCCTTCATCTTGGCCTTGTTGGATCAATCTTGACCGTGGAATTCTCTAGAGAATTCAAATTCATCTATAAATACCCCCTACTCAAGGGAATTTTAGAACACTTAGCCATTTGATAACTACATGCTGCCAAATTACATCCTCAATCCTTTGCCATCATTTAGCCATCTCTCTTGATCATATTGCACATTGAATCTTGCATTTTAGTCATTCAAACAATCATCTAAGGAGCACACAATCAATTCCAAGCAAGGGCCAATCAAAGAGATATCAACAACAAGGGAGGTAAAATTGTTTGTGTTTCATTTTATTTACATTCCTTTTCGTTATATCACTCTTTTGGCTAATTTTGAGGTGTCCTTGGTATTTTGTCATTCACATTTCTTAGTTAGTTTGCACATTTAAAGTAGGATAAATTCCAAGGTATCACACCTACTACCTTGCTTGATCTCACTTGACAGTAATTGCCACAACTTGGTGGGCTTGATCCCACTTAGCAGTCAATACCTACACTTGCTATTGCAACTATTGAATCTGTGCATCTCACACATCTAGTGGCGGAGGTGGTGGTGTGGCATGTTGCTGTACTACCTAATGAGCCAATGGAGGTTGATGTACAATTGGAGGTGCCAACGAATCCTATCCATCCTTTCCATCCTGGCCATCCCGGCCTCCCTGTCCTCTGCCTTGTGGTCTCCCTTTGGGAGGAGGACCTTCAAGATTTGTCAGACATCTTGGTGGCACAAACCAATCATCATATGTTGGCATCATCTGTATAATCAGTTGTCCCTAATCATAGGACCAAGGTTGGGCAACCAACTATCTAAAGCTGTCAATGACCTCTACTATTGGAATCGTTGCTCCCCAAGTCAGAACTTGGCTAGTTGCTCTCACAAAAATTGCTCTATAGGCATTGTCAGGCTTGTCCTGTATATTGCCAAATTGTCTAGAAACCCAATCAGGAAGGTACCACTCTATCATGGTGTGCTCTCAACCCTGCATATAACAGGCCTGCCTGGAAAAATAGAGCTGCTATACATCATCAAACCATGGTGACATCTAAAGCCATGTGCGCCGGTGAAACATTGCCATATCATCTAGAACCCATCTCTAGGTAGGAAGCCCAATCTATCTAGTGTGCCTAAGAGTGATGGCACCTCGATATCTCCATATGATGGGATCATCTGGCTTTGTGTTTTCCATCTGTACAAGAGGTTGAAGAACGAAAATGTGCTCCCATACCTAGATATGAAGAAGAGTCACCTTTGCACTAATGATCTACCATCATAGTAGACAAAATAATGCAAATCATGATATAAGGAGGCTAGCATCACAGGCCCCCATGCAAACAGAGTCCTAAATAGTATGTGATGCCATGCTAAACCCCATCTTGGACCAAAGAATCAACCACATCTGTCTGGTGTCACCAAACCTGAAATGATGGCCATGATGATCAATCTGAAGGTTGGTACATAACCTTTGTATGTCTCGAAATCAATCTGAGAGGTCACTAATGCAATCTGGTCCAACTCCATCACCTCTAGGCACACATTGAATCCAACATTGGGATCATATATCATGCACTCGCCATGAATCAAAATATTTAGTATGCACCAAACGTTCTCCAATGTGATTGCCACCTCACCTGTCAGAAGGTAAAATGATGAGGTCTCCTTGTTCCATCTCTCACACAACACTATGATCATGGCCAAATGTGTCCTAATCACTGGTGTATATGCAATGTACCACAATCCAATCTCTCCCAGGTGCTCTTGGTGAAAATCCGATAAATCTCCCAATCTCTCAAGGATAGTGGGTATGTGCTCTCTTGACATCAATGGTGGGATAACCTCCTGCATTCATAATGCACATGATGCTAAGAAATCATCAAAGTTTAGAATTATTTGAAGTTTCTAGCTTCAAAACCACAAATGCATCATTGTTTATGAATGTGTCACTATATTCAAAATGCAAACAACAATTCCTGATGCATTTGTAACCTCAAATCATGAAAAAGCATCACCATATAAGGTGGCATCACCTTTTGAATTCTAACCCTAACTTTCTAATTGACATGTGTGTCACCAAATAAGCTGACATCGCCATTTACAAATTGAAAACCCCAAATTCAAATAAAAAATAGTGTTGGCATATAAGTATGCATTGCTATATCTCAAATGGGCATCACCAATTTAAGTTTGGGTGCCGCTATATAGCGACACCCACAAAATTCAAAATCTAATGCCTAATAAATGCATCAAAATTTCAAATTTCAAATCGGGTTTCAAATCACATACTGGTGGTCCTGTGCCTGGGAGTCATTGGAACTCTTACACTCGATCGAAGATGTGTCAGGGAAGAACACGATGCACCATTTCATTGAAGGTTCATAGCTCAAATCACAAGAAATATTCAAGCGTGAATGTACAATTGAATTGAAAATGACCCCTCTTAACCTATTTAAGCTAGAAAATTAGGGTGTTTTGCCCTAATTTAACCTTAATAATAGGGTTTCTCATCATTTTCACCAATTTTTCCAATCTGAACCTAATTTCACATCATTTTTCCTATTTTTGCACTATTCTTGCATCCCATAACCTTTCTAGACCCTTGGGGAAACTTTTAACCTTTGTTGAGAAAGCAACCCAAAATTTAAAATTTCTGTCTGATTTCTCGAGGGGGCAGGGAGTCAGCTTTATCCTTCCACTGGGGCATCTAAAAAATGAGAAATTTTTTATTTTTTGATTCGAGCAACATTTTTATCCAAAAATTATTGTTCTTTGAACCAAATCATTTCTTCTTTTGACCCATCCTCTTTTTTCTTAATTAATTCAATTAGTCTAGCTAATTAATTAATTACATCATTTTTTACTATTAGACTAATTCATTTAATTAGGTTAATTCATCTCTTGTCACGCTAACAATTCATCTCATTAAATTAATTAAATCAAAATATTTAATTTAATCTCCTAAGTCATCTTATTTAATTAAATAACCCTAAGTTATTTAATGAAATATCATTCTACCCCTCCCCTATTTATTAAATCATCTAATTTAATAAATATAATTATAATTCTTCTAATCCCCTAATTGCATGATTAAACATCATTTAATTAGAAATTAAACTAATTGTTCATATAATCCTCTAATTCTCTAATTGCATAAATTAAACCTTGTTTAAATTAGCAATTGAACTAATCTTCTTCTAATCAAAGGGAATATTCCCATGGAATATTCTTTATCCTTTTGCACAATTAAAACTTTGTTTTAATTTGAAAATTCCTCCTTTATCCTCATCCAAAGGAATATTCTCTCTCTCTCTCTCTCTCTCTCTCTCTCTCTCTCTCCCCTCCAATCAACTCACTTCGATTCTTCAACAAGATAAACCCTTTAACCCCTTTGGCAAGTCACCTTTGACCTATGTGAGCAGGTCAAAAGTTTGTTTGTTTGAACCAAGTTTGAGCCCTTGATTAAATTCCATCATGCATTCTCATTTGTTGATGAGAATCCATGATCCATGCCTCTCATCTCTTTCATCTTGAACCATTGATAAGCTTTTTCAATTTCATCCACTCAATTCTCATTTGGTTTTCTATAAATAGAACACTATTCATAGCTAAATGGATCCTTATTTTACTACAAAGTTATGTTGTTAATTTTTCTTACATACTCACTCATATTTTGCACACATATAGCTTATTTTTAGTTTATTTCAATTGCATATTAGCTTAGAGATTTCATTAATGGCTTCCATGCATCCATCCTAGTTTGTAAATAGATTAGGGTTTTCATCTTTTAGCATCATTTCAGTTTAAATTAGCATAGATTAGCTTAGCATTATCTTAACTAGTTTATATTTAGCAAAAAATCATGGTAACCTAGATTGCATCATGTTCATTTTCATCATAATCTAGGTTTTTCATACACATCACTATGGTTTCATCGATTCTCTTCCATAGAATTGACTGAAACAGGATTGGGGAAGGGTCATTGTTCCACGTCAACAGGACACCAATTCCACAATGAGATAAGTATTAGATAGAATAGGAATAGATGTTTTTATAGCTTTCATAATTTAGTATGCTACTAGTTTTGATTAAATTTTTACTTTCAGTCTTTATCTAACTAATCTTGTTGAGATTCGAGTACCTGTGGCTATGTCTTGCTTTGATTCTCCATTGATCAAGCATGATTAGGCCTATACTGGTATCATCAACATCGACATTATCCATTTCTTTTTTATTCAAATTTTCTTATTTTCTTTCTTAGTGTTATTTTTATGGTATTATTGCATCCTTCACTTTAATTGAGTTGGAAGTTAATTTATTGTGAGCAAAATTTAATGTTTGTGGTAGAATTTTGAATGAGATAACCAATAACATGCACCAAAATATCTTAAATTCTAAAACATGTAAGATGCATACTCATTCTAGGGATTTTGGGGTGCATTTGAAAAAGATCTTGAAGTGCATGTACACCATGATCTCTCTCTCTCTCTCACACATATATAAATATAATATATACTTTATTATTCTTTGCTTATATAATTTCTTCTTACAAATTAACTCCACATTATCAAATAGTTCAGAGTAATAATAAAAGATACCTATATAATTTAGAGTAGTTATTTATTTTTATTTAAAAAAAAAAAAGTATTGGGAGTCTTATTTTTTCTTTACCTATGTTTGTGTAATGATTTTCCATTAACTATACTCCTAAACTGATCTTGAAAACTAATGCATTCCAATGGATAGACCAACAACATATTATGTTCCCACTAATGCCATCCAAGCTTGCCATTCACATCCAACTACCCCCCTTTCCATCAAACTTCTCCTCTATACATAAGAGTTATACTTTTTTTAAATGAAGTTATGATATTAATAGATAAGTTTTAACCCATGTAAATCTACTTAAGAGTATTGGTTGAGGGCCATTTAAGAGAAATATTATTGCTAGCAGTGGTGTCAATTCAAGGACTGCTTGCATAACCATAGTACTGCTAGTGTAGGCCATGATTAACTCCTTCACAAGTACAATAACTTCAATTGGGAGGATGAGACTTATAACGAAGCATGTGATCATCACAACCACCAAAAATCTTGTAGTCACGAAACCTCTTGCTCCCAACTCATTCTCAAAAATTGTACTACAAAAAGAAAAAAATCAGTTTAGAGTTTAAGCTTCCACAATCCATATCATAGTTAACAAAAATAAGTTAAGAATTTAAGTCTCACAATCCACAATATTTTAAAAATATATATACTTAAGAACCCGTCAGTCTCATCTTGCTGACAGGTTGTAAAAAAAAATCCCATGCCCAGATTTCATTAGAAAATATTTTTACGAAATACACAAGGCAATAACTTGAAAGTGACATATAATTAACAACTCTGGAAAAGCACAAAATATCGAACATGGTTGGATGGAATGTTTAAAAAATGAGAAAGTTGCACCCATTGTGCAATAATATTATTATGACATTTAGAATTTCATGAACTTGAAGGCATGAAAATCAAGAGTGAATGCCACAGGAAGAGGATTTCACATTGTTGGGAATCTATTCCACAAAGTAGGAGTTCTTTATTTGTACATTCATCATGTAATCATCTACCTCCTTAGAGCTCATCTTCCCATGGAACATGGCAGAGGCGATCAGGTAATGACTGTGTTGGAGATCGAAAACACACATCATGTTCTTTGAGTCCCACGTCTGTCGAGTCAACTTCGGGATTGTAAGAACGTGGTATGGCTACGACTTGCGGGAGGTCAATGGGGAAAATCCAACCATGAAGAAATGCAGGCAAAGGAAGGGAATCAGATTCATGTCTAGCTTTCTCAAATATGAGTTTAGCTGATCGAGGAACCAGAGGCAGCAGGTCACTCTACTCATTGTGGCTGAGATCAAATGGTTCAAATCTCCAACTGTTCCACCATAACAAATGATTAAGCCCCTTCAGATTTTAAATTAATCGGATATTTTCACAATAACGATGTTTTAAATACATTGTTTAAGAAAAAACTGTTGCAAGTCATAGTCGATTATACAGGTCACAAACAAATGCATTTAAGATCAAGATAATATAGAATTGTTGTAGAAGTAGTGGAGAAAATTTATATCTAAAATATTTCATCAAGAAAGAATATCAATTGAAATTTTCACAGAAAAACTTTGGTGGCTGGATTATAACTAACCTATTATCACAAAAGATATAAAGTGCATCATTATCCACGACCATGCACTCATCGACATTATCCACCAGTTGGTGCACTGACAGTGTAGCATTGTAGGGCTCCACAACTGTGTTCGACACTTTCAGAGAAGGAAACAAAGAGAAAGTGAGAATCACACGGTCCATGAGTAGAGCCCTAGGAACAAATATTCTAAAATTGGCCTCATTGTAATACACATTCACTCTCTCCAGCTAAAGATTAGATGTTCCATGGTATCGACTTATGGGATCAATCCAAACAACTCCCTAAAATTTTGCCTTGATCCAATTGCCACGTTGCCCTCCTTGATGCCACAACCATTCTCTTTGGTTCGACCAAAGAATGTAAAGGTTTTGAGGGAACATGAGTAGAATGGGGTGAAAATGCTTCAGAAAATAAAATGGTTGGCAAAAGACTATTCATTAAGGTGTGATTTGTAACTGCTAGGGGGTTTCAACTTTTCTTAACACCAATTTAAAACATGAGAGGTTTTTATGTTAGGCCAGTTGTTTCCTTTTCCATTCTCACCAACTAGTGTAACACCAACCACTACCTCTTCCACTCCCGCCAACCTCTGATGCCTATTGACTACCATTTTAACATCAAAATAAATGCAATGGATAAAAATGTACATAGGTTGTTTCCACCATTATGCCACTGTAGAACACCTCTTGGCATAATTAATAAAAAATTACATAATCATTTAAAATGCACATTATTAATTATTAAAATTATGTACACAATATATTAATCTTTATAATGTAAATTTTAGGATATTATATTCTAGTTTAGGATAAGTTCACAAAGATGGGGTCAAAAAGAGTTCTTAAGTGGCCACTTTTTTTTGAAATTAGGAAAAATGACTTTGGATGAGAAATTAAGGATAGTTACACTCAAAATTTTAAGGTGCAACAAAAACAAGAGTCATAGTGCTCTGAATCTACTTTCTAAACTACTAATATTTTTTGAAAATGGTAGAGATTAAAGGGTTCAAAAAGTGGGGCCACACAAATTGGTCCTATTTTTTCAAAAAAAATATAACATAACATTTGTTGTGGCCCCTCTAAAATGTTAACTTTTTTCTAGTATTTTTAAAATCATTTTAGTGAGAAATTATCGAACACCTTGTAGTTTGTCACTAACTTTTTTGATTTTTTTTAATGAATATATGAGTTTATACTAATTTTCAAAGTGGACACATTTTGAAAAATAGAAATTTGAGCATGCTCCCTCTTAATTTTTTTGAAAATTAATGAAAAATCCTTTTTTTTAATATGCGTAGAATGGAGTCTAGTTTCTAAAAATGTAATTTATTTGAAATTTCAATGAACGGTTAAAAAATAAAGTAAAAATTACCAAACATTGGTTTTTGACAAAAAATAGATACACAAACAAAAGAAATTAGAGATGAAATTCTTAACATAGTCAAAATGTAAAAAAACTTACATGGTTAGATAACTGAGAGAGTTTAACATTATCCAAGTTTTTTTTACTTGATCTTGAAACACATGCAAACCTAATGGGGAGCATGCTTGAGATTATCTATTTTTTTTCTAGAATCATGAAAAACACGCTTTTGGGAATTTTAAAGTGAGTCTAAACCTTTGGGTTGGAAATCCAAAGCAAATCCAAGCCAAAGGCTTGGAAATCCCTAAAATAGACAAAAACATGAGCACATTATAACATGTTCATGTTATTTGAATGCATTGAAAAAATGTGAGTATGTTATAATGCATTCAAATTTTGTCAATGCTTTCACAAAATATGGGCACGTTGTAACACACTCGCATTATATTTTGCATTGAAAATTTGTCCTTATCTTTTTTCTCTCTTCTTTTTCTCCGTCTTTCAATGAAACTATTACATGATAAACATTTAAGTTGACATTTGCTTTATTATACTTTAAGTTATATTCCATGTATATAGTTTTAGGATGTTTGAGAGTCATATCGGATCTATAGGAGTTATAATGCAAATTCTTGTTTTTGAAAGATTTTATAATTTTTTAGACAATCAAATTTCAATAATCAAGAGGTCAAATTTCAATAATTAACAAGTTATATCATCTTTCTCTTTCACTCTCTTATTATTTATCCCTTATGCTCTAGACCTCTCTCTCACTCTCCCCTCTCTACTTCTCTCTATCTCACTCTCCCCCCTCTATACTCTCTCTCTCTCTCTCCCCCTTCCTCCCCCTCCTCCCCCTCTCTCTCTCACCTCTATCTCCATCCCTACCTCTCCCTCCATCCCCTCTCTACTTCTCCTTGTCTCTCCTCTCTCTCTTTCTACCTCTCCTTCCCTCTCTCTACTTACCTCTCCATCCATCACTCTTTGTCTCTCTATTTCACCCATGTCTCCCTCCTTACCTCTTTCCCTCTATAGTCTTTATCTCTCCTCTCCCTCCCACTACCTACCTCTCTCTCTCTCTCTCTCTCCCTCTCTCCCTCCCCCCTATTTTTCTCTTACTCTCTCCTCTCTATCTAGCCATTCTCTCTCCCCCTCCCTCCCTCTCACTCTCTCCTCTCTATCTCACCATTCACCCTCTCTCTAATTATCTTAATCTCACCTATCCATCTTTACCTCTCCCTCCCTCCCCTTACTCTCTATCTCTACTCTCTATTTCATTTATCCCTCTCTACCTTTCCCTCCTTCCCACCTCCCTCTCTCTCTCTCTCTTTCCCATTCTCTCCTTCCCTCTCTACTTCTTTCTATCTCACCACTCTCTCTACATCTCTCTTCGTCTCCCTCTCTCTCTCCTTCCATCTCTACTCTCTCACCTCTCTCTCTTACACACACACATACACACCTCCATCTCCCTCCATACTTCTCCCTCCCTCTCTCCCTCTACCTCTCCCCATCAATCTCTCCCTCTATCGATCTATCTCTCTTTATCTCTTTATCTCACCTATGTCTCCTCCCTACCTCTTTCCATCTCTACTCTCTCTAGCTCTCTCCCCTCCCTCCCCTTTGTTCGCTCATTTCCAATATCTCCTCTATATCTCACCATTCTCTCTCCATCTCTCTCACTCTCCATATCACTATGTCACCATTCTCTCTCTCTACTTTTCATCATCTCACACCTCCCTCTTTACATATCCCTCCCTTCCCTCTCTCTCCCACCCTCCCTCCTTTCCTCTGTCTACTTCTCTTTATCTCACCTGTCCCTCACCACCTCTCCCACTATCCCATCTCTCTCTATATTCTCTCCTTCCCTCTCTCCTCTCTATCTCACCACTCTCTCTCCATCTCACTTTCCCTCTCTCCCTCCTTCCCTCTCTAATTATCTATCCCTCTCTCTCTCGCCTCTCTCTACCTATGCCTCCCTACATATCCCTCCCTCTCTTCTTCCCTCTCCACACCTCTATATCTCCCATCTCTCTCTACCTATCTCTCCCTCCATCACTCCCTACTCTCTCCAATCTATCTCACCATTCTCTCTCTCTCTCTCTCTCTCTCTCTCACACCTCTATCTCCCTCCCTACATTCCCTTCCTCCCCCTCTTTATCTCTCATTCTGTCCTTTGTATCTAACCATTATCTCTATTTATGTGTATCTTACCTCTCCCTCCATCTCCTCTCTCTCTCCCACCCTCCCTCCTTCCCTTTCTCTATATCTCTATCTCTCTGTACTTCTCACTATCTCACCTATACCTCTCTCTCATTCTCTCCTTCCCTCTCTACTTCTCTCTATCTCACCATTATCTCTCCATCTTAGTCTCCCTCCCTCCCACCCTTCCCTCTCTAATCTCTCACCTCTTTATCTCTCTCTCCCATCTCCCTTTGTCCCTCCCCCATCTTTCTTTCTCACTCTCTCCTTCCCTCTCTCTCTCTTAGACACACACACACACACACACCTATATCTCCCTCCCTACCTTTCCCTCCATACCACTCCCTCCCCTCTCTACTCTCTATCCTTCATCTCTCTCTCGCTACATATCCTTCCTTCTCTACTTATCTTTATCTCCCCTCTCCCCATCACTCCCTTTGTCTCTATATATCTCACCTATGTCTCCCTCCTTACATTTTCCCCTCTCTACTCTTTATCTTTCCTATCCCTACCTCTACCTATCTCTCTCTCTCCTCTCTATCTCACTACTCTCTCTCCCTCCCTCTTACTCTATCCTCTCTAGCTCCCCATTATCTCTCTCTCTCTAATTCTCTTTATATCACCTATCCCTCTTTGCCTCTCCCTCCCTCTCCTCTCTCTCTCAATTTCTCTCCTTCCCTTTATCTCTCTCTACTTATCTCTATCTCACATATCCCTCTCTACCTCTCCCTCCCTCCCACCTCCCTATCTCCCTCTTTCTCATTCTCTCTATCATGTCCCTGCCCATGAATAGTCCCCATTTTAAATGTTGGCAAGATAAATGGTGTTTTTCAACACCAAAATAACTACATAATATTAAATAATAATAATTATATCATTTATTGGCCAACCCAATTGGGAAGGCACCATAGTGGCATATATATTGTGAATCATTTGATTAAGTTTATCATCATGGAATTGGAGAGGTAAAATCTGAATTAGTGGGGATATAAACCTCCACGAGTTCACCACAAGGTGGGATACATCCCTCATCTTGTGTTTGCATCTTTTTACTTTTGAGATCAACATCATCCTTTTCTAACCCTATATATCTTCATTGTTATAGCGATCAAGTATTACCAACAGAGGGATACAATGATTTAGAAGGTCTTGGTGGTGGAGCCTCTAACTCTTGCCACCCCTATAGACTGCCTTCATTCTAGAAAATCACACAAAGTGGGAGACAACATAATTATTGTGATAAGAGGATTATCACCACTATTAAGGGCACCTAAACACCATCAATAGATGGGCCCTTCCACAGTGATATCAATCTGAACATTTACAAATGCCAATCATGACATTGCAAAGGCTCAGTACATCTATAGAGATTGGTATCAAAGCTACCATTCAATTATCATAACTTACACTTGGTATTTGGTAAATTTGATCTCATTCTATGTTTCTAGAGATGAGAACCCACATTTTTATTAAGTGTGTCTTTTAATGTGCGAAACTTAACTAGTTTAAGCACAAGTATTCCTCCGTGACATAACATTATTGTTATCTGACACTGTGGTTGTGTGGAATTATTATCTAGTATTTTACAATGACTTGTAGCCTATGCTATGCATTGATGTTACTATAAGTTCATTTATATGTTTGGGAATTAATAAAATTTGAGTTGGAAACTGTTGATACATCTTTTATGCCAATGTTGCTGAAATTGAACTGTCATATTATCACTCTGTAAATCATTTCATTTGTTGTGTTAGGGTATCTATATAGATTTGAGTACAAATTGCTATTGAGAGAAAAATATGGGATGATCTTTAGTGTTTTCATAAATCTATATTTGGCATCTTCATCTTTCTTCACTGTGTACATTTAGTTATAATTTCATTATCATCCTATAGGGTAAGTGCACCAATATGGTTCCCAAAAATGGGGATTAAGTGACCACTTTTTTTTTTTCTTCTAAAATTAGGAAATATTGACTTTGGACATGAAATTGAGGATAGTTACATTCAAAATTTTGAGATGGAACAAAAACAAGGATTGAAGCGCTTCGAGTCTACTTTCTAAACTACTAATTTATTTTGAAAATGGTTGACATTAAGGGGTTAAAAAGAGGGACATACACAAATTGGTGTTGTTTTTGTCAAAAAAACATAACATAGCAACTCTTGTATGACCCTAGCACAACGAACTTTTTTGTAGTATTTTTAAAATCGCTATGGTCAAAAGTTAGCTAATAGTATGTAGTTGATGCACAATTTTTCTAATAATTTTTTAATGAATATTTTATTTTTTACTAATTTTCTAAGTGGGCACTTCTTGAAAAATAAAAATTTTGGTTGTGCTCCCCCTACAAATTTTGGAAAGTAATTGATTTTTTTTTTTTGTTTTTAAAATTTTTAGAATGGAGTCAAGTTTCTAAAAATGTAATTTATTTGAAATTTTGATGAACGGATAATTTATAACGAAAAAAACACCAAACACTTCTTTCTGGAAAAAAAGAGACATAAAAACAAAAGAAATTATGGATGAAAGGCTTAACATTGTCGGAAAGTTAAAAAAATTACATCATTGAATAGCTAAGAGAGAACCTAACATTACCCATGCATTCAATTTTTTCAATATTGAACCACATGCAATCCTGATGGTGAACACGAATCCGATTATGTGAAAAATTGTAGAATTTGCAAAAAAACATCTTTGGTCATTGGGAATTCCCTCCAAGCATTTGGGTTGGTATTTCAAGGAAAATACCAATCCTAAGACTTGGGGATTCCCAAAGTAGGATATAACATGAGCGCATGATTATGTGAAAAATTGTAGAATTTGCAAAAACATATCTCTGGTCATTGGGAATGCCC
Organism: Sequoia sempervirens; assembly: GCA_007258455.2. Lineage (NCBI taxonomy): Eukaryota > Viridiplantae > Streptophyta > Pinopsida > Cupressales > Cupressaceae > Sequoia > Sequoia sempervirens. Next base: position 22,882,305 of record VDFB02018296.1, read on the forward strand.
TTCAAGCCTTTGGGTTGGTATTCCAAGGAAAATACCAATCCTAAGGCTTGTGAATTCCCAAAGCAAGATATAATGTGAGCCTGTTATAACACACTCGCATTATATCTTAGTTTTGACATGGTTTTTGCTTCTCTAAGAAACATGTCGAGCAAGACATAATGTGAGCACATTATAACACGCTTGCGGTATGTCTTCCTTTATGTTAAATGCCAGTCTATTGAATGCATGTTGATATATTTGTATGTTTGTATGTACATGTATGTTTGTGTGTCATGTATGTATGTATGTATCTATGCATTCTTGTATGCATGTATGTATGCCTGTATGTATCAGTGCATGTATATTGTATGTATGCCTATATGTATGTAAGATTGTATCTACACATGTATGTATGTATGTATGCTTGTATGGATGTAGGATTGTATGTGTTGGAAAAATAAGGATATACAAATGAGAGGGGGGGTGAATCAATTATCACAACAATTTAATCCTTTCACACTTAACTTAATCTCTAATTTGATGAACAAGCAATTAATAAAAAATAATAAGAACACCAAAAACATAGAGAACACCAAGATTTTTTTTGGGGAAACCCTGTTAGGGGAAAAACCATGGTGGATGTTAGTCCACACTTATACCCTGTTAAAAGTATAATGATAAATAAAAGGGGAATGCACATGAATTCAGGATCACTGCCCAACAGACAATGGACTAGATCCACAGGAATTTGAACTGATAGAATAGATTTTGCAAAAGCTAGAGTACAATTCCAATTAAGCAAATAAAAATTTTATTCACACTTCGCTCTTACTCTTCACACTTTGCTATGCCTTCGAATGATTTGAAAAATATTCACACACTTACAACATAGACATACATGAGCATGGTTCTTTCTTTTCTCACACAACCTTGCTTATATATCAGCTATATGGATTTTCATCAACAACTTAGTCGACTAGAAGATACAAAATATATTTAATAATATTTGCAATGTTTGCTCAATATCACAAATAAATTTTCAGTGTGGATTAAACACCGTCAGCTAAGATTAAGATAGGATCAAAAATAATATCCTTAAGCATGCCAAACATTCAAATTTTAATTTTCAAAAATCTGCAATATGTTAGCACCATCGTGTCGCCCAAGAACAAGAAAAATTGAACATGCAAAAGAAAATATTTGATCACGATCAAACCGATCAATGAAGACATGAAACAATGATAGAGAACATACTAGAAGCATCCATGAGCACCAGGAAACAAAATAGAAACATTTTTAGCAAGTAAAATCACCAAAATCACACAAACATTAATCAGGAACACTAACAAAGACCATAGAAACACTGTCAGAACATAGATTTCCATAACATTCACAAATGATCATGTGGACTTCTAAAAATTCAGGAGGATGATCTAAAAAATCTCAATAGTAAACTCTTTAGTCCTCAATAGCTGATATTCTATGTATTGAGCAAAACACCTTCATGACCTTGACTAATCCACAAGTTATCTGAAACTATTTCTTTTACAAATTTCTCAATATCCTCTACATATACAACCTTCAACATCTCAATGCTAATAGTGTTGACATCAATGAAAAACACATATCAACAACACAACGATAGTTCCCAAAAATCTCCCCCTTTGGCATTGATGGCAACACATGATGCGAAAAATGCTATCAACCCAAAACTTCACTGCACAACTCTTTTTCCTATATAGGACTCATCTCCCCCTTAGACCACAAGGATTTTTCACATTACTCTTCTCCCCCTTTGAAATAAATGGAAAAGGTAAACAATAATTTTTCATATACATGCTCTAAAACCACATATCTACACATTTGACTACTCCCCTTGTGTAGCAACCACAAAAAACATCAATCTGGATCAGGATATGGCAGTGATACACACAAATTGATGCATGAAAATGCATCTTTTAGTTTTTATCAGGAGGGGTGATTGCCCCTAGCAAACCTCTGAGATACTCAAAAGTATCCTTTGGTAGTGGCTTAGTGAAAATGTTTGCAATATGTTCTTTTGTGGGCACATACTCTAGTCGAACCTCTTTCTCACTCACTTTTTCCCTCAAGAAATGGAACTTGATTGATATGTGCTTGGTCTTCGAGTGTAGTGCCAAGTTCTTCGATATGTTGATGGCACTAGATTTTTCATAGTATATGGCCATAGGCTCATCATATTCAACACTAATGTCTCTAAGCATTTGTTTCATCCACATCACTTGTGTATAGTTGGAACAATGTATTTGGCTTTAGTAGTTGACAAAGAAATAGAATTCTTCTTTTTTCTCAACCATGACATTAGCTTCTTCCCTAGAAAGAATGCCTCACCACTGGTACTCTTTCTATCATCTACATCTCTTGCCCATTCAACATCAGTATATGCATTCAAGATAAGATCATCATCCTTTGCATACCAAAGACCAAAATTGGTTATTCCTTTTAGATACCTGAAGATCCTCTAAACCACCGTTACATGAGACTCTTTTGGATCAGACTAAAATCTAGCAACCATATATACAACATTCATAATTTCTAGCCTAGTCTGAGTTAGATAAAGCAATCCTCCAACCATTGATTTGTATCTGGTTTGATTAGCTTTGGGAGAGTCATCATTTTATGTCAACTTACGTCCAATTACCATGGGAGTACCAACAAGTTTTGAGTCCTCCATACCAAAATTATTTAATAGTTCTCTCACATACTTGGACTATGATATGAAGATCCCATTGTCTAATTGAGTAACTTGTAATCCCAAAAAGAATTTCATTTCACCAATCATGCTCATCTCAAATTAATTCTTCATTTGATTAGAAAACTCCATACACAAGTCATCATTTCCTCCAAAAAAAATAATATCATCAACAAAAAATTCAATAATCAATTCTTTGTCATGATCTATCTTAAAGTACAGGCTGCTATCAGCAGTATCTTTGTTGCATCCAAGCTTTAGTATTTTTCCAATCTAGCATACCAGGCTTTGGGGGCTTGCTTTAGTCCATATAAATCTTTCTTCAACTAACACACCATATCTTCCTTGTCAGTCAGTTGGAATCCATCAGGTTGTTCAATGTAGACTTCTTCTAATTCACCATTTAGAAAGGCTGACTTTACATCCATCTGATAAACCTTATAGTCCTTGTATGTGGCATAAGCAAGAAAAAATCTTACCGCTTCTATTTTGGAAATAGGGGAAAATATTTCTTCAAAATCAATTCCTTCCATTTGTGAGTATCCTTTTGCAGACTAGTCTTGCTTTGTTTTTGACTACTTCACCTTGTTCATTTAGCTTATTTCTAAAGCCCCACTTTGTACCAATCAAATTCTTATCTTTAGGTCTAGGAACAAGTACCCATGTATTGTTCTTTTCTATCTACATCAACTCCTCTTTCATGGCTTCCATCCAGTACTCATCATTACAGGCTTCTTGGACATTTTTTGGTTCAATCTGGGAGATTAGGAAATATTATTCTATAATCTTTCTTCTATGCACACCCTTATTATTATCTCCTATAATTTAACTTTCAAAATGATTCAATCTTACATACCTTGGAAATTTTGGATTTTGTTGCACATTTGGTTCCATTCTTTCTTCTGCACTCACACTTGTCTCTGCCTTCTGACTGTCATGATTTACCAAAACAGTTTGAGGTTGACTTACCAAAACATATGGCATGATTTGATGTTGATTTGGTGTCTGAATACTTTTTCCTTTATTTGTGTTTTCTTCTTTTGAATCATAGCCATTGCATCTAGATGATTTACTAGAATCCTCATCAACTTTGACATTTGTACTCCCAACCATTTTCCTTAGTCTTTTGTTGAAACACCGGTAGGCTTTACTCTTGATAGAGTAACCTAGGAAAATTACTTCATCACTTCTTGCCTCAAATTTTCCTATTTCATCATCTCTTGTGATGTAGCATTTACTTCCAGAAACTTTAAAGTACTTGAAAGTAGGCTCATGTCCAAACCATAGTTCATAAGGAGTCTTACTAGAGTCACAATTTACATTTACCTAGTTCAATGTGTATACAATAATGCTTACTGCTTCACTCCAGTAGGTGTCAGGCACATTTCCTTCTAGCATCATTATTTTGGCAACATCCAAAATATTTATGTTCTTTCTCTCTGCAACACCATTTTGTTGAGGTCTGGGGAGCAGATAGTTGTCTTCTGATTCCATTCTCTTCACAAAAATAATTAAAATCCCTAGAGGTAAACTCACCACCTTTTTCAAACCTTAGGCATTTTATATTCAACCTTTCTCATTTTCTACCATTGCTTTGAAACTTTTGAACTTTTGAAAAGCTTCAAGTAACATGGTGTAGCAACTGCCTTAGCCCAAAACTTCTCCTCCAAGCCAGCATTGCTCAACATACTTTGTGCTCTTTCCATCAATGTCTTGTTGAACCTTTCTGCAACTCCATTTTGTTGTGGAGTGTAAGGTGTAGTTTTATGTCTTTTAATCCCATGATCTCTACAATACCTCTCGAACTCATCAAAACAAAACTCACCGCCATTGTTAGTCCTTAAACATTTTATTTTTCTTCCAGTCTGATTTTCCACAAGGTTTTTAAATTCCTTAAAATGACTGAACACTTCTAATTTACTTTTCAAAAAATAAACAAATTCTCTTCTTGAATAATCATCAATGAATGATACATAATATCTTGATTTAGATAAAGAAGGAACATTTACTAGACCAAAAACATCATAATGAATGTAATCAAGTAAACTAGAAGATTTGTGAGGACTGGAGTAAAATGAAACACAATGTTGTTTACCATATATACAATGTTCACAAAATTTGAATTTGAGGTTACAATCATCAAGCCCTTCAACCAGGTTTTTATTCTTCAAGGTTTTTAAACCTTTTCCTCCAATATGGCCAAGCCTATGATGCTAGAGCATAGTCTTTTCTGTTGGAAGTTTGACTTCCATAGAGTTTACACTATCAGGAATTTTTACCTTCTTTTCTCCATGAGTAGCTTTCTGTGACTTTACAAAGACACTATTGCATTGCACAACATGTGCATCTAGCTCATACAAGGTACCAATACAAGCACCCCTTCCTAGCACCATTGAGCCTCTAGTCATCTTGCAGCCATTTCTAGAGAACGTGACTTGCGCTCCAATATCATTCAGCTCACTAACAAAAAGTAAATTTTGAGCTAGACCTAGTATATGCATTACATCATTGATTCCCTTCACTCTTCCATCCGGGAATTGAATTCTGACTCTTGCACGACCAACTATTTCCAAAGATGAATCACTTGCCAAATACACCCTTCCACCATCATATTTTTCATACTTAGTGAACCAATCTCTATGAGATGTCATGTGGAAAGATGCTCCAGAATCAATCATCCAGGCATCATCTGATGCCTATGTAGCCAAGGCTGCAATGAAAATGTTTGCATCACTTTGAGAAGAATCATTGTCGGAAGAATTCTTCTTCTTTTTCTCCTCTTTGTAATCCTTTCAAACATGACCAGGTTGCCCACAATTCCAGCACTTCACCTTAGACTTCTTTCCATGAGACTTTGATCTCCCTTCTAATTTTGATTTGGACTTCTTGTCCTTCTTCTTGCCTTTTTCTTTCAATCTTCCTCTAACAACAAGAGCCTCCTTCACCATCTTAGAATATTTCCTTCTCATCTTTTCTGATAACAAAGAAGCAACAACATCTTCCATCTTAAAAGTAGATGTCATACTCCCAATAGCCATCACTAGGTGATCCCAAGAATCTGGAAAAGAACATAATAACATCATACAACGATCTTCTTCATCAATCTTCACACCCACAGATGCTAACTGTGCAATCAACATGTTGAATTATTTCAAATGATCAGCAATAGATCCTCCCTCCTGCATTCTCAAAGTGTACAACTTCTTCCTCACGAAAAAATTATTCACCAAGGACTTTCCCTGATAAATAGCTGCCAGTCTTTTCCACAAGGAAGATGTCTTTTCTTCATGAATATTCATAAGAATAGAGTCTGCTAAATAGAGTCTTATCAGCCCCTTTGATTTTCTATCTTCAAGGTCCCTATCCTCTTGCTTCATGCCTGTAGGCTTCATTCCAGACACAACAAGCAACAAATCATGATTAGCCAATAGATCTTCCATTTTGAGTTTCCACAACTCAAAATTACTACCATTGAATTTCTCAATTTCAATATTTCTTAACGTGCTTGCCATCTTAACCTGTAATTCGAATTACCAAACTTCTATAAGACTCCCACTGAACAGAATTGACACAAAAAACCCAACGTACCCACAAGGATAACACAACTAGCCAGGCTCTAATACCACTTGTAAGGTAAGCTTAGGTGTAGAACAAACACTCCTAACATCAAAACCTTAGGGAAGAGTGCAGAGATGATTTTAAATTTTCAATTATAGTCCAATTAAGATACTCATTAAAGAAATAACTGAAATAGAGAAATTAACATACACAGATGAACACCAGATTTACGTGGGAAAACCCTTATGGGAGAAAAACCCACCACACCAAGAAAAACCTCTTCGTATTATAGTAATGGAAATTACATATAGAGATCAAACTTATCATTTTGATGTCAATTTACAACAACATAATTCCTTGATCAACCTTGTACAGAAAAAACATTCTAGTTACAATGCTCTCTGAATTAAATTCTTACACACTAATCACACACTGACCCGTTCACCCCACTGTTCACCGAACCGATCATCATCTTCGATTACAAAGTATATCCATGTCATTCATGGTCTGTTGATCTTCCTCATAGGAACAGTCACAATAGTCTAACCACCAATGGTTCACCTTCAACTTCCTCTGATTGGTTGAACACATACCACATAGGATCTTCATACGGTCAAAAGTCGTTCAAGCAAAATTGCATGTCGGTTAGACACTAGTTGTGTCTCCCCGATGCTACAATGCTCCACTGACGCTATCGACATAACTTACAACTATCGGCAAGAGGTCATAACGAGTTGTAAGAGTCATACCGATATCCAAGACCATCGCCCAAACTATTGCTATCGGTAAGATCGACGAGACCTCTCACTAAAGTCCACAACAGACTCATTGGCAAGACTATTGCAATCACTATGAGTCATATAGAGCCGTTAAGTCTTATTGATGGCAATACACCTATCGGTGAGACCAATAGTCATTGGCAAGAGGTTACACTGAGTTTAAAAACTATCGCTCAGAATCACCCTATCCCTAAGACATCATATCGATATCCACTATAGAAGCATCGGCTAGACCATTGCTATCAGAAAGACATCATACCAAGCACAAAAAACTCAGAGAGACCACCTCTATCGCCAAGAGATCATACCAAAGCAATATACCCATTAGCGAGACCACAACCATCAGTAGGAGATCATACCAAGTGTAAATATTTCGGCCAAGAGTCTCCCTGATGACAACCTTGTGAACAACTTTTGGTGAGAGTTCTCCTTGGGTGGAGAGAGATAGAAAAACTCATAGCGATAGGAAAGTATTAGCAATAACTCCAGTCAGTAAGACAACAACAAGGTCTTGACAACCTGAGCATTCCACAAGGTTACACAACTACTAGTCGGCCAAGTAGAAAGAATGTCACATCGAATTTTTTTTTTTCAGAGGTTTCATGTCATTAAGTTTGAGACACATTTTCCAACAAGGTTGGGAATAACCTATATGATTGGGTTTCTTGATTATTAATGAAGAAAATAGGTTGGGATTAACCTATATTATTTTATTGATCATTTGATTGTTGATTATATCTTTGATTGAGTCATTTATTAAGGATATTATACTCTTGAATGGAGTTATTTATTGATGATATTTACTCTTGATTGGACTCATTTATTGATGGGACTATACTTTTGAATGAGGTCATTTATTGAGGTAATACTTCTAAAATGAATGGACTTAATGTTGTGGTCATAATTGTGACTAGATTCATTTAAATTTTATTACATTATGATTACTCAGGGTGGTTAATTAGGTTATTCTTGGGATTAGGATAATCCATGGGAAAGGGTGTAACCTAGATAATCATTTGTTATGAACTTGGATATTCATGGGGTTAGGGTATTCGTGGTTAAGGGAATTACCTTGTGGAACATTTTGTTGTTTTATCACTTAGATTGAATGTATGTTATGTTTCTGGTCAATACCAAATTGAGCTACTTGGGCATGCATCCTTGATGTCCCCAACATTTTTGCATACATTCTAGGTGTCCTCATCACTGTTGCATACATACTTGTTGTCCCCAATTGATGGGTTAAACATGGTAAAAATAAATGGGTAGAACTTTGAGGTTGTTACACCTTCTTAGTGAGATTTGTAAATGGTGTCCTTAGCTATGAGAAACCCTTGAAAAACATCTTGTAATAGTTGTATAGCCCAAATAACCCATGCAAATCAGTAAGGGACTTAGGCAGTTACCATTCAAGAATTGTTTGGATCTTCTCTTGATGAACTTGTACACCCTATGCACTAATCACATAACCTAGACATAGAATCTCCTTAAGGAAAAAATCACACTTCGAGGCCTTACCATACAAGGATTTCTCTCCCATGATACCCAAAAAATCATCCAACTGTTTCAGGTGATCATCCCAAGTCTTACTGTAAATGAGAAAATCATCAAAGAACACTAGAAGATACTTACATAACTACTTATTGAAAATATGGTCCATGCATGACTAAAAGGTAGTAGGTGCATTAGTCAACTTGAAGGGAATGACCAAGAACTCATAATGTCTGTAGTGACACCTAAAATCTATCTTGGGAATACCTTGTTCCTTGAACCTAATTTGATGGTACCTAGAATGTGCATTGATCTTTGAGAAATATACTATCCCCATGTAACTCATCCAATAACTCATAGATCCTAGGAATTAGATACCTATTCTAAATTGTTTTCTTATTTAAATCCCTGTAGTTAATACACATCCTCATTGTCCCATCCTTCTTCACTAGAACAATAAAAGAAGCAAAGGGACTCGAGCTCAATCTAATATGCCCCATGTCAAGCAATTCCTTGATTGTTTTCTCGATCTCATCCTTAAAATTTTTGGTATTTATATAGGGGGTGGTTATGATTGGCTTGTCCCCCTCCTCCTACTCAATGGTATGCTCAAATACCTTGAAAAGTGGTCTCCCTAGAGGAATCTATCCAAATACTCTATCGTGCTTATCAAGTAATGACTAGATATCCACATGGTAGGGTTGATCACTATTGGGCATCTCCTAGTAGTAATTAGACATTTTGCTTCCCAAGCAACATCCCTATGTCTGAAGATGCTCTCCATTCTCTTAGATAAAACTATCTTTGGTTCCCCATTTTCCATACCTCTAAACACAACCTTCTTACCATTCGCTTCCCTAAACTTGAGCTCCATAGTTTGTAAATTTTGTGAATACTTACCCAGCGAATGCAACCATTGTATACCCAGAATAGAATTCATATCACCCAAGTCTACCTCGTAACAAATAATTTATAACTATGTAGTTACCCAACATGACACCCAACTGAGGAACCTTATGTGTGCACAACATATTGAAACCATCTATGACCATTACATTGAATCCCTCAAAACTCTCTATAGGTATACCCCTCTTAGCCAATAAGGCTAAATCAATGAATTCATGGATTTCCCCACTATTGATCAACACTATAACACATTTTCCCTACAAAACTTCCCTAACTCTGAAGGAATCAAACCCGAGAGTACCTAAAATGGTAATGATGGCACTACTCGTAGTTTCCACCTGAGGTTGTTGATCCTCTGAACTACTATCATCATTGGCCTGTACTTGTCCAACCTTTCCATCATCCTCAGTGTCAAACACCACCTCAATGTAATGAACCTTGCCCTTTCCCATGCATCGATGACTAGGTTCCCAATGTTCCTTGCAATGGTAACACAACTATTTTCTTCTCAACTCTCTACAAGCCTCTTCTTCCTATTTGTTCTTTTTAGGCCACTCCTTCTGAAAGGGCTTCTTATCCTTTTTTTGAGGTATGAAAGGTTTGGATGGAAACTTAATCTTGGCACTGAATGCTCCATATCATGAGCCTGTATGATCGCATTATGTAGGGAATCTTGTTTGAAGGACTTGATCCACCCATAGAGTGGATCAAAAAGACCCTCAATGAATAACATGATTAACCTGTGCTCTAAAACCTCTAAAATATAACTGAGATTCTCTGAAGCTCAACAATATATGCATCTACTATACCACTCTACTTGAGTTGAGCCAACTCTCTGAAGTGAAGTTCTGGATCCTTCTAGTCAAATTGATCCATTAGTTTTTGAATAAAGTCCAAGTATGATTTGATACTGGCATGGTCCAAAGTAACTATCCCATGGTACCACCACTCATGAGCCTCACCCTCCAAATGAAAAGTGGCATACTTGATTACCTCTAATTTTGACATCTGGTTGAGTTGGAAATATGTGTCCAACTTCTGAACCCATGATCTAGTTGTGCACTTACTAGAACCATCAAATGGAGGGATAGAAATTTTTCCCACCTTATGCTACAAGTCTTGATTCTAAGGGCCACTATTATGATCTTTGGGTCTATTCCTATATTTTATAGCACAAAAATCCTATAGGGTCATAGCTGCATGGAATTCATCTCCAAGGGAATGGTATTCCCTCAAATAATTAGTGAAACCCTCACCTTGTGATTGCTATCTTGGATTACTAGTAGTTTGAATTCCCAAAAGCTAAGGCATAAGAGGCCTGGGAGTCACTCTACTAGTTTTCCTATTGTGACTATGTGTCAGTATATGTGTTTTACTTTTTTCTCCATTTTTTCCATTATTCCCATTGCCTCCATGATGGCCATTAGTATCTCCTATAACATTATGACCAACATTGTTCTTTTCATTCATCATTTGAGTTAAAAGTTGAACTACTTGTTGTTGACCTCTAGCTAAGTCATTTGGGATCTACAATGTGCTATTCTCAAGTATTTCACATCTATCACCCATTTCACATCTTTCACCCATGCTTTCATCTTCTGATGAATCTAAATCAAACAAATCAAAACCCTCTTTTCTCTACCTTCTTGTCCTATAAGTTATGTAAGCCCAATTGTTTGGATTCTTAAAATTGCATGCAACTAAAACCACTAAATGTTCTAAACACATAAGCTAGTAGGAAACTTGCTCTGATAGCACTGTAAAGAGCCTTTCAAGAGGGTATGAAGTTTTTGCAATTTGTGGAGTTCGATAGATGTTTCTTTCTTTCCAACCCAAACAATATTTTTCATATTAAGTAGAAATTGATAAGTGAAATGCAGCTACAAAATTGAGACACCAACTAATACATCACCATATGTAATCTTAGGTAATTATCCATTATAATTGCAGTGATTTGTTATCATTCATTTACTATCCCAAACACAGTGCTAAAATGAAGCTTATTAAGATAATATAACATAAAAAAAATACAATAGCAATAGATGGCTAGTTGATAAAGATTTCTAATTATATTTGGAAGCTACAACATAACAAAGATAAGCTATATAGTGACTAAAATGCAGTGTTCATTTCATGACCAAGATGGTATTCGACTTTGCACTCATTTTGAGCAATATTAATGGTGTTTATTTGATAGCATACTATCCTTAGAACATACAAAACAAACATTTGTGACTTACGATATCAACTATAGGTCTGAAAAAACTCTCAACAAATATATAAAATGTATAAAGAACTTGGTTTAGCTTGCCAAGACTGAAGGCAACTAGTAGCAACTCGTAGAAGGCATAACCACTCAGAATAATGCCATGCCAAGTGTCCTAAGCCCAAAACGACTCTCATACAAGCAATGACTCCTTCTAAGAGGGTCACACACAGTTCTGCAAAACAATGTCTTCAACTCAAAGGCCACAAATGGATAGCAGCGTTAAACTCACCCTAAGAACCCTGGAAACTTGCTTCATACCTCATGTCTTTGTCGCTAGCACTCATACAACCTAGAAATGATTCTTCATATGACAGGTAGATGAGTATTGAATGAGTGGAAGGTGATATAGGCCCAAAATTGTTCCCACATCCCTTATGAAGAAGGCCAACTTTGCAAATGGTGAACTTGAAACCCCACACCTTGAATGCAAATCACTCTATCATTCTTGAAGAAGTTGATGACACTCATAGCCTCTTAATAAACTCAGAACTAAAGAAATAAGCTTAAGAAGGGATAGCAACTTGAATACCATAGTATTATTCGCTTAACTCCTACCTTGCACGAAGAATATTTTGTCTTTGAATGAGACTCACAAAATTGCGATAACGTTCTAGTAGAAGATCTGAGTGACCACCTCCACAGTCCAACTAGGGTAGATTAGTCTCATTATCAAAATTGGTTCCCTAATTTTTCCCTATCCCCAAAACCAAGAAGCTTTGAAATGCTCTCCAAAATCAAAAGTGAGAAAATAATACAAGCATGAATGAAAATGAGCCTCCAAAACACCTTTTATATTTCCCACTTTAATTTCCTGCTCAAGCATTATAAACTGACTTTATAAAGTTCCCTTTTAATATTTCACTTAAAGTCACTTTACGAAATGTTTAATTAATAACTTAACATTACCTTTTTAACTTTAACTTTTGTCACTAGGTAATATTAAATAAGTAAATAAATGAATTCCCTTAATTCGCCCTTTAGCCTTCGAGAATTATAAAGGCTAAACTAGTGCCCTGAGTGATCATAGAGAAGGGGACATTATAGTCCTCCCTTCTCGATATTGTTTTCCCTCAAGAACTTGTAAGTTGGGATGCTATAGTATCTGCTCTCCCTCTCAAGTTGCATCCTTTGCTGGCGAGTATCTCCACCCGATCAATTAAGGACATTACACCCTAATTGAAAAATCACTTAATATTTGAGAAGGGGTTTGTTGAATCCATGTTCTGATACCATGTTAGATTTGTGAAAAACACACACAAAGCAAGATCAAACAACAAAAAAGAACCCCTTCCATGCATGAAAGTTACAAATAATGATTTTTTATTTCCTCAAAAAGAAAGCACTTACATAATAGACCTGAAGAGAGATTTAATACAATGAAAGAGTGTTTATAAGATCAAATCCTAAATGAGAAAGGGATTAGACCATGACAAGTTTCAACATCACATATGATGGGACAAAATGATTCAATAATTTAGTTCAATCTAATAAAAGAAAAAAACACTCCTAAGTTTAGTTTAAGTGCATAAAGTGAAATTAGCTTAATAATCAATTAAAGATTAATTAATCATTACTTAATGAATGATTACTCTAACAAACATGACCTTGTCCAAAAAAATGAGAACCCTAAAAGATGAATTGGTTCTATTCTATAATGATAAATTTAATATATCAATTATATTAGCTTGAAGTTTTTGGATTTGACCATGTAAACATTTTCTATCAAAGTTTTGGATCACACTCCATGATTCATCATTAAAATTCTCTTCTCTTTCTATCTACATCTTAATGATAGATCATGGAGTGTGATATGAAATGTTGATTCAGAAAATGTGTACTCAATCAAATCCAAAAACTTCAATCTAATATTATGGACTGTAAATTTTTTGTTTTTAATATCAACTATAGTGAGTTGTTATACCAAATGAATCAAACGAAAAATTATACTATACATTGAGAACATCTCCATCAGGTGTTAATTTAGGAAATATCTATAAACAAGGATACAGTTATATTCCTTACATATTCAAACCTATAGAAAAATGAAAATTAAAAATTAAAAAATTGATAAACATGTACAACAAAAGTAGTGCATATAAAACCTATAGCAATAACATAATAAGTAGAAAACAAAAGTAATGTTCAATATATTCATCTAGGAAAACCCTTTCGTGTAAAAAACCCAACACATTAACTTTTTCATTATTAAAAAAATCAATTGTTCTTAAATACAATGACAAATCTATCTTACTTCAGCCTTAAGCATATGTAGGGGAGACATGCCCATAGTAGGGCAGCCTACTTCCGGGTTTTTGAATTTCATAACATATGATTTCAAAAAAGTCTAAATTTTGTACAGTAGTTTACTTGCCAACTCATCTGCCTAAAAAAATTATTTTTAGGGTCACATCATCAAATATGATGCCACATCAACATTTTTTTGTAAAACTACATAGGGGCCCATAGTAGGGCATTGAGTACCCTAAACATGTTTGGCTGATGTGGCTTCACAGGATTTGTCAGATTATGTACTTTTTGGAAAAAAAGTGTTTTACAAGTGGATATTAAATGCTCTACTGTGGGGCCCATATATATCTACTTCTATCCCTACTACTTGTCCTTGCCCTACTATGGGCCCCTCTCCCCTAGATATAAATAAACATATTGAAAGCAATTTTACACATTACATGAATCATACAAAAAATAAACATAAATACTTTAAAACGAGAAAGAAAAAAATACAGTAACACTCCAAAAAAATTCTAAAAAATGTCTAGAAATTGCAAAACAATTACATCCCACCTATTATATATCCAATGAAAATAACATATTCTAATTTATTCTTTTAGCTTCTGGGAAGATTGTTGAACATATGAGATTTGGTGTACCGTCAACTCATAAATTAAAATATATATCTTAATCACCCCTTCATTGAACTAACCAACTCCAAGTTGACCTTCTTTCTCTACCATTCTCTCATTTACCTATCTCAATTGCTTCATACCAAGTCTTGGGTTCTAATCCATGAATTACTCACCTCAGATTTCTAGCTATAATTTGATAACAATTTTGCCTGATATTGCAGTAAACTAGGTTGGAAAAGATTGTTGAGACATAGTTTCTAGGGTTTGTTTGGCAATCCCTGTATCTTCATTTATAAATTCTTGTCATTAGGGTTTTGTAGATATCAATGGATCTTCAACAAACCAGTACATCATTACTATTCACTTTTCTTGCTTTTCTAGTGGCTCTTGTAGTAATAGTAGCCAAGAATGTTGGGATAGGAAGAGTGAAAAGCTTCCCTCCTAGAAGCCTAGGCTTGCATGTGATTGGCCAGACCCTTGAATATCTGAGTGCAAAAAAATCTAACAAAAGCAAGGAGTGGGTTGAAGAGAAGGTTGCAAAATATGACCCTGTTTTCAAAATGTCCTTAATGGGTTGTCCCACGGTGGTCATTACTGGCCAAGCAGGTAACAAATTTCTCTTGTAGAATGACTACAACATTACCATGAACAAGAAACCCATTACCGTCCTCTTGTAATACTTTTTATTTCAATAAAATTTGTGGCCTCACGATTTTTTCCTAAAAAAAAACATTATCATGAACAAGAAACCCATCACAATAAGTAGGATTATGGGGAAGAAAAGCTTGTCTGAACTCAACATAGAAGATCACAAGTGGATGAGAGGTGCTATCTTGCAATTCATGAAATAACACAAATCTATGGTTTACAGTTTCTTGTCAATATTTTGACTACTTGTCATCTTATATCATAATTACATGCCTCTTGTTATTTCAAAATTTTAAATATTTAAACCATTCTATTTTTAAAAAATATTTTAAAACAGAGTTTCAATTTTTTTATTTATTAAATTAATTAAAAATATAATTAACATATAAAGAATAAAATCTTCTTTTTATAAATTTAGGCTAATTAAATAAAAGTATATGAATACATTACAATTAATTTAAATTTAAACATTTAGTATTGATTCCACAAAAGATAAACTGAAATGTTATTTTTCAAATAGATAAAAGATAGGTGCACTTCTCTTACAATATAATGTTGAGATGTGAAAGTTGGAGATATGTATAATTGGTTTATCATAGTATAGAAATTGATGCCTTTGTTTGTGCTTACTATCTTAGAATTACAAACAGAATGAGAATTCTTCATGGGTCAATTTGAAGTAGATTGGGTCTATCTTGAGTAGTGCAAATTCATCCTATAAAGTGTGGATGTAATCTCATTGACAATAGACTTACAACCCAATTCATAGTAGACTTCAATATGAGAGTATGCATAAGGATTGTAGCATTTACAAATATCTTTAGTGAAGCTTCCAAATTTGCAAGGGACAAGCTCTTCTTAGCCAACTATGCATATTCTAATGCAATAAAAAAAATAATACTCTAAATCAAAATATTATTAAAATGTCAAAATACTCTTGGTTTGCTAGTGAAGGTGAATGGTTTTGAATGAGTCCTCTAGCGTTCATGTCTTATTGAGTGTAAGGCCCCCAATGCCATCGAAAATAAGATCAAGATAACACCTCCAATAACTTCAATGAAATAAATTGTCGTTAATCCTTAACTTTTGACTTTTGAATAAAAATATAACTTAAACAAATATATACTTTTTATTAGAAACTTTTAATTTAAAATATATTAAAAATATTTTTTATGATTTTTTTGAAAATAATCGTTTATATATATATATATATATATATATATATATATATATATATATATATATATATAAAATAATCCTTGAATATCAATCCAAACAAACAAATATGTAAAATCTTGGTTCCCCATAGAGTATTTTCTTGTAGATAGGGAAGAGGGGCCCATAGTGGAGCGGGGTCCAATAGGTGGGATAGAAGTAGTCCTTAGTGGGCCCCATAGTGAAACACATTAATATCCAATTGCAAAACAATTTTTATCCATAAAGTACACAAATTGACAAATCATTTGATGCCACATCAGCGCACCAATAGAGCATGACTTAGTGCACAATTATTGGTTTCACCTTTTTTTGGGGCCTTTTTGGATATCTCAACAAAAAACATGAAGATGTGGCATCATATTTGATGATGTGGCCCTAAAACGAAATATAAAAGCATGTGAGTTGCCAAATAAACTGCTGTACAAAATTGAGAGTGATTTGAAATTTCCACGTAGATTTAGTGATTGGAAATTATAATAAATCAATACTGAAATTTGAGTAATTGAAATTGAAAATAAAAAACTAAGGTAGATAAGATGTTTATTTGATTAAAATGATAAATTTTATTTTTTAATTGATTGTGACAATTCAATAAAAATAAAAAATTCAAATTCAGTAAGTAATAATGATTAAATGTGATAAATAATTTTTGAGACTTTTGATATATATATATATGAGGGGTAAACATTTATTCAATAAAAAAAAAAGCAGCACAAATGTACACATCCCTATCAATCGCAAGTAATTGGTCCGACTTTTGTGACAAATCTATGGGTAATTGACCCTGTCCACAATATTCCAATCATACAAATGATGAGAAACCCATTTAGCCAAACAATCTGTAACCCCATTCCATTCACGAGGAATATTATATATATATATATATATATATATATATATATTCAGATGTCGAATCTAGTTAAACTAATGATCAGCCTCCATGCCTCTCTTCGCCAACCCTATGCTCTCCACTGTTGCACTCAGCCTTTTCCAATCTCCCCTGCCTAGCACCCCCTCAAATCTGCCTTACACAGTCCCTTATATGCTATCACTTGTTGCAATTCAAAAGTTAAATAAAATGGGCGTACCAGCCCCTCACCATCCCTTTCTACACGCAGCCCTTCAAACTAAATCTGCATTTTATTAAATTTGGCCCTCTTTTCTTGTCACGCGTCCCTTAGTCTTCCTTGCAATTTCATTTCCATATGATAATTTTTTTTTTTCTTCTTCTTTGTAACTTTCTTCTCCCCTCTGTTTCTTGATTATTTTTTTATTCTTTCAAAATGTGTTGCACCCTTCTGTATTCCCCAGTCTGTTTTTAAACATTGGTATTTAAATCCAAAATTTATTGCCAAGCCAAAATGAAAATCAAACTGAAAACCGAATTTGGATGATGCTGATTGCCATAAGCCCAGCATTGTGTTGATACATGTGAGTAAGATACCAATGATGTTGAAAAGCGTCTTTAAGAATCAATTATAGATAGAGGAAAAATAGTCCATATTCTTGGTAGCAATCAAGTGTCATGACAAATGTAACAAAATTAGAAAAAAAAAACAAATCAAACAAAGAATATGTGTATGCTAATACAACTAAGACTAATTAGAGACCATGATTGCAACTAGATTAAGATTTCCTTGATTGAAAGTAAATTTCAACATGAGAGCATTGGTGTGCAAATTAACAAATTACAATCTTATTCTTAGAAAATTGCCTGAAAAAGAAAGAAATTTTGAAATTTAAACTCAAAAGAACACGCAATGAGTGTAATCATATCCAAAGAGCAAGATTGTTGATAATGAACATAACCTATTCCAAAAAAATGAGAACCATTAAAAATGAATTGGTTCTATCTTACAATGATAGATTTAATGTATCAATTATATTAATTTGAAGTTTTTAGATTTGATTATATAAGCATTTTGCTATCAATGTTTTGGATCACACTCCATGATTCATCATTACAGTTATCTTCTTTTGCTATGTACATCTTGATGATAGATCATGAAGTATGAAAAAATGCATACAAAATCAAATCCAAAAACTTCAAGCTAATATTATGGACTATAGAAATTCTGTCTTTAATATAAATTATAATGAGCTATTATACCAAATAAATCAAACAAAATATTATACTATAATTGAGAACATCTCCATCAAGTACTAAATCAGACAATATGTAAACAAGGATACACTTTATCCCTTGCATATTCAACCTGTAAAGATAAATAAATTCATAAAAATATACAATAAAAGTAGTACATATATAATTTATAACAATAACAAAGTAAATGGAAAGCAAAGACAATATGTAATATATTCATCGGAAAAACCCTTTCAAATAAAAAAGTCAATGCAGTAATGTTTTTCATTATTAAAAAAATGCATATGCTCCTTAATATAAAGATAAACCTCTCTTACTTCAGCTTTAAGTATGTAAATATAAATAAACATATTGAAAGTGATTTTGCACATTACAGATAAACATGAATACTTTGAAACAAGAAAAAAATACAATAACACTCCAAAAATTTCACAAACAAAAAAATAAAAATTGCAAAAACAATTATTTATCCAATGAAAATAACAGATTTTAATCTATTCTTTTAGCTTCTGCGAAGATTGATTAACATATGGGATTCGGCGTACCATCAACTCATAAATTAAGAATATATATCTTAATCACTCCTATATTAAACTAACCAACTCCAAGTTGACCTTCTTTCCCTACCATTCTCTCATTTACCTGTCTCGATTGCTTGATAACAGTCTTGGGTTCTAATCCATGAAAAAACCACCCTCAGATTTCTAGCTATAATTTGATAACAGTCCTTTCTGATATTGCAGTAAACTAGGTTGAAAAAGATTGCTGAGACAAAGTTTTTCAAGTTTGTTTGGCAATCCCTTTATCTTCATTATTAAATTCTTCTCATTAGGGTTTCCGTTTTGTAGATATCAATGGAACTTCAACAAACCAGTACATCACTGCTATTCACTTTTCTTGCTTTCCTAGTGGCTCTTCTTGTAATAGTAGCCAAGATTGTAAGGAAAGGAAAAGTGAAAAGCTTCCCTCCTGGAAGCCTAGGCTTGCCTGTGATTGGCCAGACCCTTGAATATCTGAGTGCAAAAAAATCTAACAAAAGCAAGGAGTGGGTTGAAGAGAAGGTTGCAAAATATGGTCCTGTTTTCAAAATGTCCTTAATGGGTTGTCCCACAGTGGTCATTACTGGCCAAGCAGGGAACAAATTTCTCTTGCAGAATGACTACAACATTATCGCGAACAAGAAACCCATCACAATGAGCAAGATTATAGGGAAGAAAAACTTGTTTGAACTCGGCGTAGAAGATCACAAGCGAATGAGAGGTGCTATCATGCAATTCATGAAGCCTGAAGCCTTGCAGAAATTTGTGGGCAGAATGGAATCAGTTATTCTAGAGCATTTTGCCAATTGTTGGGAAGGAAATGAGAGTATTACAGTGTGGCCATTGATGAAGACGGTAACCTTCAATGTTGCTTGTAATCTGTTGTTTAGTTTGAAGGACGATGAAGAGAGGGAGACATTGGGCAAGGAATTTAGTATAGCTGTGAAGGGCTTCCATTCTCTTCCCTTAGATTTCCCAGGAACTACTTTTAACAAGGCCTTAAAGGCTCGTTCTCGCATATATATTATATAAGCGCTTATCCTTGCTATTGGAAGCTAGGAGGATGGAAATAGAGAGAGGAGAGGCCTCACCTTACCAAGACCTAATGTCATGCATGCTGATTATGAAGGATGAAAATAACAAGACCCTTACAGAGGAAGAGATCATTGACAATATGATACTGATCATGATAGCCGGTCATGACACTACCTCTGTTCTTCTCACACATCTCATAAGGATGTGAGCACTACACCCAAACATATGCCAAAACATCCTTCAGGGTAATTTCCCCCCCCACTCCAATCTGTTTTAATCTTATCAAACTGTTTCAATCTTTTAATGTTGAGACTACCCTATTTGGTTTTGGTTTTTCTTTGTGTTAACTTTTATGTGGAGCAGAGCATAAAGAGGTCCTGGCAGGGAAGCCACCAAATGGGCCTTTGATATGGGAGGACATTCAAAAGATGAGATATACATGGAAGGTGGCCCAAGAAACACTACGGATGGTACCTCCATTGTTTGGTGTTTTTAGAAAAGCAATTAAAGATGTCGAGTATGAAGGTTATACAATTCCTAAAGGATGGCAAGTAAGTTGTTCTTCTGTAACATAAAGTTAGTTTTTAATTATTGTTCATAAATAGTTGTTCATAAATAGCTGGTACTTGAAGTTAATATATCAAATTTTCATGTAAGAGATGGCACATTGTGATTCTATAAACTCATTTATCTTGAACACACACTTTAATGTTACAAGATATTTTGTTCCATTTTTAAATGAGATTCAGATATTAAATTTCTTTATTGGGCAGTTGTTTTGTGTCACAAGTACACATTGGAGTGAGGAGGTTTTCAAGGAGCCACTCAAGTTTGATCCAGCTCATTTTGATGGAGTCATTCCATCACATAATTTCATAGCATTTGGTGGAGGGCCTCGCATTTGTCCAGGGTATGATTTCACAAAGATGGAGACCATAATATTTATACATCATTTAGTATTCAAGTACAAGTGGTCTATGATAGTTGAAGATGAAAAAATAAATGGCAATCCTTTTCCTGTTCCAGTTATGGGATTGCCAATCAAGCTCAAGACAATAGAAATTGATTAGTTGTATATTTGATGAAACACTTCGACTATGTATTTTTAAGTGGAAGTGTTATTCACCGTAAACTATTAGAATGTTAACTTCAACATGTTAAATAGTAATCATGCATATGATTCTATACATAAATATATCTATAATTATATGAAGAAATGATGTTTTTTAAACTGCAATTTGGTAAGTATGTATGGTGGTCTGATTAAAAATATGTCAAGAAAAAAAAGCATGTCTTGCAATTAAATGATTAAGAAATTATCTTAAATTGGACAAATTAATATAAGTTGACATAAATATGTCAATGACAATAGAAGGATTAGAAATGCCTTGCTCTTCCAATATGACTTTTGATTTGATCTTCGATTGGTTGGTACATTTTGAGATGTGATGGAACTCATATTTGATAATGAAATGATCAAAATGGAGAAACAAATTGATATTATTGATTTTTCTTGTAGCCTCATCCATGCATGCAAACTAGTTCTTCAAGAACAATCTTATCATTGACTATTGTGGCCTTGTGAGATCAATTCATCTTCACTTGTATTTTAAACAATGGTTGTGCAAAAAATCATACAAAGATTTGTTAAATCCCTTGATAACAAGTTTGAAAACCCCTTTGTTGATGATAGAAAATTGAAGCCACACCAAGGAAACAATGAAATACCGACGCTATTAATGCTAATGTATACAGTAATGTACTGATTTGGTGATAATGCAAATGCTTTATGAAATCTGTTATCTGATGACAAGATTGCAAAACAGGAACACAGATGTCTTAGCTGAGTGTTATTACTACTTTCAAACTGATCAATACTCAATTAGGCTGGAAATAAGAGGAATGTATACACAGCAAAAGGGCAGATTAAAGCTCCAAATTACGAGCTTCTCAGGTGAAAGTTATAAACCCAATGTTATGCACAGCTAAGCCACGCTTACAACAGCCACTTTGG
The DNA here is from genome assembly GCA_007258455.2 of Sequoia sempervirens. Taxonomy (NCBI): domain Eukaryota; kingdom Viridiplantae; phylum Streptophyta; class Pinopsida; order Cupressales; family Cupressaceae; genus Sequoia; species Sequoia sempervirens. The sequence goes on from VDFB02018296.1 coordinate 22,904,440, forward strand.
CTGGAAAACAAAATGAAAATTATTCCAAGAAAGAACAGTAAACTCCTCCTTCATTCATAGTGGCAAACACACTTACAGGCTGCGATTATAATAACCTCTGTTCAAAGGAAAGACAGTTCATATTACTGTTGCAGCGCAATATCAAGAAAAGGCAATGGGACCTTATGGTGCACAAAACAGAGTTCTTTTCTTTGTCATCTATCCACTTCCGAAAGGCGTCTCTGCTCTTCATGGATCACGACCCCTGCAACTGCTCATCTTGTACATTCTCTTTTTCTTCCACCATCGGCTTCTCTTCTTTGTTTTTCTGCCCCCCGATGCCTCTTTTTTCATTTTCCTGTCTACCTCCCAAAACTGCAATCTCCAACTGCCTTTTTCCCCTACGCCAACCTCAGCAACTTCTTTCTTTCCTGCCCTCTTAACTGCCTCTGGATGCTCCTTTCTTGTTCTTTTAACTGTTTCCTTTCTTTTCTTTTTTTACCTTCTGGTGGAGAATTTGTACTCTTGAAAGAGAGGTACAAGTTCAAATCCTGCAGGGGTAGGGTATGTACACCCTGTATTGTGGAGCACAAGTTAGGTGTCTCCCACATATTGAGAGTAGGAGGTAGTTCCATAGTAAGCCATCTGTAGATCCAAAAACAGATCGCTTGGTATTGTGGACTATAAAAAGACCTTACCTTATCTTAACCTTATCTTAACCTTTTCTCTATCTGCCAGCATGGATGTATCTCAGTTTTTTATGGCATCATCAAATGTATAACATAGCAGCCCACAACTGCCCGTGGAGATGTGTAAATATCAGTTTGTTAAGTTACATACAGCCTTTTAAAACAACCATGCCCACTTAAGCAAAACGAAAGCCAAAATCTCAAAACCTAAAGCAAAACACCAAACTCTAATTTAAATGCAAACCAAAACTTGAACCTCCAGTTTTAACCCAAAAAAAAATGCAAGTTGATGCATCATCATCCCATCATGTTGTTTGATGACTTAGGATTTTCGATAAATTCAAAATACTAGACGCTCAACTCAATGTATTTTAGTACATAAGTCATGAGGCAACAATCAAATTTTATAAAGGTTGGCTCTAGGAGTAGGAAATCTTAAATTTTAAATCTAAGGACAAGGTTGTGGCATGATCCAACCTAAGGAATAGAAGTAGACCTAGTCTAAGAGGGCAAAGATCCTAAGGTATTAGCTAGAATTTGTGAGAAGCAACAGACCTACCTAAGATCTAATGTCTATGAGCTAATCATCAATCTTGGTGAAAAGAATAAAGATATTTAATATTCAACATTATAGAGCATAATTACAAATAGATACACACAAATGTATAAGCTCCTTGGATGCATGAATCAAGGAGATGGCATGTTGAAGAAGTATAAGTTTAACTTCCAATCACTCCCAATCAAGAGGTGAATTAACTTAGTTTAACAATCAAACTAACTAAGATAGAGGTGCCTTGATTTAATAGAGGTGGCACCTAACTACCATCAATCAAGGATTGATAAGGTAGTGATGGCACATATGTACTTCAAGTCAAGGTGTACACATGTCATTATTAGCTACTTAGATGAGACTAATTAAATATTCTTAATAACCTAAATAAATTTATTAAACAAGTGCAATATCACACTTAGGATAGAACATATCCAAGGCGAAAATATTACACCAACACCCCCAAAAAGAGTAACTTAGGAGAAATGATAAAATATAAATGGGTATAAAAACAAGGCCATGTTAGCTATCCATGTACAATAAGCTCCCCAAAGAGGAAGAGAATCAAGAAGCCCCCAAAGAAAGAGAATATATAGAGACTATGTAGCCACCTTACAAATCATATACATCCTATGTACCAGAGATGGATGAAAAATATATATGGTTATGTTGAATTAAATCACGAGAAGCCCCATTGGAGGAAACACTAAAACAAATGCAAGCAAAAGATGGAGGTGAACTCTCAATGCATGCCATTATACTACATTGCTTATCCACTAATATTGTTTCCACACTAAATGGTTGAGTATGAACAATTGATAGATCTAAATGTGTTGGTGTAGAGGAGTCCTTATTCTCAAAATTAACTCAATTCTTAGGTGTATGAAGAGAAATATATGTCTTCTTGATAATTAAGATCTTCCTAAAATTTGAACACTACAACTATATCATGCTGATATGGTTATAACTCATCAAGATGGATAAGATTGTCCATCATGAAATCATTTGAGAATGGATATTCATTATGGTAATGAGATTCTAGTCCAAGGTAATGAGGGTGCTTAATATGAGTGGTGGTCATTATGGTATCAATGTTAACATTACACATAATTAGTGTTACAACCTATTGTGTGTTTACCTATTTACTATTACTATGAATAGTTAAAATATTGAGTATATGAATGTGTTTGCAATTTTGATTAGAAATCATATGCATGTTCTTTGTTTGATTGCATCATTTGGAAAGAAATGAATGAATGTTAACTTGATTAATGTTATATTGAAATAAATATGTGGAAAGGGTGTTAATTGAATTTGATATTTCAAATCATGATTTATATAATGCAAATGATGGTATCATGAACATCTAACTACTATTGCAAATGTGTTGAGTTGGATGCAGATGCAAGGATCAAGCCTCCGGAAGGAGGGGAAGTATCACTTAGGAGAGGGATTTGGTTTGGAAACCCTTAACAAATCCTAAATTGAACTCACACACGCTCACATATAGAATGGTTAATTATAGCCATTGTTTCGGATATTGGTAAGTCAATCCATAGCAATGTTTGTTCATGTTTTAGATAGGATGTGATCTCATTTGAGAATGTTTGAATTAGTGTTAAGTGCATGTTTGGTGAAAGCTCTTTTCTTACATGTTCTTGATGTAATTGAATAGGCATATATACATAGAAGGTATATATGTGTATACATATACATGTCGATGATAAGCCCATATACATGACTTAATACATACATGAGTATACAAAGGTAGGTGTACCTCTGCATGCTCATGGATGGATTGCTCATGGGCATGAGGGTATCAGATGGAAAAATAAGACATATATATGTGTAGACACCGAAATCTGGTTTTTAGCCCGCGGCTTCTATATTCGTCATATTTCGTATTCTTCATGGTCATGATTAAATAATGTCAATTATTTAATTAATTCATCTTCTATTAATTCTTCTATTAATTAAATAATCTTAATTATTTAATTAATTCATACTTTTCTTTATTCTATCTGATTAATTAAATAAACGCTTTTTATTTAATTATGTTACTAATTAACCTTATCTATCTTGTCAAATTAAATAAATTCTTATTTAATTTATTCTTTATCACATTTCAACTATAATTGAATAAATTCATTATTTATTTAATTATTCATTTAAATCCCCTTCGTCACTTAATTAAATAAATCTTATTTATTTAATTATTCTTCAAATATTGAGTCTTGAATTAAATGAATTATTTAATTCATTAATTCTATTTTAACACATTCCTCTATATTTTAGATAATTATGTGAGTTATCTAAGTATTCACTTTTACTCGACTCAACTTCTATTTTAATTGCTCAGTTAACTCTTCATTTGATGTCTGAGTGGCTGTCTCGAGTAATCTCTTCGTCAGATTAGTCAATCGTCCAGTTCTAACTCATTTGCGTGCACATGCATATTAATTAAATATTATTATTTAATTAATTAAGTGTTGTGCGTGCATTCGAACAGAGAGTTGTTATAATCAATCTTTATCTTTGTCATGCAAAGATATTTCTTATGTTTTCGAATGTCAAACTGAAGATTAAATCATTTATTTAATCTTTAATTCTATTTCTAATTCGAATCACTCATGTCATCACTGTCAGTTAACATAATGCATGTCTAATCTGTCAATCTTAACCGTCCGTTGATCTTTCAATCTTGACCTGTCATTCGAATAATCGATTTTCTATAAATTGATCTGTCATTCTTCATTCCAATCTCTCTCGCGAATTTTGTAACTTTGGAGAGCACTCAATCTTGAATCTTCGATATTTTGTTAATCACTATCATAGGCTATACTTGCACGAACTTGAAAATCTGAGGGCAATTATACTACGCAAGCAAAATGGAGAAGGGAAATCAAGATAATTCATGGAAATACGTTTGAAAATTGGTGAGATTGTTCTAGTTTTAATTACGTTTTTACTTTCCCATGTTCTTTGTTGCTTAACGAATGAATTTGCATTTTAGATTTAGTATTGTATGCATGTGTGCTTCTAATCTTGATTCTTGTTGTCTATTGTGCAAAGCGTTTTCATTTTCAGCGTTACATTTTGGTGAACCCGACGTGAAGACACCATCTTCGCGAATCCGTAGATTTTTTAATTTTCGTTTTTGCAGATTTTTCGTACGGAACGACGCATGTGAAGTTTCTGCACCGCAATTGACTTTCTAAAACCTAATGTGAAGTTTCTAAACTGCAATTGGATTTATGAACTGCATCTGATAGAGAAAGAACGCATATGACAATTCCTAAACTGCAACTGGTATCTCAAGCCGCAACTGAAAAAGAAATGACGCATCTGACTGGTAACAAAGTGACGCAATTGACTGGTAAAATTTTATTTCTGCTTTCGGCAATTTGGAATTTTCAATTGATTTTCATGTTACTGATATTTGATTTTCAGTGTGTGGCCATTTGGAGTTAACAAGCTTTTGCAGGATGATTGACGAAGACAATATTGAAAAAATTACTAATGATATCTTCTGCAGGACGCTTGTCGAAGACCCTAGTTAAATTTTGAAACAGATTGTTTGGTAGCGTAGCAAATCTTTCGTTTGGTTAAAATTAACAAGTGTCTATTGTGTTTGGTGCGAAAGCACAAGTTTGGTCACCCTTATGACTTGGTACATCGAAGTATCCTCTCCCCTTGTGCATCTGTGTGATCCTACGTGTAAGAGAAACGGTTACCAACTCTAGAACTTGGGCCTGTTCTGGTGGGAAAAAGTACTCAGCCCAGGACGACTCAGACCGGTAGCACCCTGAACCCGAGGGACTTCCAACCGGTATATAAAAGTGGGTTCTTGGGGAAACCCCAAGAATCACGAGTGTGGTTCCGACGAGATGGATCCAAAAGGGGACTCGCACCGTATGGATCACACCCTACCAACTAATGCCCTAATTAAATACCTTTATGTAGAGACCAACCTATTTGTACACATTGCTTGGTATTAGTGTAGGGTATGATCATGTCAAGATACTCAATACTACTGATCCCCTTTGAGTAGAGATAGTAGTTCTGGAGGTCATTGGCGCAGTTAATTCAGAATTGGTGTGCTCGAAAAGACGCTAATGAGTCATGAGGGGAGCCAATGCCACCAAATTCCTAAGCTATCTCCGCCTCAAGCGAGTGCACTATCACCAATTGGGTATAATAGGTGGGCTATACCAAGTATATAAAACCCTAGGCCTCAATATCTATTAGGATGTGCTTGTCTGTTATCACTTTAAACACTCTTTGAGTCCAAAATCAAAACTGAAAACACTTTGTCTTACGATTGTCTTTGATTGTCAGAATTTGATCACAGAAAATGGAGTCACTTTAAATTTCATGTCACTGAAAAATTCACAGAGAGTCTAACCGCTCACCAACACACATCTGATTTTTAGAGTCGTGATTCGCTATTTTGAGTCACAACCAGAATTCCGAGTCGCGATCTATTAATTCACCGCATTTGTCAGCTTGGCTCGTGATCTTCTTTGAAAAATTGCATGCATTATATTCCTGGTCGACTGGCCAATTTGAGTCGATCTCGGTATATATTCTCGAGTCACATCTGGCTTCTACTTGAACCGCGAATCGTTAATTTTGAGCTGCAACCTAAAAATTAAACGGCGCATCCGGCTCCCATTACCGTGAACCAAAATCATACCACCGGCCCAAAGAAGTTGTGGCTATACTAGTTTCAAAGTTGGTCTTCACACAAACAGCCTTTGAAACAGAAACTTGAAATGACGGTCTAATCTTTTGCATCCTTAGGTCCATTTTTAGTCATTACCATAGTTGTCTTCTTCAGCTAGAGTTTACCTCATCTTAGGGTACATATCACCTTGCATTGTGACTTCTAGAAAAGTCACTTTTACAAACTTTAGAGAACCACCATCTATACTCTAGAAAGGTCATAGTGTCAACAAAATTTGTCATTGAACCTAGTCCTATCATCTTATACTTGTCCTATAGAGAGTCTCTCCTAGCTCCACGCCTAGTTAGGGAAACTCAAAATTTCTTTTGTCTCTTTGATTTACGCCCCCACATTGGTTCCCTTTGACTTAACTAAATTGACACCTTGGTTTTGACTTTAGGCAGTTGGTCCCTTCATCTTGGGTTTATAGGAATTGATCACTTTAGTGTCTTTACTTAGAATTTATATCTTTAGAGTCTAGACTAGTGTCATCCTAGGACATCCCTTATTTTGCATAAGAAAATCCCAAAAACATAGACTAGGGTCATACTATTCATACATATAGTCTTGCATTTCCCGCATATTGAGCTTGTCTTACATGGTTGAAACTAGGTCTAAGAGAAGAGAGAGAGAAAACATGTCGAACCCAAACGAGTTCATCAATCCATTTTCTTCAAGACCTCATAAGACTTTATTAGACAAATTCACCACTAGAAACACTCAAGGACATGTTACAACAGAAGACATAGAGGCTGCTGCACAGGACCCTGAATTTGCCTCTTTTGTCGATGAGTACCTAGCAAATGATCGTCAACGATTTTTAGGCAAATTGCTAGCTGAAGGTGCTACTTTACCTCCAGGATTTGATATCAGTACCTTACAAACTCAACCTATCCAAGGGACAAATACTACGACTGCTAGTACTACTATACCTCAAGTCACCATGACTATGCCATCTAGCACGTCTACACAGAGTACGACAGTCCATACGTCCCCATTTGGTACACCTAGCATGACATCGGGATTTAATTTCACTACAGGGGCTTCATCATCTACTCCCTTCGGTCCTCTTGTTGGGAATAAAAGGTCTAAAACCTTAGCCTCCATACCTTATGTCAGTACCACCAGTTCACAATCAACAACCATACCTACTGCTAGTATTACGAGTACCATACCACAGTCAATTGCCATACCTAGTGCTCAAATCACTAGTACTATACCAAGGATTACACAAACAGGGGGCATTCCCTCCTTCCAATATGGCAATCACAATCCACTTTTCCAGACTAGTAGTCAGAATCAATTTACATCGATTCTGAATCAGAACCCTTTTTCACAGATTGGTAGTCAGAATCCATCAATGCAAACTCCGGGTCAAAACCAATTTACATCGGTTCCGAATCAGAATCCCTTTTCACACATTGGTGGTCAGAATCTGTCAACATAGATTCCAAGTCAAAACCAATTCACATCGATTCCAAATCAGAACCCTTTTTTACAGAGTGGTACTCGGAACCCATTTACACAGAACCCAGGTCAACACCAATTTATGCCGATTCCAGATCGAAATACATTTACCAACATTCCGAATCCAAATCCACCTCAGATGCCAATGTTCAATCAAAACCCATCACGAGACTTTGGATTTCAAAATACATACATGGATCCGCATAATCCTCCTAGCACATCTTTGACCCAAGTTGACGTCCTACAAACACAAATGCACGCATTACAAATGCAAATGGATAACATGTCAGTGTCAACTAAGAAATCATTTTCACCAAAGGACATATGCCCATTCCCTTTTGATAGATCATTGTATTACGACACCTTCCCTCACGATACATGTCATACCGAATCTTCCTAAGTACAATGGCAAACACAATCCAGTAGAACATATCAGGGAATTTTCTACCATATGCATAGATGTCGCTTACGACCCCATGTATCTTATGAGGCTATTTCCATGAAGTCTTGTAGGAGTTGCACTAGAATGGTTTTCGGGTCTAGATTCTGGCATTAGATCATGGGGAGAACTAGTCGAGAAATTTGTGGAGCAATTCTCCTTCCACATTGACCATGAGATAAATATAGCAACCTTGTGCCACACAACACAAGACGAAGGTGAAACATTCATTGCTTTCTTCCAGAGATGGAGAACTATTGCTAGTAGATGTCCTGTCGAGATACTTGAAAAATAAAAGGTCACAATGTTTCAAGATAACCTTCATCCAAAACTCAGGAGTAATTTAAGGGTACATTGTTGCATATCTTTTTCAGAACTAGTGGAAAAAGGGGTGATAATAGAGAAGGATCTCATTGAAAAGGGTGAACTCAAGATGACGACACCCAATCAAAACCCTATCATACAAAACACCCCCACTGACAGAAACAAATTCTGGTCTCGCAACAAAAATGTCACCAATGATGGGGTGGTTGATGCTAAAACATTACAAGCAGGACCCCTCCTCACATTAAAAGGGCCTCATAACTTTGCCAACATGCTTAATGCTGTCAATCAACCTCCCAACGCGGTCCAAAATACTCAACATCCACAACCAAGGAGATTTCAAAAACGTGAGTTCACTCCCTTAGGGGAACCCATTGAGTCGGTGTTCAAACAACTGTTACAACACAACCTCATACAACTGCAGGAACCAAGACAATACGATCTAGGATAGTTTAAACCAACTTGGTGGGATGACAATGCCTTCTGTGATTATCATAGGACTAAGGGACATAACTTACAAAACTGTCGACAACTGAAGAATATCATACATGATCTTGTTGATAAGAGAATTATTGAGGTTAGTGGGCAGAAACAAAAGACATCCAACACTAATCATCAAGTCTTTTAAGACCCACTACATGACCATGGGAAAGGAACTGTCCCCAGTTCGAGTACTAAGACCAATATGTCAGCCAATTATGCGAGTATCAAACATGATTATGATAGTGGCAAAATCATTCATTGCCTTCGCGCCGCCGATCAAAACATCAACACTATTACTATCAATGCTAATCCTGAATGTGCAGTCAATACTCGTCGAACTAAGTTTGTTATCCAAGGCCCTCCATCGCAGCAAACATCACAACCTTCCAAGTTACAATATAACCTACTTGACCAATTGGGGAAGACCCCAGCCCAAATCTCAATCTTGGAATTACTGCGTATCTCCCCCGAGCACCGATCCATCCTCAATAAGGCTTTATAGAACACCACGGTCCCTAATGACCTTGATGTCAATCGTTTCCAGGAAATGGTGGGCTACTTGACCAATAATCATCATGCCACATTTTCCGAACAAGACTATGCCACTGAAAAGATGAACCACAATGACCCTTTACATCTAGAAGTCCTAGTCGATGACACCAAAGTTAGACGAGTTTTGGTAGACAGAGGAGCAAGGTTAAATCTATGCACTTTAAAACTAATTAAGGCATTAGGTATCTCAAAAGCGTGCATGGACACCACTAAGAGTATTGTCATTAAGGCTTATGATGATGAAGAACGAAAATCAAAGGGGGTGGTAGCACTTCCTATCAGAATTGGTCCTGCAGTAATGGAGACAAAGTTCCAGGTCTTGGATCTCACCCTCCCTTATAACCTTTTGCTAGGTAGACCATGGATTCACGCTATGAAGGCAGTCACATCCACGTATCATCAATGTCTTAAATTCCCTTACAATGGCACCAAAATAACTATAGATGGTGATCCCAATCCTTTCCAATATTGCACCAATCTAAAGGAGATCCCTCAATGTCAAGTGCCAGTCAACCAAGAGGCCTCACTCTCTAAACCATCTTCTTATGTTGACCCGTCCACACTCACTCGAACATCTATTTCACCCTCACTTCCTACCACTCCTAGGGTCGAGATCCAAGACAAGGGTTGTGGAGAGTATTACATGACTTCTTATTATGTTATCCATTTGGTTCCTCCTAAGGGGACAATCTATGATCACTATACATGTTCCCCCCACAACAAATTTCACTAAATGGGGTGAATTAAGCAAAGAGGCTGTAGATACAAAAGATGTCACTTCCTGGCTATATAAGGAAGATAATCAAGAACCCCTTTTACTTGCTCATATTCCTACAAGACTATATGGAAAGGGTTTCAAAATCATGCAAAGCAAAGGATATGATGGACAGAGTGGTTTAGGCTTAAACCAAGATGGTAGAATTGAACCAATATTTGTTTCTCAGTGGCCAAAAGGAGTAGGGCTAGGGTTTCAACCGATTCAGATTGGCGTTCCTAGTACTTCGTTACCCTTACTTGAGGAAGTATGTGCTTTAGACGATATTAAGACATCTCACGAACCAGTGAACCAAAATAATTGTAACTCCCCTGACTCTAATGATTATGAGTGGGATTCCTTATCCTCTACTTCTTCCATGGACCTTGACAAGTTATTTGGAGAACTTTACTTGATGTTAAGTTCCTCACCAAACCCCTTAAATTCCTGTCCACCAAAGAAAATGACAAAAGAGGAGTGGTTTAAACACTACTATTGGGAATCACTTGATCCTACCTCGTGGCAACCCGAACCACCTATTTCCGATTGTCAAACCTTGGCATTAGGCCCACCTATTCATCCACCTAGACCCAAACCCAAGAGTAAAAAGGACTTGGTACAAGACTTTTGTAACCACATGAATAATTCAATCTTTACCTTGACCCCATTAGACTTTGATAACTCTGACGATGACATGCCCTTAGTTTACCCCCAACTCATTGATTGGGATCAACAAGATACACCTATTTTAGACACTTTTGAGAACGACGAAGCAATTGCTGAGTTCCTAGGATTACGTGAAGGAATACCTAACGGGGATCATAAAGCTGGTTTTACCATTGACTTGGACAACAAAGCATATTTTGGGGAAT
>VDFB02018296.1:22921505-22985056 GCA_007258455.2 Sequoia sempervirens
AACTCACTCACTTTCTTTGACCAAACATCCATTCTCGCTTCTCTTTCTATCTTCACATTTAGTTTTAGATCCTCTACTCTAGGAACTTATGTGCAATCAGACTTATATACCTCTATCATGATAGATCGTAACTTCCTTCCAACCTCCTGTCCAATCAGTGGACAAATTACTTCTCCCACTATGACCTCTCTAGGTCATTCTTTCCTTTCCTCTAGTAACTCACTCTCACTTACCTCATACCTTCCTCTTATCAAGGTCTATGCCCTAAGGATCTCTATCTCATCTGATCCACAAACCTTTTCAATATCAATTTCATACACTTTCTGTCTCATCAATGGACAAAGCATCATCTCTTGCACACTCTCATAATGCTTTATTGACTTATCTTGCTCCTTCACAAGGAGTTCTTCCTCTATCTCGAATTTTAACACCATCTCTTTCTCTTTTCTTTCTACCATTGCATCATTCTGCAACACTATTGACTTGAAATTTTCAAGCCTTGAAATTGCTTCAACCTCTATCTCCCATTTATCCTTTAGCTATACAAATTATTTCTTACCACACATAATTACCCTTGCAGCTTTATCGTGTCCTTCTTCATTTTCTATAAATGGATATAATGTGAATGAAACTCCATCCTTCTTAATCTGATATGTATTATGCCTTACATCATATAGGGCATACCTGTCATATTGCCATGGTAACCCTAACAAAAAATGGTATACATTCATAGGAACCACATCACATAGAATCCTATCTCTATAGCCACAAATCTGAAATTCTACAAATGCTTTCTCAACCAAAAAAGAATGTTCCCCATCCAACCAAAAAAAATAATAGGGATTCTCATGAGGTAACCTTTCCAAATTTAACTTGTCTACCATTTCTTGTGCTACCATGTTATCCAAACTACCTGAATCCACCATTACCTTACATACCTTGTCTTTACACTTGCATCTAGTCCTAAAAATTGACTTTCTCCATAGCATCTCCTTCTCTTCAATCAACTCTCTAGTTCCTTATGTCATGTTGTCCTTTCAACTTCCAACTATCTTCTTCTTCAACCTTTAACTCTTCACCTTCAAAGATCTAATCCCTATAGCTTTGATACCACTTGATGCAAAGTAAGGAGGCAACACAATAGGTTTGTACAAAGATTCACAATTTGGTTCTTGATTGACTTCCCAACTTCTCACAAAACCCCTTAAATGGAATCTAGGCCTCCAAGGACTCCAACTTGTACTTTAGGCTTCATGAACTTGTTTAGGCATCTAACAATATTAAAATCCTCATACAAACACAACTTGACTACTCAGATCCAAAATCAATCCCAACCTTGACATCTCAAACATAAGAACTTTCAAAAAGTGGACTCTCCTTAACTGGCCCCAAATAGGCTTCTTTTAATCATACAACTTGACATACAACTATATAAGACTATTCTTAAATCTCAACCTGGTTCAAAGCAATTCAAGTCACCTCAATTGAACTCTCTTCACATGACTCAATGGACACACAAATTAGAAGACAACAATCTTTGCCAATACTATCCTAATTAGGACTAAAATAGTTTTTCCAATACATGGCAGTCAAAAAACTAAGGCCACAAAATTGTCAATACATCAAACCAAATCAAGGAAAGGACTCACATACACTTAGGAAATCCTTTTGATACAAAAAAAACAAGAAATATCCAAAAACCATGATCATAACCGATTAAATCTCCATTGTTCTCAGATTTACCAGTCTGCACACAAAATTTGTAGACCTAAGGCATCATAGAATCAACCTAAATCTTCAATCACAGACTCTACAAGTTTGGAATCTCTTAAATGACATAAAAAACCACCCTTTCACCAATTTATAGAGGATTTCAACATTGGAAATGTGAGAAACATAATTTTTATTACACATTGCATACCCTAGAACAGGGTTTTAACCTTCTAGACAAAATTGCCAATATCTTTTACAAAATTGAATGATTTTAATTGAAACCAGTTGCAAAATAACATAGATTAACAAGGATTTCAAATTTAATGGAGGAGGAAAGGTTTTATATAATAAATATGGTCATAAAATGGCCTGAAACATAGAAAATGCAAGAAAATAACTAAAAAACAAAGCATTCTATTGAATTTCTTCCTCACACAACTTTTCCCAATCTTCCTCAAAGATTGTGAGGCTACAAATTCCTTTATAAATCCAAACCAACCTCTCAAACTGACTCATTAACTACTTTGAATTTTCACCTTCCTCTATTTGGCATTTTGGCATTTTTACAATAGTGCTTTGACAACAATTAGGCCAATTTTGAAATTTTTACATTTAATGCCCAAATTAACCCAAAATGCTTAACTATGACCTGAAACAAGCTTATTATGGTGAAATTGACCTTACTACATCATGATACTAACATTTCTAAATCAAAACTTAAGGTTTCCTCATGGAGGCATATTCTCCCAAGGGTGCACCTACACCAAGCACGGGGCCGAGCGTTTGCACTTGGAGCAAAACCAAGAAGTACAAAATGGTGTCAAGGTAGGACATGGAGGAGGTCATGGAAATGCACTACAAGATGATCTCTAAGGATCTAGAAGCAGCTATAATGCTTAAGGAACTTCTCTAAATGTTGCTTGTTTTGTTCTCTTTTTGTATGGTTTTGTTGCTTTGGATTTTCATTATCGGCTAATGGGGTGTTGATTGTTAAGCAATTAGCCTATTTTTTTATGTTTGGTTGGGAAGCCAATTTGCTTTATCTTTGTTTCCTTTGCTCTTTTATGTACAAGGTTTCAAGGCCCCTTTAAAACTTGTTTATTGCTAGTAAAAAACATTTACAAAATATATATCTAAATTGTACCTAATATATAGTTTTTCTAGAATATAAAATATAGCTACAATATAGGCATGAGTATCCTAAAATATGGGTATGTAGTATTTCTCAAATATAAACATGCAATATACTATAATATAGATATTGATTATTATAAGTGTTGCATTTTCTATTGTTTTTATTTATTAGTACATGTCGTATGAATATGTAAGACTATATAAATTTTTAGAATATGGTTTTTCCCTTGCTTCCATATGTTGGTGTAATTAATATTTAATTACACTTTGCATAAGTTTACTTAGGACTATTTAATTAGTACATTATAGGTTTTCATCTTTATCTTATTGAGCTATCTTGTTGGTCAAGATAAGATTAGGTTTATGCATTTTTTCTTTTATAAAGCAAATTATCTCTTGTAATTATTTGTACTTTGAATATATCAATTTGCACATCTTTATGCAATCTCTACTTTTTTATTTTTCTCTTCTATGGAAGGTGATTTTTCTGGTTTGCATTTCAGATCTTGGTTTCTAACATGGTATCAGAGCCTTGATTTGTAGCCCCTTCTCAGCATTTTTGGAGGAATACATTGCAGAGCTCGTTCGGGGTCCCTCAAGGGTTTCTTTCCTTGAGCATATTTTTGGAGCATCTTGGATCAGATCGAGGTTTTCCGTTGGATTCAGAGTACCTGAAAAAGTTAGAAATGACTTTTATTTCATTTATTTTGGTCACCATTTTCCAGATCTATGAGGGTTTCAAGCTCAGTGATTTTTCTAATAAATCTGGGGTTTGCCTGATTTTTGGAGCACTTTGGGCCCAAATGGACCTCGTCGTTCGATTCACAACAACCAAAAACCCCTATTTTGATATAAAAAAATTTTGATTTTGGAAAAGTCATTTGGAGAGGTAAAAAAAATTGCCAGGAAAGCCATACGGCCTCCCCAGCTCGCATCCTGAGGTAAATTTTTCGAGAAAAATTCAAAAAAATAAAAAAAATAAAAGTTTTTTAAAAAATCAGGCGTTACCCGTTATAATGGGATCCACCACCAAGCAGCTGCTGGTGCATCACCACCACCGGTGGCTCCCCCATGCAGCTCCACTGGATTGTTTAGCCAGCCCCCAAGGGCTTAAATCACCAACCACTAATTTTATGGATGACCAGCGCCCACGCGCCAGCCCCCACCAGGCTTTTAGCCCCAGACCTAGTCACATGGGTGACTAGGGGCCGAACCTTTTTAGCCCCTGAGGGCTTATTGGAGACCTTATTGGGCAATTTTGAGCAGTTTCACAGAAACAAGCATAAATTTCACATACAACGTCATTTTTTTACAAATGAGATATCGTCGGAAAGCTGTTTTTGAGCTCTACATAATGGTGTAGGTTTGGTTTTCTTTTTTTTTCTTTTTTTATGTCTTTTTCAGCCTCATAAGTTAGATGTTTCCATTTTCACTTTGAGAGATGTATCTTTTGACTCGCTTATCCATTTTTTCACGATTTTCATAGAATTGGAAAGTTGGTTTCAACCTCTATGCAGATCTGAGGTCATTTATAGAAGATGTGTACCTTGTTTTATGCATGTATTCATTTTTGTTTCGTGCACTAGGTTTGCATTTTCACTTATGTTTCTGTAGTTTTGCATTCTCTCCTTCTACAATCATTGGGTATTGTAATAACGAACTGATATAAAGTTCCATTAAGAGGGGTTCTTGCATCCATTCTTCGTATTGGTGACAATTCGCATGAGTTTTTCTGGTTTCCTATTATTTCCTTTAGCTTCTTTCTTGTTGAGCTAGACATATCGTTGGTTTGCTTTAGTTCACACTTCACATTGGGAGTTTATGGTTCTTGATCCACATTGGTTCAAATCCTTCTCATTTGAGGGCCATGTTTTTATGGTTAATGTTCTAGAATCTTGATGGTACTCATCTTATGGATAGTTTTAGTTTCAATTTGGCATTGGCTTCGAGAGACGCAGCTTCTAGATTTTTTCATCATTATGGGCTTCATTCATCCTTTCAAGATTACTGTTGCTTATAGATTCTAGGGTTGATCCAGTATGTGAGTTTCCAGTGTTCCTTGGCATCGGGTCTGTTGTTGCATTTGTGATTCCATTTTTGGTTTCAGTTGTAGACAGAATTATCTTTCCTTGTTTTCTGGATTTGGGGTTCCAGTGTTGCTTCATTAGAGTTCTTCTAGTGATTCCTTGCAGCAGTTCATCCCATTGAGGGGGGGCTTTTCCCACTGGGTTTTCTCTCTCTTTGGATTTGTACATGGGTACCTGATCAGGCCTTTGTTTCCAGGACCCATCTCACATCATTTGCATAATAATCTACTTCTCCCTAAGTTGCACTTATGGGGGGGTGTTGGTGTAATTAATATTTAATTACACTTTGCATAAGTTTACTTAGGCATATTTAATTCCTAATTTATAGGTTTTCATCTTTATCTTATTGAGCTATCTTGTTGCTCAAGATAAGATTAGGTTTATGCATCTTTTCTTTTATAAAGCAAATTATCTCTTGTAATTATTTGTACTTCGAATATATCAATTTTTACATCTTTATGCAATCTTTACTTTTTTGTTTTTCTCTTCTATGGAAGGTGATTTTTCTGGTTTGCATTTTAGATCTTGGTTTCTAACACCATATGCAATATCTTTTATAAATTATATAAATAAATAAATTAAATAATAAAGGTAAACTATTATTGTCATTTTCTTAACATTGGTGTTATTAATTTAATTTAAGCAAACTTAAGAGTTAAATTTTGAGAAGACCAAAATTTACATTATTGATTGAAAATTAATATTTTTATATTAAAATAACATTAATGATCTAGCTTTTGGCTAGTGCTTGTTGTTTTTCCTAGCTTTGAATTTTCCTTTATTGTGCATATTTTCTATTGTTGGTTGGTTGTTGTTTGACTTTGTATTATATTTGATAGTGTTTCATGTGGATTGGGTTTTGGGTCCCATCAAAACCTGCTTGTAAAGGGTTTCGAGTCCCTTCAAAACCTATTTTACCCTTAATCAAAAAAATTAATGATAAATATTAAATTTATTTAAAAAATATTCTTTAAATGTTTAGTAATATATTTATATAGTATTATTTTATAAATCTAATTTATTTCATAAATCTAAAATATACAATTATAAAATCAATACATTAATATTTACATAATTTTAATAATGGTTGCCAATAGTGGCATGGTGGGATAGTTGAGGTGTTGTGTTGCTATTCTTGCCATCAAAGTTCAAACCCCATTAGGGTGGAATTGTTGAGAATTTATATTGGAGATGAAGTCCCATGATTTTAATGTTTTACTAACACTATTTTTTACTTTATAAAAATATATCTTTAGGAACTATTTATATATTTTTAATAATATTTAATTTATATTCTTAATTGAAATTTTATAATTTTATATTAATATTTTCTTGATGCTAATTGATAAATTTGCTTTAAAAAAAACATTAATTTTTTTATAATGTATTTAGATAATATTATTTTATAAATATAAAATATACAATTACAAAATCAATATATTATCATTTACCGTAATTTTAATAATAATTAATATTAATTATTAACTAGTTATATTTATATTTAGTAACTAATAACTAATCTTGAAAATTTTTAAAGTAAAAATTAAAATTTATATTTTGTTATTATTACGAGACAACATATTGCATAATTTAAATATGTTATATTCAAATTATTTTAATGATAATACAAAAGTTATATAATATTATTTTATATATCATTAATATAATTTATATAAAAACAAATATTAATACATAATATTTTATTAGGAAAAATGCAAAAGATTGGAGAAAACCAAGCACGTAGCGAATCGGTGTAGGAAGGTCCGAGGAGCGGAGGAAGTGTAGAAGAAGGTGTTTGTAGTCCTATTGAGGGTGGTTGTTGGAAAGGTCTAAGGATATCGCTAGGAGAAATGGTGGTCAACAAAATGCAAGAATCCAACATAATTGGGAGATTCAACAAGAAATTATGTCAAGAAAAAATAAAAAGATGGGTAGCAAAGAATTGGGAGATGTCCTTTCCACCAAGGTTTTTTCCCCAAAGTTTTTTCTTTGTAGAATTTAGAGAAAATGGTGCATGCAAGGAGATGATGAAAAGGGGCCATGGCAGGTGTAGAAATCTTACCTATACTTGCAAGATTGGGTGTCGAACTTCAACCCACTGGAATTCATCCCAAACAAGGAACCTTCATGGATCATGTTGTAAAAAAAATCATTGGAATTTTGGATGAAAAATTGCCTTCAAGAGATTGGAGATAGCATGGGGATGACTATTGAAGTGGATGAAGGGTTCAGAGAATCTAGGTCTCATTTTATTCGAGGATAAGGGTGGCGAATATCAAACCAATTCTAGTTGAGCTATACTTGGATACCCATCACGAAGAATGGATCCAAACAATGACTATTGAAGAGAAGTATTATTGCTTAAAATGAAAGATTAGGTGCCATATGGAAAAGGAGTGTCTAAGGAAGTGGAACCAACCTCAACAACGAAAGGAATAATGGAGGAGAAAGGAGCAGGAGGGTGCGAAAAGTGGAAATCTAATTGTGAAAGACAACAATATTGAGACAACGACTTCATTAGAGATTACCTCACTAGCCAAATCTATAGAAGATGACACTTGCCCTAGGAAGGTGGTGGTAACTCAATAGGAAGTTATGGTTGTTACTGAACTGTAGGTGGGAAGTTCCATGAAGATGACATCAAAGGAAAAAAATGGAATAAAAAACTATCGAGGAACTAGCAAAAGGTGTTGGTGATAAGATGGTGGATGAGTGTTGGTCTGAGGAGGAAGGTTCGAATGATGATGAATTAGATATTCTAAACACTAGGTGTATTAGCTAGTCCACTACAAAGGATAGTAGACAAAATTTGTTGGTTAAGAAGTAGAGGGGAAGAAATTTAGAGAAGACAAAGAGGGAAGAGATGAAAATTGAGAAAGGTATTCCAAATATCAAAGAGTACATGTTGAGATCCAAGGGAGGAAGCACCTCCCTTGGAGAGCAATGAATATTTCCACTTGGAATGTCAGGGGCTTGAATGCCCCTAACAAAAAGTGTGTGACCAAACGCCACTTAGGGAGAATTTTGGTTGACTTAGTTCTACTACAGGAAACAAAATTAGGGAATAAGGAAGCTAGTCTATTTTTGCAACATTACAAAATTTGGAATGGTATTTTCAAAGAATCAATTGGTTTGGCTAGCGGCCTCAGGATTCTATGGAATCCATCCTTAGTGGCAGTCAAAGAAATTAGAAAAAAGGATAATTGGATGATGGAAAAAGTGATTCATTTTTTTTCGGATGTGAAATTTATAGTCTTCAACATTTATGAGCCTATTAAGATGGAGGATAAATGTGCATTATGGGGAGAAATTGCAGCTCAAACAAGAACATTGGACAAGTTTATTCTCTGGGGGGACTTTAATGCGGTCCTCAAATTGGAGGAAAAAAGTGGGGACCTCTTCTCTAAGAGCATGGTAATCAGAGAATTCATAGAACTTTGTAAGTTTCCTCAAACTTGTAGACATTATACCCTGGAATGGTGCTTTCACCTAACATTGGACAAGTTTATTCTCTGGGGGGACTTTAATGCGGTCCTCAAATTGGAGGAAAAAAGTGGGGACCTCTTCTCTAAGAGCATGGTAATCAGAGAATTCAGAGAACTTTGTAAGTTTCCTCAAACTTGTAGACATTATACCCTGGAATGGTGCTTTCACCTAGACAAATAAAAGATCAGGATTTTCAAATATCTTGAAGAGATTGGATCATTTTCTAGTTTTTGAAAGTTGGTTGGATTCTAGTGATAGTCTAATATCAATAATTTTGTTGATTTCTCTTTTGGACCACTTCCCTATCGAATTGGAAATCATTAAAGATGGCCCGCCAAGAAAGAGCTATTTCAAATTTGAGAAAATGTGGTATAGATGCACAGAGTTTATTAGAATGATGCAAGAATGGTAGGAGATACTAAACACTAGTAGCACAAAAAGTTTCATCTTTACAAACAAGGTAGCACACATAAAAATGAATTTGAAGGAGTGGAATGCAAAGTATTTCAAAAATATTTTCAAGGAGAAGGAAAGGGTGGAAGTAGAGCTAGAAGTGCTAAATGAGAAATTAATCAAGAATGGGATATTTTAGGAGGACTTCCTAAAAGAGAATTGTTAAAAAAAATGAAAAAATTCTAGCAAGAGAGGAATCATTTTGGAAAGAAAAGGTGAGAGAAAATTGATTAGCTAAGGGGGCTATCAATACAAAAAAAAACATAATTTTATGAAAATAAGAAGGCTTATGAACAAAATTGGTGTGATAGAGAATGGGACTGCAGTATTGGTCTCAAAGAGGGAGGAGATTGAATTGGTGGTGGTAGAAAATTTCAAATACATCTTGGCCCCAATGGGGGGGTTGATAAGAGAGACTTTTATATGGCTATCAATGACATCCCACAGCTGGTAAATGATGTGAATAATGTTGGGAAATTTGGATTCATCTTAGAAAAAACATCCAAGATTAGTAGTTCCTTCATAACCTTATTCTATTATATTGCCTCAAAGACATGTACTACTATTTCATAAAGCAAAAATAGACATAGTTCATTCCCCACATTAATCCTTTTGAGAAAAGCTTATGCAAAATAAACCAATTCCAAACAACACCATTAAAAAAATTCAGTCAAGCAGAACCATTAAACATGAAAGATGGAACATAAGAAAAGAACACAGATATACATGGGGAGAACCCTTACAATTTAAAAACCCCATGCTCCAAAATCCATACCGCCATTGTATTATTCAACAACAAAATACAATTACAATACAATATCAGGCTCATGACCTTTATAGGAAATTTACATCTTGTTCCATTTTGGAGAGTATTCAGTAGCATACCCCTACTTTAATCTTTGTCTCTTTCTTGGCTACCCAGCCTCTCATCCCATTAGCTTCCCCCGGCTAGTCAGACACCACTCATCAGTACATTGGCATTAGGGTTCTAATCTCTATATCATTTGAGACAAACAACCATGAGCAACTTAACCCTAACCACATTCCTGCCATTTAGGTCATATCAGGACATCAAAGAGACAGCTTAATACATCCCACCAATATAGGAATTTCACACTGATGAAGCTTATGGTGTTTAACTGAATGGTGCCCATTTTCTATGCAACATCCATGTCACTACCACACAATTGATGTCACCTCCCATGCAAAATGGTCCCACCTTAATAGTGCACTAAGGTATCACTCCATCGGCACATCAAGGAGACAAGCTTTAGAGTCCAACTGAAGTCACAAAGTCTGACTGACAAGATTCTAGGTGGTTCCCACTACCAACTCGACACCACGTCAACACTATTGGTCAACCACCAAAGCTATCGAGTCATTGGAGAGACTCTGGATAAAGTCCTGCCGACAAAGCCAAGTCATACTGATGAGATTATCCAACATGATCACCACAGCCCATCAGTCTATCGGGGAGACTCAAGACAAAGTCCCACTGATAACCCGTTGTCACGTTGAAACAGTCACATTGGAGTATCAAGGAGACAACTTAGAAAGTCTCACCAAAGTGACCAACTCCTGCTGATAAAACACACCATGCCACTCTGTCAAAGAGACATTCATTACAGTCTCACTGACATCCACCGAGTACATGGGCCCACATTACATCTGTCCACATCATCGCCACCTGTCAGGACCCACCAAAGATGTTCTTCACAAGCTACTAGGACACCCATCACCACATTGGGGAGACATCATATCATCTCCCTTTGATGAAGCCTTTACCATTCCAAGTGGTCCACACATCCATTAGCTTCAAAGTTGCTATGTCGCTAAAAACCCAAACCTCAAACCTCATGTAAGAGGTTCTAAAGTTCCCAAAACCTGTGACTTGTTGACAACAAAGGGATCACTATTTCGCTAAGTTGGGAGGCTAGTAAACTTTAGAACCCAATGACTTAAGTTAGAAAAACTTGAAACCTAGCAACTTAAGTCAAGACAATGAAGGAAAAACACAAATACTCTAGGAAGTCGATCAAGCCAATAAATTTGAGTCACATTTCTCAACATTCTCCCACTTGACAAAGAACTTACTAGCTCCTTCCAAAGCAATCTCAAGAATCTTAAACAATTCTTTCACACTCCAACAAAGACATCTACACCAACATCCAATATATCCACCAACTCAAGCAATAGTTCTAGCCATGCACCATAGGAAAAGGAACAAACCAAGGTGTATGTGAACCAATCTCAAGAACACAAGGATCAGATCAAACAGATGGCAAGGGATTCAACACTATCACCACTCCACTATGCACACAAGCTATACATAAGCAATATCAACTTCAAATCTCCCAACATGAACACAACTATGAATTCATTCTCTAGAAAACAAGGCATAACATCAACTAGAACAACAACCAGAAAACTAACTATTCTCATCAACTGATCAACCCACATGATTGAAAATAGCACCCACAAAAAGTGCTAATCCATTCAATCACACTTACCTCCAAGGTATCAACATCAAAAAACTCATGCCACTACATAACCAACCCATCACCAGTGAATACCAGCTCCATGTGCTAACCAGTTGAAGAAGACCAAACACATCCAGGAACTCCCACTACATGGGTAATGCCAAATCTAAAAGATCAAGGCATAACAATTCTACCAATAGCATCACATAAAGAGTATAAACATGTAGTTTCAAGGAGCCATCCTCAATGATATGCAAAACCTATAAGAAGAGCTCTTACTACAATTCTTCATAGCTCTCCCAAGTTCTTTACACACCCAACAAAGGAATGAGATAAAGAACAACCTCATACCAATGTGATGTGAAACCAAAAATATAGGAAGAAAACCAAGACCAAAGAGAGTAACCACTACACATCCTGTACCTGTAGAAAATCCTCCTACATGCACCTCTAAATGCCAGCTGTTTCAAGTATGATCTTCTTCAAAACACCCCAAAGAGAAGAGCATAACAATGCCCAACCATTCAATCTCCAAGATCAAACACAACATATATATCATGTAATTATATGGATGTAAGCTTTTCAAAGAAGATAAAACTATTGCATTTCCCATCTTAGGAAATCATCCCACTACCATCCCCTATGATCATCATAAATGAAAATGAAAACCCAAGGGGATATCCATGCTACATGATCCATCTCTCACAATGAATCCTTCAAAATCATCTAATAGTAGTTCAAGATCTATGTCCATGAAAGAAAGTATAAAGAACGTAAGAGAAACAATGGGAAATACCTCTCAAGTGATAATTTTTTGAGTAGACAAAGAGTGGGGAATGATAATTCTCCTCCAAGATATGCAAGCCATCATGAATTTTCAAAGAGAAATCTCCTCATTGGTCTCTGTTGAACGCACATCCAACCAAGGTGTAGGCTCCTCAGAATTTCTGTTGAAAGCTTCATCAAGAGTAACCATCAACAACACTTCTCTCATCTAAAGAGAATTATAGCCTCAACCTATTCTCCATGAATCCATGATCATGCGCAGACAATAATCTCATGCTAAACTCCAAATGCATCACTGCACTATCATGAAGTTCTCAAGCATATGACCAATGCACCCAAAACATAGAGAATCACCAGACCACTATCAACGCTCCAATAATTTGAATCAGGAACTTATCATGACATCATGATCTTACCATCCCCCTTAGGAGATACCATGCTCCAAATGAACATACCATGGTCTCAAGTGCAATGCATCATGCCAAAACTCTAATGTGCAATCAATAGTATACCATGACATAAAGCAAACAAAATATAAACTAAAATCACCTGTCAAGCACCACCAACAACTCAACCAAAGACTCCAAGAGTCCTCCATGCCTATGAGATCCTACACATCTTCAACTAGTGACCATGCAAATGTAAAAGAACCCTTCTACAACAACATGATCTAAGAGCTCCTCCTAGTAACATTTGCAACACTAAAGAAGATCATTCACCACTAAGTGATGAATTCACATTCATTGCTAAAGCTCCCACTGAACTATGACAACTGAGATTTCCAAGAATCATGAAAAAACATCTACGAATCTACAAATTCTTCAGGTCCACACAACAACATGTCCATCTGACAACAATACCAAGCAGCACCAAGATCTTCAAACCAAGTAGACAAAACCATCATTGTCGAAAGCTTACACAAGGAAGTGTATCCAAGCTATCCATGACATCACAATACAATATTCTACAAGTACCCATAGCCAACTATTCAGGTACTCAACGTCATTCATCCTCACATCTCAAAGACACTACACCAATGCACAAGTGACCATAGACAAGGTTAGCTAACAAGTCTACACCAACACTAAATCAACCTCGTGGATATAGACAGTCCACTTTTGAGTTATCCCACAACAAACATGTAGGTAAAGACAGCCCACAACATTGCACAACCTATAGATACATTCAATATAACATGAAAACCCATCATTGCACTAGAAACTACAAAACTAGGATCTTAAAGAGAATAACCATGTAGACAACATGACTCAAACACCAGATAAAGTTCAAACCTGATTTTTCAATCATGTCCACAACAAGCACCATAGTCTAAGAAACCACCAAGCATCACCATAAGAAAGTTGAGTGAAAAAAAGCATAACAACACTCCCATGTCGAGATGGCATATGACCTCCTCTTACCATGCATGAAACATGCATGTAGAACTGCAACTATCTTATCCAATACCACCCCAAAAGACTAGGGTCCAAAAAATAGCTTAACAACAGCTCCATAAAACCACAAGTTTTTCTTGACCATGTAAAACTTACAAAACCACAGAGCCATGCAAGTATAAAACATCCTTAAAAGGTAACAATAGTTCAGGAACTCCAACACCATTTCAAGCCAACTCTAAAACCACTAACATGTACATGCATTCGAGAGAGATGGGCTATTGTAGAATCTTCCAGATCATCCAATGATCAACTATATAGCCTCCTTGTAATTGGGGTATCATAAAATTGTCCCTTCCAATACCAAGAAAAATTCCTGGCATAAGCACATTACTCCATGACTGAACAAAAATCCAAGCTTCTTCATATCATCAAGGAGCCTCTCACACAGACACCCAATATGGAAGCTTTTGCTACAACACAACCACAAAGAAAAATATTCCACCCCATACATCAGGGTTATAACACTGCTAGCTTGGAACCACATATTGAAACATTCTAGTATGACTAGTTCTAGTTTCTCCATCTTCGGCATCCTTCAAACTATGTGTTGTTACATGAAACTGAAACAAATGAGCAAGATCACCAAAGGATCAATAGATCAACTGATTCCTTGAGACTTCCTCAAGCTTTCCAAGCTAAGAATCTTCACAGAAAGAATACCCAAAACCAGAAACACCAGGAATTCTTACATGCATCAACATGCAAGCCACATGTGAGTCCATGCAAGTACATGCAACTCATAAACTTTCACATGCAAGGAAAAAGAAAATCCTGGAAGAAAGCTTTGATACCGGTTGTTGGGAAATTTTGGTTCATCTCAAAAAGAAACATCCAAGATCAGTAGTTCCTTTCTAACCTTATTCTATTAGATTGCCTCAAAGACATGTACTACTATGCCATAAAGCAGAAATAGACATAGTTCATTTCCCACATTAATAATTTTGAGAAAATCTTATGCAAAATAAACTAGTTCCAAACAACACAATTAAATAGATTTAGTCAAGCAGAACCATTAAACATGAAATATGGAATAGAAGACAAGAACACATAGATATACATGGGGAAAACCCTAATGGGTAAAAAAATCCACACTCCAAAAGCCAAACCACCATTGTCTTATTCAACAACAAAATACAGTTACAATACAATATCAGGTTCACTGCCTTTACAGGAGATTTACATCTTGTTCCATTCTAGAGAGTATCCAATAGCATACCCCTACTTTGATATTTGTCTCCCTCTTGGCTACCTAGCCTCTCAGCCCATCAGCTTCCCCTAGCTAGTTGGTCGCTGCTCATCAGCACAATGGCATTAGGGTTTTTCTCTTTATATCATTCCAAATGAACAACCACGAGCATCTTATCCCTAACCACATTATTTCCATTTAGGTCATATTGAGACATTGAAGAGACAGTTTAATATCTCCCACCAATACGAGAATGTCACACCAATGAAGCTTATGGTGTCTAAATAAGTGATCCCCATTGTCTACATGACATCCATGTCACTATCATACAACTAATGTCACCTTCCATGCAGAACAATCCCACCTTAATAGCACACTAAGGTTTCACTCCTTTAGCACATTGAGGAGATAAGCTTTAGAGTCCCACTAAAGTCACAAAGTCCTATTGACAAGATTCCAAGTGGTTCCCACTACCAACTTGACACTAGCTCAATACCATTGGTCAACCACCAAAGCTACAAGTTCATCAGAGAGACTTGGGATAGAGTACCACTGATGAAGCCAAGTCACACCAATGAGATTCTCCAACATGCTCACCACAACCCATCGATATATCAAGAAGACTCAAGAAAAACTCCCACCAATAACCCATTGTCACACTGAATAGTCACATCAAAGTATTGGGAAGACAACATAGAAAGTCCTACTGAAGTGACCAACTCCTGCCAATAGAACATACCATGCCACTCTGTCAAAGAGATATTCATAATAGTCTCACCAATGTCCATCGAGTACATGGGCCCACGTACCATCTATCCTCCATGTCATCACCACCTATCGGGACCCACCAAATATGTTCTTCACAAGCTACTAGGACACCCATTGCCACATCAAGGAGACATCAGATCATCTCCCTATGATATAGCCAATTCCTTTCAATGAAGCCTTTACTGGTCCAATTGGTCCCCACATCCATCAGCTTCAAAGTCACTATGTTGCAGAAAACTTGAACCTAAAAGCCTCACGTCGAAGGTTTTGATGTTCCCAAAACCCACGACTCACTGACAACAAAGGGATCACTATGTTGCTAAGTCCCTTCGATGAAGCCTTTACTAGTCCAAGTGTTCCCCACATCCATCAACTTCAAATTCAATATGTCACTAAAAACTCAAACCTTAGAACCTCATGTCGAAGGTTCTTAAGTTCCCAAAACCTGTGACTCACCAACAACAAAGGGATCACTATGTCACTAAGTCAGGAGGTTAGTCAACTTTAGAATGACTTAAGTTAGAAAAACTTGAAACTCAACTACTTAAGTTAGGATGATGAAGGAAAAGCACAACTACTCTAGGAAGTCGATCAAGCTAGTAAATTTGAGTCACATTTCTCAATAAATAACAAGATGCTTATAGAAACCATTTAGAGAGGAAGAAATTAGGGCATTCACATTTCAATTACACTCGGATAAAGCTTTGGGACCCGATGGCCTTCCCACGGATTTCTTCCAAAAATGTTGGCATTTTATTGGAAGTGAGGTTTGGGAAACTATTCAGGATTTCAAGAAAAAGAAAAGGTTGGTTCAAGATATCAACATCACTGTTATCACTTTGATACTAAAGGAGGAATGTAATTTGTTTGCTAACTATAGGACGATTTCTCTGTACAACATTTTATATAAGATCATTTTGAAAGCATTGCTAAATATATTGAAAAAGATCCTGAGAATGATCATTTCAAAAGAACATAATGGTTTTACACTAGGTAGAGAAATTACTGATAGCATAATTTTAACCAATGAGGAGATCCACTCAATCAAAAGCTCGAGGAAAAAAAGTATGATGATAAAATTGGATGTGAGCAAGGCCTATGATCACATGGGATGGATATTTCTACTAGAGGTACTGAGAAAATTTGGTTTCTATAAAATATGACTTGAATGGACATTTTTTTCCATTTCCTCACCACGGTTTTCTATTTTTTTCAATGGCTCTTTGTGTGGTTTCTTTGTACCATAAAATGGCCTTCATGAGG
The DNA here is from genome assembly GCA_007258455.2 of Sequoia sempervirens. Classification (NCBI taxonomy): domain Eukaryota; kingdom Viridiplantae; phylum Streptophyta; class Pinopsida; order Cupressales; family Cupressaceae; genus Sequoia; species Sequoia sempervirens. Next base: position 22,938,319 of record VDFB02018296.1, read on the forward strand.
GGGATCCTTTGTCCCCATTCTTGTTTTTGATTATGGTTGAATCCTTGGGAAGATCAATAAAGCCAAGCAAGTGGAGGGGTTGTGGCATGAGGCAACTATAGCAAGAGATACCCAACCTCTCACTCATGCGCAATTTGAGAATGATACGGGGATATTCAAAGAAGAAAATATGAGGCAAAAGAAGTGAAGAAGAATCTAGATGCATATGTGGAGTGTTTTGTTCAAATCATCAATAAGGAAAAATCAAAGATTTATTTCTTCTTCACAAACAATTGTATGCAAAGAAGAATTGCACTAACGCTTGGCTTCACGATTGAGTCACTTCCCTCTAAGTACTTGGGGCCCCCATATTTGAAGACACAAACAAAATGTTGTTGTGGAGAGATTTCATGGATAAATGTACAAGTAAAGCAACAACATAGAAAGGATGATGGTTGTCCTTAGCCGAAAGGATATTAATGAAATCAATTTTGGTCACTCTATTGATCTATGTAATGTCTTGCCTACCTTTGACAAAGAAGGAAGAGAATACCTTGCATAGGAAAATGAAGAAATTTATATGGGAAAGGTCCAATCAGGAAAAGGGAATTCCATTGTTGCATTGGGATACAATTTACAAACTAGTTAAGGAAGGTGGTGTTGGAATTAAAAACTTGAAGGACTACAATAGAGTGATTAGGAAAAAACTTGTTTGGAGAATGTACAATAAACCAGAAACAACATGGTGTAGAATCATGAGGAAGAAATATCTAGATGAGGAGGATCCTAGCCAAATACTAACTATTTCTAATGATAAGGTTACCCCCCCTACAAAACCACACACACAAAACTAAACAAGAGAGATAAAAATAAAATGCAAAAAGAAACACTTGCTTTCTATTATCATGATGAAGTGAAATTACAATACTCAAAAAATAGCATACTATAGCCACATGGGCCTTCTTATTACAAAAATTTAGAAGGAAAAAACCATAATCTACACTATTGAATCTCTCTTATGTAACCCCTATTCTCCCTCTTTATCCAAGAAGTGTAACTGCCTTAGAATATTCTAGAAGGTGTAACCCCATTTTGGCGCCAGAAATTCCACCGTCTATTTCCTGCTCTAGAAGATTTTTATTTTTTTTAATTTTATATTTATATTTATATTTTGTAAGATTAGATACTTTGTACCCTGTTTCGGGGGTCTGAAGGGCCTCAATATTTAGTTTTAAACTTCATTGGATAAATTCCTCGAGATGAAAATTTAATATCTTCCAAATGGTACATGATTTTGAGATGATTCTTTCACCAAAAATCTTATTTTCCAATTTCACTCCCTGGGGTCAATTTTTCATGTCCATAGGAACTCGAATAGGCTAACTTACAAAAAATAGTAGGTGACTATTTTTTGGTTCTTTCAAACTTTTAACTATCCCAAAGATTGCATGAGTTTCCATGGTCCCCAAAATAACTAAGGAAACTACAAAAAAAATGAAAATACAATATTTTTGGGTGATGCAAGATTTCTCTTACACCACTATATTCTCCTACATAAGCTAACATGTTGGGGGGATTGGTTGTTTGGAGGTTCATGTGGGATCATAGGTCACTAATAACAGAGCACCTAAAATGGAGAATCAAAGATGGCAAAAGGGTGGACTTTGGAAGGACTTGTGAGATGGGATGCCCCTACTAGGTGATATCAAGGCATTGAAACCTTTGTAGCTACTTCTGGAAAGAAGTGTGGGATTGAAGGTATCCAACTATCTTAGATCATCGAAAAAATATTCTATCAACACATATGAATGGATTGATTTGGGTGACCTTCCTAGGGAGCAAGATCAAAAATCCATCATGAGGGAAGAACTAAGCAAAAGTAAAATTGTTCCAATGGTTGGCAAGGATACAATTGTGTGGTGTGGGGCCAAATCAAGCCAATACATAGCTAAATCAAGATATAAATTATCTCTCTAGTAGTCATGTAAGGTGGGGTGGAGGATTGGATTATGTTGGGGTAGTGCAGATCTGTTGAAATTTGGGGCTTTTCCATGGACTGCACTCCATAAGAGGATCTTGACTAGTGATTGGATCCATAGCATTGGTATTTTGGGCCCTTCGAGGTGCATCATGTGTAAATAAAATGAGGAATCAACAAGCCATCTCCTCTTAAACTATTTTTTATAAGTAAATGTCAAGATTGGTTGTTGTCAAAGTTGAATTGGCTTGGACTAAGAAATGAAGACATTGGGGAATTCCTTTACAGTTGGCCTATTGGTCAAAGCTATATGATGTGGGGAGGTATTTGGAGCATGACACCCTCAATGGTGGTTTGACAAGTATGGAAGGAGTGTAACCAGAAAATATTCAATGATGTGGAGTGCTCAGTGGAGAAGGTAATTTCAAAGATAGAAGTTGGTATCTGTGAATTTTTTAACAATAAGGTTCTTCAGAAGCTAGATCAAATTTTCTCTAGCTAGGATAACAATTTTCTTAAAGAATGGTTTGCTCTTAGAAATCCACATTTGGTTCATGTTGGAATGGGAAACAAAGGTAAGAGAGAAAATATAAAATGGTCTGCTCTACCAAGTAGAAGACTAAAGTTGAATCTTGATAGGGTAGCAAAGGGAAACCTGGGTCAAGTAGGTATTGGATGCATTCTGAGAATGATGTGGGTAACTTCAGGTAATATTGGGGTTTCCATAACAATGAGGCCAAATTGGAGGCACTCGCAAGGGGTGTGAGGCCCGAATGTAGTTTGAGGGGATTCGATCATATAGATATAGAGGGTGATTCCCAAATTTCTATCAATGCAATTGTAAGGAAGAGGACTCTAAACTGGAAGCTATAGGCTAAGGTGGAAAGGTGTTTGGTAGATCTGCAGAGTATAAAAGACTTCACCATCAAGCATGTATACAGGGAAGGAAATTTGATGACGAATCTATTAATAAATGATGGGTTGAATGGAAAGGAGGTTGAAAAATGTGGGTTGAATCTTGATGAATGCTCAAGATTGGATGGCATCATTGTAGAGGAATCATAGGTTGTTGAGGTTGATTGACATCTCCTTTTTTCTGGCATGAAACCACTCCTACAAAAGAATGACAAGTTTGTCTTTTTTTTGGAATGACTAACCCAAGGCTTTTGGTTGTTTCATGAGGCCTGCTAGATGGGGCAATCAGTATGGTGAGTTATTCATAACAAGTTTGGTTGTCCCTAGGATCTTGAGACTGAGCATCACTAATCTTATTGGGGATTCCATGACTCACATAGTTTGAAGACTACTTCTTGCCTCTTCTATTTATTATTGTTGGCTTGAACAAGGTAATATGTAGTCTGGATGATGGTGTCAAATATGGTCTGCGTGGTGGCTTGTGAATGTGAGGAGAAGACAAAGGAAGCACAAATAAAGAGATTGCTCAAGGCTGAAAAGGATGAGATGGTGCAAGCACTGTTGAAGATCATGGGGAAGGAAAGGTGGAATTTTGGACATGTTCATGACAGTGTGTTATATGAGGAGATCATTACAAATATTTTTCAAGTGATGGGTGCAAAAGCATTGGGTGAAGTGGTTTCCCATAGCTTGTTCATTGATTCAAATAAGGAGGTGGTGCATTTTTGGTGGAGACTATTGAGAAGAAACTAGGAGCTAGTCAAATTGCTAGTATTTTTTATACTATTACACTCAAGAAAAAGGTTTATGCTACTACTCTTTCACTTCTCAAAGAGGGATTGATGAAAAAGAGCCTGGAGACTCTTAGTTACTGTGTTAGTGAGAATAGGGATTTGCTTTTTTCCCCCCAAATCGAGAAAATCTTTTCCTTCTCAAAAGGCATTATGTATATAATGCAACTATGAGGCTAATGGCTAGCCTCAAATCCTCTATGTAATCTTTTATTTTTGTTTTCATAGAAAGGGAGTTGTCCCATGACAACACTTACCAAGCTAAAAAAAATTAATATAATTTATATTTATAATAATATTATTAAACACATTAAAAAATGAAAGAAACATATTATATTTATTATTTAACCTTGAAATTTTAAATTTTAAAATTTTTATTTATATCTTGTGATCATTATGAGTCAATTTTGGCCCCACGGCTAAAAGGTCTAGGATAATGTGTAAATTCAATGTGACTTTTGCAATGTCGGATATTAATTATCTGGTTTTTATTATCATGGTAATACCTTTGGGAGCATATAGCAGTGTTTTTTCCACTGATGGCTAAGCCCCAAATAACTTTATACCTTGAGGTTTTGTTCAAAAATGACATAAATCTCTAACAAAAAGTTAATGAAACCTGAAAAGAAGAAATCTAGTTAAAGGATTCACATCAGGGTCACCAATGTGGTTAGGGAAAATCAGATATAAAACTAAAATGGCAAGATATCAAACCCTAACTAGAAAAATAGAGTATGAGCAAGCATGAAAATCAAAATAACAAGTGAATGCAAACCCAAATCCATGCTAAACTCGATTTATCTCCATTTCTCTTCTAAGCTAAATCGATTTATTTTTAGTGTCTACATTTTAGCCTAGATAAAGTGACAGCCAACACTTCTAAGTTGAAAACCACATCTAAACAAGAGAATACAAACAAAGAGGAATAAGAATGAAAGTATTCAAAATAAATCACCCCCCATTGCAATTCATTCCTTCTCTTGTCTCTTCTATTTCTCCTTTTGCAAACTTTTCCCTCAGATTTGAAGTAGACTTGTGCAATAACCTACAAATAGTAAGTAGAAAGTTGGAGACAAAATGACTGTTATGGAAAAAATAGAGGAGGAAGGCTTCTTTTATAGGCACCCATTCAAATGGATGGACAAGATTGATCTTCTAGAAATATTCCAAGATCGATGGATGATGATACATGCAACATGAGAAAAGGGAGCTTACAAAATGGACAGTCAAGATTAGAAAGAGCCCATAGACGATCAATGGCTGAGATTCGAAAATAAGAAAATGGAGGGATAATGGTCAAATTATAAATTATAAATCATTAAATTCATGAGAAACTTTGGACAAGTGGAGGCACAAATAATTTTTCCAAATTATTTATTTGAGGGAAAAAGGAAAGTGGGCATTTAATTAAAATAATTTATATAAATGTTTTAAGTAAATGAGAGGAAAATGGACATGAGGCATTAAATAATTAATTTAAGTTAATCATTTAATAAGAGAGATACATTGAGAGATAATTAAATAATTTCGACAATTATTTAACTATAGAAGAATTAAAGGGGAAGTGAATAGTTAAATAATTAACTTTAATTATTTAACTATAGAGGAATGATGATAAGGAAATAATTAAATACATAATAGTTTATTTATTGATGAAGAAGGGGAATTAGTGACACAATTAATTTTATTTAATTAATTGTAGTAGAAATAAAGATTAAGAGGTGAATTAATGAAATAATTAAAAATTATTTAATTATACGGAGATGAGGACCAAGAAAAATGACACTCGCAGACTAGGACATTTTTTTAGTGTCTTCATTTTGCCCCTCTTTGACATAATGCAATTCATCATGTTGTGTCAAATAAATTTAATTCTAAAATATGCCCTAGTGTAAAGAGAATGAGGAAGGATGACCAGAAGGGTTGTGGTATGCCCCCTCGAGAGGACAAGCAGGTTCAAAAAACATGAATGTGCTCTTGAAATGGATGATAAGACTAGAGGATGAAGGATAGAAGAAATGTTAGCATGGAGAAGATAGATGTTAGCGTGGAAAAGATGGATGTTAGTGTGAAGAAGGAAAAATGAGATGGAATGTTAGATGGGAAATGACAAGGGACCAACTTTCATTCTTTTTATATTTATCATCATTGGGCATCAAAATTGTCACAAATGGAGCACAAACACCATGGTATGACATAGACCAAGGTGTGCAAGGTGGCCATTTGTGAGAGACAAATAGTCAAAAGAAAAAGCCAAAACGAAAGGAATGCCCCAGCTCATACTAAGGACCCAATTATCCTAGTCTTTTTTCCAAGACAAACCACAGACAACAAGCAAAGAAAAGAGGTCATGATCCATCATAGTCCCTCTAAATCCCTTAATAGGACATCCTCAAGGTAACTAGTAACATGACTGAAGAATAATAAAAAAGATAAGACAAATATAGACCAACAAAGTGTTTGCCAATAGAGATAGTGTTTGCTGATAAGATTGACAATATTTTTTGACTTGATTGATGACAAAATTTGATTGATAGGTTGAAAAAGGTTGAACAGTTGATTTGATTGACTGTGCCCAATTTTAGGAAGGACCCATCCAAATTAAGGTAAGATTGATTGACCAAGATTGACAAGATTGATTGATTGTTTGATAGAGATTGATCGATAAGGTTGACAAGGTTGGTTCATAATGACTATGCCTAGTTTCAGGAAGGACACATCCTGATTAAGACGAGATTTAGTTGACCAAGATGACCGGATTGAATGATTGTTTAAAAAAAATGATTGATATGACCAATCAATGTGACAACACCCATTTTTAGGAAAGACGTATCATGTTGGAGGCAAGGAACACATCTGATAAATTTGACCAAGCGATTATTGTTGACAAGGCACCTAACTACAAGAAAGACACATCCTGCTTAAGGTGAATGACCAAACTGATCAAAGAAAAAATTTAATCTTAGGAAAGATGCATCCTAATAAAAGATAAGAGATAGGACTGAATGCAAAAAATGACATAATTCCCCATTCCGATATAAGACCGATGACCTGATCAAATGATTGACAATAAGATAATTGATTGATTGAAGATGAAATTTTTTGTTGGTTATGTTTTTCTGTTGATTCATGATTTGGTTTGAATGATGATTGTTTGCGGACCAAGAACAAGATTGGACTCCACAAACCCTAAAGGACTTAGGGGCTCATTAATTGATGGTCTTTGCCTATGTTATACATGAAAAGACCTCATAGTTTGACATGACTTGACTTTGTTTTATTGGACAAAAGACAGAGTCTTGATTTTGAATGTTTTCATTCTTATTCCTCTTTTTTTGTATTCTCTTTTTTAGATGTGGTTTTTAGCTTAGAAGTGTTGGTTGTCACTTTATCTAGGCTAAAATGTAGACACTGAAAAATGTCCTAGTATGCAAGCATCATTTTTCTCGATCCTCGTCTCCCCATAATTAAATAATTTTAATTATTTCATTAATTCACTTCTTAATCTTTATTTCTACTACGATCAATTAAATAAAATTAATTATGTCACTAATTCCCCCTCTTCTTCAATAATTAAATAAACTATTATATATTTAATTATTTCCTTATCATCATTCGTCTATAGTTAAATAATTAAATTTAATTATTTAACTATTCACTTCCCCTTTAATTCTTCTATAGTTAAATAATTGTTGATATTATTTAATTATCTCCCAATGTCTCTCTCTTATTAAATGATTAACTTAAATGAATTATTTAATGCCTCATGTCTATTTTCCTCTCATTTAATTAAAATAATTATATAAATTATTCTAATTAAATTCCCACTTTCCTTCTTCTCTCAAATAAATAATTTGGGAAAATTATTTGTGTCTCCACTTGTCTAGAGATTCATTTCTCATGAATTTAATGATTTCCAATTTTTAATTTGACCATTATCCCTTCACTTTCTCATTTTCGAATCTCGGTTGTTGATCATCTATGGGATCTTTCTAATCTTGACCGTCTATTTTGTTACCTCCCTTTTCTTTTGTTGCATGTATCATCATCCGTCGATATTGGAATCTTTCTAGAAGATTGATATTGTCCATCCATTTGAATGGTTGTCTATAAAAGAAGCCTTCCTCCTCCATGTTTTCCTTAATAATCATTTTGTCTCCAACTTTCTACTTAGTATTTGCAGGTTATTACACAAGTCTACTTCAAATATGAGGGAAAATTTTGCAAAAGGAGAAATAAGACAGACAAGAGAAGGAATCAATTGGAATGGGGAGTTCTTTATTTTGAATGCTTTCATTCTTATTACGCTTTGTTTGTATTCTCTTGTTTAGATGTGGTTTTTAGCTTAGAAGTGTTGGTTGTCACTTTAACTAGGCTAAACTATTTTACCACAACTTACATTTGGTGAACCCAACATGAACACAAAGTTTTGTAAGATTTCGTACAACTCTTTTCTTGTTTTGCAAGTTTCGGGTATGAAACAACACATTTGATCAAAACAATGACACATTTGACAAGAAACAACACATTTGCTGAAAAGAATGACGCATCTGTGGAAGTAATGATAGGTGGGAAAATTTGAATTCAAAATCATGACGCAATCGTTCTGGTGTGATGCAACACAACAATGCATTTTCTGAAAAGAATGACACAATTTCTTTCCTAGTATAAACTTCCAGTTTTCAATTTGTTTTCAATTTCTCTTTTGGTTTTTCGAGTAGAGTTGGGTTTTTGTGTGCTAACTTTATATTTTTAGCATGTGGCTTTGGATTGGAGCTCTCAAAAATCTATTTCTTTTGAAACAACAAAAAAATTAAGCTTCACTTTAGTTTAGTTTTAAGCCAATTTCTATTTTACCTATTTTCTACAAATTGCATCAGGATCATAAGGTTAAAATGAATTTGCATTTTTCACTCATAAGGTTTAGAAAGAACAAAAATCTCTACATTTCACTCATGGGCATTAAAATGAACTTGCATACAACGTCATTGGTCTAAAATTTACAAAGTTTCTTCAAATAATAAGGGTAAAATCAATCAGTGTCTTTCATGTTTAGTGATTTACAATTGTCTTAGAAGTGTGTATGCTCTCCTCTTGCACCATTAAGTGATATTGAGTGACCAAAAGAATTTATGTGGCATTTGTATAATCACACCACATATTTGGATTTGGTGCTTAAAATGAACTCCATGTGAGTGTGAGGAAAAGGCACGAAATACACTCTCTCCTTACGCTTCGTGCAATCTAAGATAAGTGAAAATAAGTGTACTTCCTCACTTTTGTTTGCCTTTTTTTAGAGTGCCTACCACTCTGCTTTGAAAGGTGGGAATGACCCAAGTGGTAAAAAAGATAAGGCCAAGCTCTTCCAAGCCACTATAAATAAATGTGCTTCTTGACAAAAGTCAGTTAGCAACAGGTGTAGATGTGTCACACCAACAAGTGCTACCCTCAGTAGCCCCATGAGCTACGCTAAAATCCTTCCTTAGGGAAAGGACTGGGAGGCCTCTTGACTCACCATAGTCTTGAGCTAATCTTTCCACATGTGTGGACACTTTGAACAGATTCCCTTACTAAAATCCAATTTGTGTCAATTACCAAAAACCCTTTTATACACTCGTTGATCGCAAGAGGTCGAACCTCTGAAGGTGCCCCATGTCTTCACTAAGCTTGTGTATAGACAATAATTCCTCCTTGTGGGGAATGAAACTTTCTGAGCCAAGGAAGTGAGTGTCATGGAGAGGAGCCAGTGCCACCAAGTCTCTAGTTGTTTCCCTTGTTCAAGTGACTAGAGAAATCCAAGTGGGGATATCAACCAGTGGTTTCCTTTCCAACCATAGGGTTTGTGCATTATTGTCTGTGTGTTTCATTTTATCAAACATTTTTCACAACCAAAATTAGACCAAAAAAAAGTGTTTGATACTATTTGTTGTGTTTACCAATCAGATTTCATCAAAAACAGTCAAAATCCACTCAAAAACTAGATTCATAAACCATCAAACTATCAAAAACAACCTTCTATGAACCACAACTATCAAAAATAGAGCTACAACTAATTCTTTGCACTGCATCTAATAACTGAAGAACTACATTTCTCATCTTGAAATGCATTTATAGAAAATAGTCACATTTGTCATTTTGAGCCGTATTTGCAAAAAATAGAGCCATGATTGTCTAATAAACAAAAAAAATCAAAATCCTTGTCCAAAATATGATCAAATCATTTTCATAGTGACCTTTGATTGTTAAACTAGAGACTTGCAAGCTTTGGCACTTCATTCTAGCATTTCCATTTAGGGAAACATTTCATTATAGGTTACCTACTTCCAGCATTTACATTGCATAGATTAAAATTAGATCCTTAGGTTGCATTTAGATCTTAGAATTTTGAACATAGGAAGACCATTAAGCTTTTGGAAAATCCTTGGTTGCATATTCTATTTGTCATTGGCCATTGGTGCAGGAGCACCATGACAACTTCATGCCTCCATGAGGCAACTCTTGTTTTTTATTCAATTGTGATGTTTCAACATTGTAATAAGGTCCAATAGACCATTTTTTATATAATTTGAGTTATTTAGAGTCCATAGGGTTAATACTACAAAATGATGTAAAAGTTGTCAAATTGTGTATTTGCAAAGATGCAAAAGCGTAAAAATGCACAAGGTTGGAATACCAACGGTCAAGAAGGTTGAAATTTAGTTGTAACTATAGGACAGCTCACAAAACATGTTATAAAATGTGTAAGAGACCTATGTATGGTCAGAGGAAGGTGTAGTGTGTTTTGGGAGATGAAGGGAATAATTACAATCACTATTTTTTACAAAATCTAAATGTTTTCCTCTATTTCAGGCCCTTGTATAGTCCTGTACGGGTAGAAGTTCACTTCTAAATGATTTTATGTGAAATTAATTTCATTCTCCTTTCTCTTAAAGTTGGTTTCATGTGTATTGGTTATAAATTAAGCAAGATATGGTGATTTTATGCTAGACAACCTAAAACCCTCCACTAGAGTAAACAATGGAAAACAAATTTATGTTTCTCTCATTTTGACTGATGAAAATTCCTATTTTTTGGTGAATTAAATCATTTTTTAATGTACTTTCATATTATAAAAGTTTCAAACCAAAATAAAACGGTTAGTAGGTGAATGGTTAATTCCCTAGATAGAATTTCCTGGCCTTTAAGCATTAATGCATGGTTAGGGGCTAGGGTTTGGTGAAAACACATTGGAGAAGAGTGGGAAACCATTGGAGAAGAATTAGTAGACCAAATTAAAAAAATTTGAATTGTTGGTGAGGATAAATTGTTCCTAGAAATGAGAGAACCAGTAGGCCCCTATGTAATCCAAGCCTAATTCGGCCTAATTTTGGACTGAGACAACAGGATTTAAGTAGTATGTTACAAAATATCCATAACCCATTTTGGAATATGTTTTGAACAATAAAAAATAGTATCCTAATGTGTGATTGGTTCTAGGTTTTAGTGCATGTCTTAAGAGTAAAGCTCTGATAGTCAGTTTAGGAGACCTATAAGCATTGAAATCGGTTTATGAAGGAATGATAACCAAAATAGGAAACCTATGTTCTTGGGGTGTATGATGAACTTGGTAATTTTGTGTCAACCCTATTGAATTTTTCCCAAGTGTTGAATTGGGTGTTTGTGTCTTGAAGATCAAAGTTGGGGTTTGTAGTTAAGAAGTGCCATTGTTGCACGTTGAAGACAGTTTGAAAAGGAGTGACCATTAATTGGTGTATGAAGGTTCTTGGAGGGAGTTGGTTGAGTGAGTTGGAGTCTTTGAAGTGGAGGAAGAGTGTATGTAACCTTTTTTAGGGTTATGGACTTGACAAACCAAAATTTTCCTTGTGAATGAAAATTTCCTTGAAAAATGATTGCCTTGAAAATTGAGAAGGGTGAAACCCATTGTTGTGAAATATGCCTACAATAGATTGAGTGTGAATTCCTTACTTTGCATCAACCATTATCCTTCATATTATCAATCTTTTTCACTATCCCCTTTATCAAATTTGAGTCTTAATCTTGTGTCCTAGCCTTGACTCAACCTTGTCAAAATTATCATCTTGATTCCCTTGAAGGTCAATGTCACTCGGAATTGTTACCCAGGGTTCACATTAGCTTGATTTCCATCCTTTGTTTTAGGATCCCTTTGCTTTACCTTGATCTAATTTAGACTCATATTACATCCCTATGATCATAGCCTAGATTTCACTTTACACCTTTATCCCAAAAATACAAAAAAATAGCTTATCATATCATTTTCCCTTGATTTATCAAATTGGTCAACCTTTATCCTTATATTCAAGAAAATACAAAAATATATAACTTAGTTTCATCATTATTCTGTATTTTCCTCATTATCCTTGAAAATACCAAAAAAAAACATAGTTTAGATCAACACCATCTTGCATTATCCTCCAACTTGCAAAAGTCTCACATGGTTGAAACAAGGTCCCAAACCAAAATAAATGGCATGGATTTTTCAAGTAACCATTTTCATGACACTACCCTTGGGATGGATTCAAATCATTCTACACCTCCAATAGACACACCTCCAAGAGACCACAACAACACACATGAAAACATAAGACTAGAATAATTCAACAAAAAATTGACCCAAGGAGAAATTGAAAGAGCTTATCAAGACCAAAGAATTTTAAGCATGGTTGATCAACTTGTTAGTGCCAACCCTAACCAATTCTTCTATGCACTAGCTAAAATTGGGGCCAAATTACCTCAAGGATTTTATGTATCAACCATTGTAGAAGAAGAAACTAAAAATCCATTTTTACTTGGCATGCCCTCATCACAACCAAAGACAAACATACCCCTTGCGAAAACTACACACATGACTACCACTACTACACACATCCCAAGCATCTCAACGGTTGGAAACAAGGTAACCCATACCACTACACAAGGACAAAGTTTCACACTTGGAAGCTCCTCAAATTCCATGGGTAAGACCTTTACAAACCCCCTTTTCCAACATACAAATCAAGGTTCCACATCACAAGGTCCTACACCTTTGATCCAAAATGCTAACCAAGGACCTAAACCATACTCCAAAACACAAATCAAGGTTGCACATCACAAGGTCCTACACCTTTGATCCAAAATGAAAAATAAGGTCCTATACCTACACTTCAAAACAAAAATCAAGGTTCCTTATTCCAATTTCAAGGTATGCCTTCATCAAGTCAACATCCACTAACCAAGCGTAGAAAGGTTCACATTATCTCACAAAGGGTACCAAATCAAAAAAATAATCAAGGGTCTATTCCATCACTCCAAAATTCTAATCAAGGATCTATTCCATCATTTCAAAACACTAATCAAGGGTCCCTTCCATCATTCCAAAATTCTACCCAAGGACCTGTTCCTTCATTTCAAAATGTCAATCAAGGAGTTTCCCCTTCATCTAAAAATACCAATCAAGGACCTATACCTTCATTTCAAAATGTCAATCAAGGACCTACCCCTTCATCTCAAAATTCCAATCAAGGACCTATACCTTCATTTTAGAACATCCATCAAGGACCTACACCCCCATGTCAAAACATCAAATAAGGACCTATACCTCCATTTCAAAATGTAAATCAAGGACCAGATTTTCAAAACCAAGGCACAAATCAGGGGTCTACACCTCAAATCCAAAACAACGTACCACATGCAAGCATGACCTTTGGAACAAACCTAAATTCCAATTTCATCCTAAACCAAAACAACACACATCAATATGTCAACCAAGGACCCATGTCACAAAACATCAATCCCAATTTGAATCCAACATATGACCTTAATACCAACATCATGACACCAAATCAAAACAATGCTACACCATCTCTTGCAGATTTTTTTATGCAACAAGTCCAGACCCTACAACAACAAATGAAAAACATGCAAATGGGGACCAACAAGAAGACCTATTCTATGGAGGAATTATGCCCCTTTCGATTTGATTGAAATATATACATTCCACCCTTTCCCCCTCATTTCATGATACCACCTTTTCCTAATTATAAGGGGATAGAGGATCCAATATAGCACATTTGAGAATTAAACACATCATGTATGGAAGTCTCATACGATCCTACCTATTTAATGAGACTATCCTCATGAATCCTTACAAGACCAGCTCTAGATTTGTTTGCACACTTTCCTCTTGGAATCAGAACATGGGGTGAACTAGCCAACAACTTCATCAATCATTTTTCCTTCAACATTAAAAATTACATCACCCTTGCAACATTGAGCACAACCAAACAAGAATAAGGAGAATCACTCACCTTGTTTTATTAGAGATGGTGAGGTTTGGTTAGAAAATTCCCTTGTCACATTCTTGAAAAATAATTGGTCATCATGTTTTTGGAAAACCTTAATGGAGAATTGATGAGTCAAATTCAAATCCAATGTTGCACCACTTTTGAAGAGATCCTTGAGAAAGGCACCCTTATTGAGAAAGGTCTTATTGCAAAAGGACTAATTAAGATAAACAAGGAAAATCTGAAACCCAACAATGACAAGAGAAAATACTGGTCTAGAAACAAAAATGTCACAAACAATGGAGTTTTCAATGGAAAAATGATAACCAAACGTCCAACCATTCAACTCAAAGGTCCCCCCTCATCAAATATACCAAATGTATCAAACACATAGGCACAAGGTCAAAACCAAACATTAAATGTTGTCCAAAACAATCAACAACGAAGAAGTCCTTCCCACACCAAGAGAACATACACCCCTTTGGGTGAACCCATCAAATCAATCCTTAAATGGATTTTGCAATCTAATTTCATCACACTACTAGACACCAAAAACTATGAACCTTCATTGATCAAACCTGATTGGTGGAAAGAAGATGAATATTGTGATTACCACCATGGAAAAGGACATAACTTAGCTAGATTTTGGATGCTCAAGAATATTATTCAAGACCTCATTGAAGATGGGACCATATCAGTAGAAGATTCAAAAGAAAAAAACCAATGTTGATCACACCATATTCAAGACTCCCTCATAAGACCATGATAAAGGAAAAGCCTCCAATTTGGGGAACAACAATAATGCCAATTATGTCATTGTCAAACACAATTACAACACTATCATCCTTAATGTGAGACCCTTCAATGATCGCATTGCCACTATTACCATAAACAAGCCAAGTTCATAATATGTTGTTACCACCTGCCAAACCAAGATAACTATTCCTTGACCTCCATCTAATTCACAACCAAAAGGTCAATATAATCTCCTTGATCAGTTGGGGAAAACCCCCACGCAAATTTCTATCTTGGAGCTCCTTCGTATATCCCCCCAACATAGAGCCATCCTAGACAAAGCATTACAAGAAGCATTTATCCCTGCTAACCTAGATGTCAATTAATTTTAGGCCATGTTTGGATACCTACCTATGCCACACCATGTCACCTTCTCTGAGCAAGACTTTTCCACACTAAAATATGATCATAACGACCCCCTACACCTAGAAGTATGCATAAATAAACACAAGATTAGATGAGTCCTAGTAGATGGTGGAGCAAATCAGAATATTTTCTCACTAAAATTGGTGAAAGCATTGGGATACTTTGAGAATTGTATTGACCAAACCAAGAGAATTGAAATCAAGGCCTATGATGATGTTGAGCATTCGTTCAAAGGCGTAATTTCACTTCCTATAAGAGTTGGCCTAGTGATACATAACATAATATTTCATGTCTTGGATCTAGATTTGTATTACAATCTCCTCCTTGGCTGCCCATGGATTCATTCCATGAGGGATATTATGTCCACCTACCACCAATGCCTCAAGTTCCCACACAATGGCATTGAAATCACTATTCTAGGGGACCCTGATCCTTTTCAATATTCTTCCAACCTCAAAGGAATCATTGAACGTCAAGTTCCCATCAATCGAGAGGCCTCACCTTCCACTTCATCCACCACTCCATCTCACTACATTGATCCATCCACTCTTTTCAAATCATCTACCCCATTCACCACACCTTCCATGCCCAAAATCTAGATCCAGGATAGAGGATGCGGAGAATATAACATGAAGAGTCTCTTTTTCATTAGAAAATTACTTAAATCACCAAAGTCGTATGGAAAACCACATCCCGTGTAGCCTAAAGTTATCATCCATAATCCCCCTACAACTTTCACTAGATGGGGGGAACTTTCCAAAGAATCTCTCGATGACCACATTCTCACTTGGTTGTAGAAAGAAGAGGAGGAAACTGAAACTAAGAAATTGTCAGTTGAGCAATATCTGAAAGGGTTCCAAATAATGAAGCAACAAGGATATGATGGGCATAATGGTATTGGCCTAAATAAACATGGAATTATGGAACCCTTGCAACCTCCTAAGATAATAAAAAGTCAAGGGTTACGGTTTGTACCAATAAAAGTGACTATCTAGGGTATTGAATTATCCTCAAATGCGGTTGCTAATGCTTCAGATGAGATTGAGACATACGAGGACCCTTGGGATTATGATGTTGATTCCAATGAATTTGAATGGGATTCCCTATCCTCCGCTACTTTCATGGACCTTGATAAACTATTTGGAGTATTTGACGAGCCTCCCCTTGAAAAAAAACTTAGTAAAATGCTTACAATTAATCTCCTACCAAGCTTGCCAAGTCCCCATCCAAAAGCCCCTTTGAACATAAAAGAGTGGATCAAACACTTTTGGGAAAGCATTGATTCCACCTCTTGGGAACCTGATACTATACTTTTTTCTTTACCCTATCTACCTACACTATGACTCTTGATAGTACTGGTGATGACTTACCTCTTTTCTACCCTCAACTCATAGATTTGGATCAACAAGAACCACAAAGTTTGGACACCTTCAAGAAAGACAAAGCCATTTTTGAGTTCATGGGACTTTGTGAGGGAATATCGAGTGGGGATCATAAGGTTGGATTTACCATAGAACTCAATTATGCAACATACTTTGGTGAGACCATCTTGTCCTCTAGTCACAAAAGTGAAAATGAAAAAAGTAAAAATAAAAATAATAGGTCTTCAGGTGAAAATTGAAAGGTGCCTACTGACCACAAAAAAGTAAAAATAAAGGACATATCCAAAGGTGAAACCCTCTCTAAGGCACCCGATGATGGAGTACTAGACTATATCCCTATAGATTAAGAGAGATTACCATTGCTTATACAAGAAATAGAAGAAGTAAACATTGGTACACAAGAAAATTCCAGAATCATACAATCAGCAGCATCTTTGACCATCAAGGAAAAGCCTTAAGTTTGTAGCATTCTTTTCAGAAATACAAGTCAATTTCACATGGTCATATGTTGATATGCCTGGATTGGATCTTGAACTTGTTCTGCATCACTTGCCACTAAACCAAATGTTGAACCATATAAATAGAAATTGAGAAAAATGCACTCCTTGTCAAGGTGGAACTGAAGAAGCTCTTGGATGTTGGATTCATTCGCTCAATTGATTATGCAGACTAGATATCAAACCTTGTCATTGTCACCAAACCAAATGGTCAAATCAGAGTTTGTACATATTTCAGAGACCTCAACAAAACTTGTCTCAAATATGATCTTCCTCTACCAATCATTGACATCATAGTAGACCTAACTCTTGGATATGAAATGCTATCACTTATGGATGGATTCTTAGGTTATAATTAGATAAGAATTACCACTGAAGATCAACCAAAGAAATCTTTTGCATGTGCTTGGGGAAATTTTGGTTGGAATGTCATGTCATTTGGACTTTAAAATGTTGGAGTTACATATTAGAGAGCCATGACTACCATCTTTCACGATTATATGCACATACTTATGGAAGACTATGTTGATGATCTTCTCTCTAAATATCTAGAATGAAGTGGAAACTTAGTAGTATTATATAAGATTTTCACTTGACTTGAAAAGAACCAACTCATGCTAAATCGGAAGAAATATGTTTATGGGGTCCAATCAAGAAAATGCCTAGGATATATTGTCTCTCACAAAGGAAGAAAAATTGATCCTGCCAAAGTAAAAGCTATCTTGGACATGCCACCACCAACCAATATTAGTTATTTAAGGACATTATAAGGAAGATTACAATCATTTTGTAGGTTCATTGCTCAGCTAGCAGACATGATCCACCCATTTCAACATCTATTGTGGAAATTAATTCCCTTCAATTGGATAGAAAAATTCCAAGAAGCATTCGATTAGACCAAGAATTATATATTGAATGCACCCATCCTTATGCCACTGATTGACAAAAGACATTTGATACTATATTGACAGGAACTATATCAGCAGTAGGGGCCTTGTTAGCACAAAATGACAATGATGGCAAAGAACGAGCAATTTATTATATCAGTCACACCTGAGTCAGATATGAATTAAACTATAGCCCTATTGAAAGAGAATGTATAGTAGTGGTATTTGTAGCACAAAAATAGAGACATTGCATGCTAAATCACAAGACAAAACTAATTACCAAAATTGATCCTCTAAAATACCTTCTTAGCAAAGCAGCTCTAACAGGAAGACTAGCTAAGTGGGTTATGATCCTAAGTGAGTATGACATTGAATACGTTGATAAAAAGTAATAAAGGTACAAGTGATAGCTGACCAACTTGTAGATGCACTAGTAAAGGCAGATCATCCTTTGATATCTGATTTCCCAAATGAATCAATCTTTGCAATAGAAACCCCAACAACATTGAAATTATATTTTGATGGATCCTATGCGAGTCATAGTTCAAGAGTTGGTATTTTTTTTGTCAAACCTCAAGGAGATTCCATTCCCATTTCATTCTAAATAGAATTTCCATGCACAAACAACATGGCTAAGTATGAAGTATTATTAACAGGACTCCGAATGACAATAACATGGAAAATTGGAGAACTTCAAGTTTATGGTGATTCATAGTTAGTGATTAAGAAAGTTAATTATGATTATGACACCAAGGATGAGAAATTTATTCCCTACAAGTGCATGGTAGACAACTTCATACTATACTTTGATAACATTTCCTTTGAATAGATACCGAGAATCCAAAAAAAATTGTTGATGCAATGGCTACAATCAGATCTCTCTTAGACATTCCTAATTGTGTGTGAAATGTGGGAGTTGGAAAATCAATACTAAAGCACACAAATACCAATGAGATGTACTATATTGAATATTTGGATCAAAAAACTACTCTATTTGCAACAAAACAAATCTCTAAAAATGTTCCATTGTCTTCTATTCTCAAGGATTCATTAAATCATGTTGTCTCTCAGATTCTATGTGTGCACTATGATTGTTAGAATGACAACTTATGAAATGAAGTGTTGTATAAAATGAAAGAAATCTATTTTCCTACATGAAAATGCATGATACAAATGATAATGGTGATATTAACAAGTGGATAATGATTCTACCTATGCTCAAATATTAACCATTGATGCAATTAAAAACTAAGACATGATTCTAAGTGAGAATTATAAAGAAATGCAACTATGTTAAGTGCTAAATTATTAAATGCTCCAATGCTCCAATGCTCCAAAGTTATTCTTGCATAATAATTTTGATAAAAGATGTGTGTTAAAATGTTGTAGCAAAGGGTTGCATTTATAGGATTTTCAAAGCATCTTGTGATGTGGCAGTGATCAATAGTCAAGATTCAAACATGAGGGATGGACGGTAGAGATGAAAGAGGTTAGAAGTAATGTTCCCTTGACCAAGGGCAACATGCCAAATGGATGAAGGAATAAAGTGTGTGAGAAATAAGCCATGTGTTAAATTTTTGTTGAAGATAATTGGTTGGAAATAATGTAATTAAATATTAGTCATATTTAATTACATGTAACATTTGATGACATGGCCAAAAAGTGTTGTAGACATGTGACTAAATTTGAATTTGAAATTATTCAAACTTAGTGAGAAGATATTTAATTAAATAAAACAAACTATAACCATTTGTTTATTTAATTAAATTTAGAAGAATGTGGTTTAGAATGAAGAATTCATAAAATTTTGGACTATATAAATAAATAGAGAATTTATTTATAAGTAGATGAATAAAGTGAGTTTATTAATTAAATAGCTAGTATTTAATTAATTAATTGTCTTGACCGATTTTAGGTGTATACATTTTTCCCATCTTTTAAGTAATGTGTTTACATGATGCTTCAAAGAAATTTTGTTGTTGATGTTGAAAAAAAAAATTGATGCCCCAGATGTTGGTTTCCAAGTGATGACGGATATATGCCCCCCTCGGGAGATAAATCAGTGAATTTTTGAATTTTTAATATTTTTTAAAATTTTGAAAATTTTGATGATTTTTTTATGATTTGATGATGATCTCAAAATTTTATGATTTAGAAATGATTATCTCCTAAAAAATGACGTTATATTCAACAGATGATGAAATTGATTAATTTCCCCCTTTTCAAAATAAAACAACCCCGTAAAAATGCCACTTAATTAACCTTAAAAAAGTTAAAAAGAGTGATTAGAAGTTCATTTGAGCATTTGCATTTTGAAAACTTTGAGAGTGAGTGAGTGATTTGGAAACCTTGAGCAAAATGGTGATCCCATATGAGACACATCGATTTGAGCACGTCAAACATCACAACTGCCTGGAAACGTACGGACCTCTGGTATGTACCCCGAAAACCTCCCTCGTGATTTGTGCAATTTATTTTCCCAGTTGTTTTCACATTTTGAATTTGGTTATTGTGTTTTAACACAGAGGATGACCGATGTAGCACATAGAATGACTATTCTAGTGCATAGAAAAACTTAGCACATAGGGTTAGGGCTTTAGCGCATCAATAATGTAGCATGTAGGATGCCTGAAGTGGCACATTGAATGATTGAAGTAGCACATAGAAACCTTTACCACATAGGTGAACTTATTTAATGCATAGGAGCACCACAATAGCACATAGGGTGATTCAGCACATAGGGACTTTGTTCCAATGCATTAGACACTTCGACACATTAGAACTATGTTTAAGCACGTTGATGAATTTTTCTGGCGCGTAGAGTTTTTTAGCGCTTTGAAGCACTGTTCTAGCGCATTGGTGGAATTTTAGACAAGATTGATGAATTTTTTGATTAAACTCTTTGATTGTGATGATGTTCGATTATGTCAGTTTGTTTTTTGATGATGATTGATGATGTTGATAGATTATATGTCCATTGATCTCATGATAGGTGAGATGCAATGATATGATGTTGATAATTAACCTTATGATAGGCGAGGATCAAAGATAGGATGTTGATAATTGACCTCATGATAGGAAAGGATCAATGATAGGTTGATTGATGAACCTCATGAAAGGATAAGTTTAATTGATAGATGAACCTCCTGATAGGTGAGGTTGAATTGATTAAGGAACCTCATGATAGGCGAGGTTAAATTGATTGAGGAACCTCATGATAGGCGAGGTTGAATGATTGATTGATGAACCTCATGATAGGTGAGGTTGAATTGATTGAGGAACCTCATGATAGGTGAGGTTGAATGATAGATTGATGAACCTCATGATAGGTGAGGTTGAATTGATTGATGAACCTCATGATAGGCGAGGTTGAATGATATATTGATGCTCATAAGATTTGATCAAAGTCTCACCAAAGCTAATTATATTGATAGGTTGATTGGATTTTGATAGATTGATTGGTTGATTGATGTCATTTGATTGATTGACTGATTTCAGATTTTTGTGATGATAGGCATCATTGACGAGTCTATAGATTAGAGAGTTCTTTCCTAGTACTTGGGAATTGATTCGACACCTAATGCAACCTAAGGTAGCCATCATCACACAATGCAAATTATTGTCCTTGATTGATATGCCTGAGATTAGGATTAATAGGAGTTTTCTAACATCTTTAGTCAAGAGATGGCACAGTAGGGTGATCCCACAATAGTGGTTTACAATTTTTGGCCAAATTGGACACTGAAATAATTGTTTTAACTAAATCTTCATTTTCGGGCACCTATAGTGGCTAAACCATGAGGAATTTTAAGATGATGCAAACTAGAGTTTCATGAAATTTTGTTTGTACATTATAAATATTATTTTTTCAAAATTTTTGGAATCAAATTGTACTTCTTTTTCCATCTCCCTCAAAAACTAGTTTTTTTTCAAAAAACAACATTTTTAAAAAGTGACGCTCACCGTATAACACATAAATTTTTTTCCATGAAGGATAAATTCTAATTATTTCAATTTTATATTTATAATTCTGATATCTAGTGCTTCCACTTGGTTAGATAGTTTTTTATTGAATATTTTTTCTTTAATCAAGTTTCGAAGTCAAACTAATTATAATTCAGACATAGTGCGACTATATAACACATAAGTTATTCTGTATCTATCGAAATTCAATTTTATTTTTTTTGTTGGATCAAGGACTTCAATATCTAGTGCACTCATTTTTTATTTTTTATTTTTATAATCTTCTATTTTTCCGCATGTGCAGAACAAAGAGCTTGATTTTTGGTGAAAAACCTACATTCACAAGAAATAAAAAATAAATATAATAATCAAATTTAATTTAATTAAAATTATACTTTTTTGGAATATTATAATAAGGACTACATACTTACAAAAAATAAATTTTAAATGAATTTATTTGATCCCCCAAAAGGTAAATCAAAAGTATTTTTTATCAAGATTTTGATAGGTGTAAAGGAGACTCCATTATAGGCATGGTTTAAAACTAGCAGGGTTCTATCCAAGGGGGCTTGGTCTAAGGTGGTTTAATCAAACCCTATTCAATTGGAATCCTTGAAATGGAACTTTTCAAGGCATAAATCATTATATTTTCTAAAAATATGCGATTTCAACAAAAAGTAGAATCTCCCATAAAGTGTAAACCACTATTGTGGCAACACCCAGTGATCACAACACCTTTCATTTTCCCACTAGTGAGATTATAGTGACCCCAGAGGATGTCTACCAAATTCTATGGATACCTATTGTTGGTGAGCTGGTCTTATATGATGCTCAGAAGCAGGGCGGGACCGATGCGCTATGAAAATCATTTTAGGATGATCAAATATCTGGTTACTAGATTCCTTGGAGAGAGATGGTTGATGCTTATGCCACACTGTCATCTATGCTAGTTGGTTTAATTGGAGGTTTCCTTTGTCCTGATCATAGGTCAAAGGGATTTTTAGTTGGATGGGGTAGGATTTTGGAGGGCATGATTGTTCATGGTACCTGATATTCCTGGGGATTATGCATGCTCGCTCATCTATATCATGATTTGCATCAGGTTGTTTATTGTCGTGGGCATAGTTTATCAACTGGGGTCACATTGCTTTAGGTCTTGACCTAGGGGAAAATAGCGGTGACCTGTCCACTTGGAGACCTTTAGCAACCTGCGATGAGACCATATGTACACTTCTATGTAGGTCCAATTGCTTAGCCTAGGCTGGGTAAACTAGAGTATTGGAGGATGATGTTGGATGACCTAGAGGCAGTGATATGGTGGTTGTATTTGGATTGTGAGTCGTGGCCAAAGGATGCTACAAAGATGCCTTATCTATGTCAGTCGATGTACCTGATTGGGCGGAC
Organism: Sequoia sempervirens; assembly: GCA_007258455.2. NCBI lineage: Eukaryota > Viridiplantae > Streptophyta > Pinopsida > Cupressales > Cupressaceae > Sequoia > Sequoia sempervirens. Next base: position 22,961,556 of record VDFB02018296.1, read on the forward strand.
CTGATTCATCATTGAGAAATTTTTGTTGTTGAGGGTACTGTGACAATATGGCAGGGTCTAGGCCATGCCCCAGGGGGTGGCCCATTATGCACGATGACAGACAGATGTGATAGAGTGGGGACTTTTCTTGTCATATGATGCAGTAGTTGAGGTGATTCAGGGTCTACAGGCCATTGTTTGGGATGTTCATCTAGATATTTTTGTGGCCCTGATGTCAGATGAGTATGCTTAGTATCTACTCTTACATCCATTTCCACATATCACCATTCTGGATGAGCCAACACCATTGCTAGAGGTGGAGGAGGCAGCAGTAGGTCATGGGTGCAGGCAACAAAGAGGTGGAGGATAGCAGTGATGATGGGGATGGTGGTGGAGATGGAGTCAGTGGGGATGATGATGGGGATGATGGGGGAGGAGATGAGGGTGGTGGTGGACCAGGGCTAGATGTTCAATATTTCAGAGTGCCTTGCAAGAGGAAATCATTGGTTGCAACATCTTAGTAGCGTGTAGAGATCAGGCTACCCTCGCAATAGCTGCAAACGTAGATAGCTACCTTATAGGTACAGGTTCAGACATTATAGGTTTAGCTTGCATAGGTTCAAGATTTACTAGCATAGGCACATGGTTAGATTGTTGCATTGACTTACAGAGAGGGATGCTACTAGACACCAGGCACAAGCCCAACTTTTACAGGTCCAGGCCCAAGGTTAGGCATAGGGACAAATGCATGGGCAGATTGCTACACTAACTACAGAGAGGGACACTCTAAAATAGTGGGTGGATCAGGTAGAGAGCATCATTGAGAGACTACAGTGGGTTGCAGAGCTTGGTGTGGCAGCGAACTACTTCAGAGAGATACGTCGTACTTCCCAAGAGGCTGAGTTCTACATAGTGAGATACCTTGATGCAGTTCCTCCTGAGTGGAAGGAGAGTTTTCTGCAGTCTCGATTAGGTAGGTCCTAGTCTCAGACTGTGAGCAAAGGTGTCACATAGCCACTTCTTGGAGATCAAAGAGATCCTGGTGTTGGGCCATTAGGTGGAGGTACTCATTCAGTGATGTTGGCACCGTCTAGGGGGAGCACTACATAGCTCCGATGTGATGACATATTTTTTGTATTTTGGGACATGATGTATACTTCCTGATTCTATTGAGACACTATGATACACTACCATATTGATGTATCTCTTTATACCTTTGGATATACTTGTACACTTTGACATTATGATTTTGAGGTTATATGATATGAGGTGATGATTATTGGTCTATGTGCCTATGATGTTTATACGATGATGATCATGATGATTATGATAGATGCTTATGATTTCTATTTTATGATGCTATATGATATTCTATATGATAATGCTATGATATTCTATGGATGAAAATGATGATGCAACTGATGTATTATGATTCTATTATGCTTTATGAATGATGCCTATATGTGATGGATCTTATGATGATGATATGATATGTAATGCATTTCATGTTTTTGTACTTTTCTAATGCAAATAAATGATGTAATGAATGAATGATGCATTAAATGATCACATGATGGTGCATAGTTCTATATATGTTTATGATGTTTATCTAATGATGATCATGATGATTATGTGATGTATGCATTGATGACATGATAATGCATGATCGATGATTGTATATGCTTTATGGATGGTGTTTTATGCTATGTGATATGGGTTTGATTTATGAAAATGATGTGAGATGTTCTATGTGGTAATTATGTTGATCTAGCTAGTCTTTTGTCATTCTTGGCTTTGAGTAATAACAAATTCATCTTTGCTACTTGTTTTATATGTTCATAACAATGGCATTATATCTTTTTCAGACATGTTCTTCAGCAATGTTTTTCTTCTTGGAAATCTTACTCTGCTGGATATGTCTTTCAATCTTCTTAATGGAACAATTTCTTAATCCATTAATAATTGATGAAATGATTTGGATCATGCATTTGAGATGGAATTCACTTCTTTTTGTGTTTTCTGATGCAAATATCGTGATGTGATGCGTGGATGGATGAATGTGAATGATGTGCAACTAATGTTTTTTCTAATGTATGCAACTGATGTACAACTAAATGAAAATGATGTGTTTTTGGCTAATGTAAAATGTACTCAATCCATTTATAATAGAGATAACATCATTGTGAAATTGTTACAACTTTGGAAACCCCCCAGATAAAAATACAAACTAACATGGATGCAATCTAATCTGATGATCCAGATCTAATATGAAAACATTGTCATTCGTAACAATTGATTTTTTGTGTTATTTATCATCATTAAGCCTTTAAAATGTTGAAAGTGAGTACAAACATTGATGGTATAATTAGACCATGATGCCTTGAGTACTACTTCCATAATTTTTGATATTGCAATTTAACACAACCATCTAAGTATAATTAAACTATGATGACCTAAGTATTGATTGCATAAACAGACAAGAGTTGATTGTTTTCCTATGCAAATTTGGAAAGTAATTAGTGATACTTTGTAGAGCACATCCCGCAACAATTTGCATAGCAATAGTGATCAAATCATAGATAGCAGACAAATAAAAATCATACTCCTTCTTGGCTTATCTAGTTCAATACATCATCGAGGTGCTCTAGAGATATGATAAAAAAAAATCAAAGTTCAACAGTTGAGCATTCATGTCACAGTGATAAAGCCCTGATTCAAAATAAAATCATCCATTTAAAGTTTGTTCGGGTTGTGATTGATTTGGTTGTTTGATTTTGGATGGTTGATGTGTTCATGTTTGTGATTGTTGTTCAATGTTGAGTTGCGTTGTGATCATTGTGTTTGTTGTGTTTGTCTTACTGTTGTTTGTCTGTTGGCTTAAGTTTGAAGTTTATTGCCCCTGGTGATTTTAGGATTTTTCCCCAGTCTAGGGTGAAACACGACCATGATGCCAGGATATGTACATGAATTTTTCTGATGATAGGAAAATTGATTATGAAAGTAGATGGTGAAAGTGAATGGTTGGTATTGCTCAAATAGATGGAAAATTGAATGGTCGGCTTTTAAGATTTTTTTGATGTTTCTGATTTTTATTTTTATTTTTTGTTACCAAGATGCTTGTTTGCTAGGTTTTCATCAAGGCAACGAATTTTTTAGGACATTTTCTGATGTTTTTGCATTTTATTAGGACATTTTCCAATGCACTGGATGATTCAGGTGTAGAACTTCTTGAGATACAAGTTGTTGAAGGGTTCATCAAATAAATCCCCTTCTAGTGTGGACAATTGATATGCTCCTAATCCAAAGACTAATACAATAACAAAGGGACCTATCCAGTTTGGTTCAAATTTTCCCTTCTTCTCTCGATCCTGTTGATTATAGGGATTTTCTTTTAGGACTAAGTCACCCACCTGAAATATTCTATGCTTTACTATGTGATTGTAACTTCTAGATATCCTCTATTGATAAGCTTTCAAGTGATCTACTACATGTTGATGATGCTCATCCAATAGTTCTAACTCTTGTAGCCTAGACACTCTGTAATCCTCATCTGAAATGATCCCCTTTAGTGACACACATAGTGATGGTAGATCAACCTCAATAGGTAGAATGGCGTATGATCCATAGACTAGAGAATAGGGTGTTGCTCCTATTGGGGTGCAGATACTAGTTCAATAAGCCCACAAAGCAAGGTTTAGTTGAACATGCCAATCATGTCCAACCTCGTTGACGGTTTTCTTCAATATTTTTAGGATAGTCTTGTTTGAGGCCTCTGCTTGGTCATTTCCTTGAGGATACCTATGAAATCTCTCATAGAGCTCTTGGACATCCTAATTCTTGAAAGGTCTTTCATTATCTGTGATAATGGATTAAGGAATGCCATACCAACAGATGATATAATTCAGGATGAATGATGAAATGTGCTTTCCTATGATTTTGGTCAAAGGAACTACTTCAATCCACTTCATAAAGTACTTTGTGGTTGTGATGATAAACATGTGTCTGTTGGAGGAAGATGGGTGTATTTTATCGACAAGATCCAATCCACACTAACAAAAAGGCCATGTTGATGCGAAAGGTTGCAGCTCTTGTGCTAGTGCATGTATTAAGATTCCATGAATTTGACATTTTGTGCACCTTTTGACATATTGAAATGACTCCTCCATATTTGGCCAATAATACCCAAAACGTAGGAGTTTCTTAGCTAAAGTTAGGCCACCTGAATGTGTTCCATAGATACCCTCATGAACTTCACATAAAGTGGTTTCAGCTTCGTTACGTTCTAGACACCAAAGGAGAGTACCATCAAGACCTCGTCGATAAAGCACATCAGCTATTAGGGTGTGTCAAGTTGCTTGTAAGATGAAATTTCATTTTTGGTTCTAAGATAAATTAGGTGGGAGGGTTGTTGTGCATGTTTTTCATACATGCCCCATCGAGGGCAAGGACCCCCTCTTTTCCACTCGCAATGGGCTTCTTTTCTCTTGTCTCACGTTGTATACCCTATTTCCTGGCCCAAGGTGGTCATGAGCCATTAAACAATTAAACTTCCCTTGGTCAGGTTCGCCAACCCAAGTTTCAACAAGCTATTCGCCCATGTGGGTCAGTTCTTGTGGGCCTCCACTTTCTTTTTGCCCAATGTCCAAAGACCATAGTAGACTTTCCCTCATGGGTTTCCTCTTACCATTCGTCGATGCACTCTGCCAACAGCCAAGTCCTGGAATTCACCCGAGATACGAACCCCACATTTGTTTCCGTTGTTGCATCCTTCGAACTCTGTGAACCCGTAGTTGTAGGTCTCCGTCCCCATTTCGTTACTTTCATCATGACTAGACTTTGACTTGGGCATGCATGGCGGGCACCATTGTCCATGTTTTCATCCCATTATTTCCATCATTGAAGTAGACCCAACATGCTTCTAAATTGCTCAAGTCCAAATGATTGTGGATCCTTCTGCATGGCTGGTCCTCGTCCTCTCACCACTATCCAAATAGTTAAGCTCTTGTACCACCTTCTCACGTCGTTTACCCGTGCTATCCTAAATTTCATGATCGTTTTCATGGATTAAGGTGTCAAAGTCCTAGGTGACGATCTCAACTCTACATGACAGAGCTTTATGTAGTGCAAGTGATAACATTTAAAGTTGGCGTTAATGGTTGGCATTTTAGCAGAACCCGCATTTCATGTCTCTGTTCATTCCTCATCGTCTCTCTAATGAGCCTTCCATCATGACTCCTCGTGCCTCCCTGCCTGTGGATTTGAAAATGGTGGTCACCGATGTGGGACTTGCTATGTGGATTTTCCATTGTCATTTGTCATTTTATTAAATGGCTTACTACACACTGCCTCCTACCCTATCACTCCTGCATTCCCTTGACGGAAATTCTATGTGTTGATTCTACACCCCACGTGGCCAATCAGGTTGTACCTCACAGATTTTCATATGGTGGCCCATTAAGATTTGAGGGTGGAGGTTGCCACCAAAGATGTTCATTAACACTCGATATGGTATTCAACTAGGAGGGTAGTTTTAAATGGATAATAATCATGATTGCATTTGTAATCTCATGCCATTGTAATCCCTTAATTTTAAAAGCCAGGGTCGATCTGCATTTAATATATATGGCCTAAGGGTGCATTTGCAAGCCACTCTAGGCGGGACTTTGTATGCCTTGAATGGTGAAATTCTAATGGAAAATTCTATTCAAACTATGCAGGTGATTAATGATTCGAGGGGACCATCACCTTAGGTTGATATTAAACATCGTCATCTTCATGAGCGGCTGTGGGACTTACAGGTCTTGCATGGACATTGGTTGTTTCTCCACTGACATTCTAACAGCTTCTCCATACCATCCTTCTACAAAATACCACCCACACTTTGTTTCCACCTTGCCTCCAGCACCATTGTGCTAAGAACAACAATACCAAAATTATAGGAATATATGTTTTCATGATAAACTCTGATGTAGAGACAACTTCGTGTTTGAATCAGCGAAGGCCAAACTAAGTCATGCAAGGGAATTCCATCCTAGATTATATGAGAACTATTAAAATGAAAGATAGGGAGCTCGGTCTAGGAGAGATGCTGATAACTACACATAGGGAGTATTTTGAAGTATATTTGATATAAATGATGAGGAGAATGGTTGACATCACCAAAGATTTGCATTTGTTCAAGATTTAGCATCATCCCCATCATTTCGAATGACACAATGACAACCTGTCGACCCTCCTCTATGGAGAACGTTTACATGGGCTCCACATGTCTTTCGCCTGCTATTTCCATCCAAGTCTGGATGGATTTCCCAAGAAGGCACTGACTATGTGGAGTTCATCCTCTTCACAAACCCAGGATCCTGTCAAAGAAACTAATGCAATGACAAATGATAGGATGGAGAGGCACAGTGATTACAAGTTCATGAGGGCATCGCTACAGGGAAGGAAAACAAGCTGATGAAGACATAATATTCCCCATGTGTGAGTAAAGGAGAACAAATAAAGTCGTAGTGGCTAAGTCTTTTTGAAATGTGCGATCTTTCAACGAATCCACAGGATGGATGGCGACCGGTATGGTTTACCTTCGGAGGGCTACGAGAAAATTTTATGGAGGTGGTCTTTCGAAGTTGGAGGCTGTACGTTAATGGAATTTTGAAGTGGTATCATAAGGAATTTTGCAGGGCTTATTGTGTGTGTTTCCACTCATCTTTCATTGTTATACTTTCAGCTTCCTTACGACGGCAATCCACACCCCTCTACCCACAATATCCTCACCAACGAAATCCTTTTGTGCTCTTCAATGGGGACCTTGTTTTTGGATTCCGCTCCCTGTCTCGCCTCCCAAGTGGCATGATCTTTCATAGAATCTTGGTGCTGATTTTTCACAATGTCCTTTTACCTACGACTGACAAAATATTGCCACATCAAAAGGATGTAGGAACCTTTTGCACTTAATATCAATTAATGCGGCTACATCTTTATGCCACCATTCAAGATGTGATGGATTGGGATGCAAGTATAGGTTGGTTTGGGCCATTTAATTACCCATAAGACAATGATCAATGGGGTGAGATGTGCCTTAGTAATCCAATGTCGAGGAAGAGCAATAAGCAGTGAATAATTGGAGTCAGTCTAGTAATTTAAGCAAGCTCAAAAAAATGAAAGAACACATGAAGCTCTATGCAGCCCACCATAAGAATATTCATAGGCTATCCCTTTTCTCAGCTAGCAATGACGATTGAGCTAAGGACAAGGGATGACAGGGAAAGGATCGGGCCTCAAAAGTTCAATGTCTCTTTCATGCACATTCATAGCTTTGATTTAGCAGTTTCTGTATTAAAATCTTGTGGTCTATTCCACCTTGAAATTCAAATCCACCATATGAAGGATTGAGATCCTACTGAGTATTATTAACAGGGCTAAGGATGTGTTAAGTTATATAATGTATGGAGAGTCTGTTCTCAAGGGGTCGGGCAGGTAGAAAAGATTAAGGTTTGGAATTAATCAATATTGTGGATGAAATGACTAATGGCATTAGTACTTTTGTGTGATCCAGCCTCTTTTATAAAAAAATCGATCGACGTAGGGGTGAATCTTCTCATGGCCAATGAAAAGGCTTTGATTATTGATGGCTTGATAAACATGAATTATTCTTCTCTTGTGCCAATGGTGGTGTGTTGTCTATTGTGTGTTTATTATGTAAGAGGTGTCAATGGAAGAAAAATAAAGGGTCAAACTATCATAAAGGCTATACCTCAAACATCCTCTAGGAAGTGAACGATGGAAATATTGGCTTTTGGATTACACAGACCTACAGGAGTATGCCACTGTCGCTTTAAAGAGGTGCCTCCCTATGGGTCTCTAGTTGGTGGAGACTAAAATCCTCATATCCATTGGGATGGCATTTCAAACGTCCCTCCCATACCTAGTTGCCTCCTATAGTAATAATTCGAGGGATGATAGTGGCGGTCGAGGTCATTGGTGGGCGAACAAATGTTTAATGAAGATTGTCGTCGAGCGGAATTTTGACCTATGGACTCTATAGCCTGGGTAGACATCTTCTTTAAACACATCCTCTTAATAATGGTGGGTTCTCTACTTGTGGGTTCCACCACCTTTTATGTCATTTGTTTTCATCTTAGCCAAAGCGGCTTGCTTACGATGGAGCCCTGCATCCCCTCACCCACATTTTGCTTTAGGATGATAGTAATGCAGAGCCTTCCACCTCCATAGACATCTTCTCGACAGAACCAATAGCATCTTATGAACTGATGCCCACACTCTTCCTCCCGTAGGAATTTCTTGAAATTCTTAAATGGCTTTGCCTTGTGCACTCTTTCACATGTAATCTTAAAGTGTAGAGCCAAGGCATCATATTTGTTCATGTGGGACAAGAGAGGTCGATCTTCCTCTTAAATTTCTCAAAACTGAATCAGAACATCCAAAGGAGTGCCATCTTCTCTATGATTTCGGATCGTATATTTTATAGAGGTATTAAAGTCAATTTTGAAGTGCAGGCTTTTGTGCCTTGATTGGTGAAATTCCTTGAAGCTTATTCATAGACCCTGCTTTCTTGAAGGTGTTCCGGGAGGAATTGACAAGTTCAATGCCCATGTGCCTTCCTTCCATAGATGGAACATCACCTTCTCACCCCACGAAATTGGTAGACTACCAGGAGAGAAAAGGAATCTAAATCGGGAGGCCCGGGATCAGCTGGCTTTCATCACCCACTCTTCGTAGGCCACTATAGGGTGCCTTTGGCACTCATTGATCACTTCACTTGAACAAAATGACCTTCATAATGGTACCGCAAGTACCAGGCACAGGAAAGTGGGGTTATAATCAATGATAGAAGGAAAGTGATGCTTAAGCTAAATGCACAAAGTATTATTATAATAACGAAAGCATCTTAACTTGAATTGCAGGCTTCATTTATCTAGAGTATAGAGGAGGATGAGAAATACTGATGCCATCTAGAACAAACGTCGGTCAACTAGGTTGAAGAAAAATGATGAAATCCTGATTACTTGAGCCCATAGTGGTTATAACTTACCTTTTGGCCCTAGCAACCAATCACAAGACAATGGGGTGATTTGCAAAGTGCATTCAATAATGAATGGAAAATGGAGACTACTTGAAAATCACTTAAAGTTCTAGTGTGTTTTGGAAATATTCACTCAGTGCCTCTTCATGGGTCTTTTACACACAGAAGTTATCATCCCTTCCTCCATTTTGAACATGACTTAGTCACCTTAATGGCCTCCTCCTATCGTCCCCCCACTTAGCATTCCCTGCCTCCTATTCCTCACGTCCACACGTTATGAGTTGATGACCGTAACAAATATTTCATTGGAAACTTCCCTAATTTAAATACATCCTTCAATTCACTATCTGCAACAACAAAAGAGAGCAATTTGATGAAATGTTTTTAGGAGCCAAGAAACAATTTATTAATGGAATCACCTTTTTAAAAGAAACTTAGTGGGAAGTGGGATGGGAGATTGAATCTTTGGTCTCTTAGATTTTATAGTGCTGGATAATTTAATATTAGACACTTGTTATGAATTGTGTCATAATGAGTGTTGTGTTCTCTGCATGCAAGCTCATTCCATAAAGGGAGGGATATGATCAATAATTAAAGGGACTTGAAAACATTGAACCAAGAATCTTTAGTTGTGTCTTATAACATGATATTTTACCCTTTGAATTCAATAAGGACTAATATTGCACCAAACCTATGTTGTGTAGGATAAAGCAGGACTAATACAAAGGAAAGGTGTTGGCTAACGATGGAATTTCTAGAAGAACAAAGCTACAATTGAAGGTGTACCATCACGCAAGATACATCGGGGGCAATACCCAAAGGGAAATGTTTCAACTCAAATATACTCAATGGTTGATTCATCACAAGAAGGACCAACAAACAAATAGTTGCATTATGAAGGAGATCAATGCCAAGAATTTAGGTGGTTGTCTATCGAAAGCCTAAAGCAAGGGAAAGCTCTCTCAATTACCTAACAATCATAATCTTCCAAGAGTTGTCTCATCAAATAAGAGATAGCTAATCCATTTAACAATTACATAAATCTACAAACAAGGTCCATTCGATCCAATGAAGAGTGCCACAAATCTACCAAACAAAAGGCATCCTTCAAATAGTTTCAGCTACAGTAAAAGAGCAATTAGCTAAATGAAAAAACTGCTACAATGACTAGGCACTATAGGACAGAATAAGGAAAAGACAAAATTTGTTTTTTAAAATTGCTATATAATGGGGGTAGGTGAAACCCTAACTTGTAATCAAATCTGAGCCACACAATTTAAATTGATCCTACCCATTCATTTGGGCTTTGGAAAACTATAAATAGGGGTCTCCCCTTCATTTGTAAATGGTTGGAGAACTAGTGTAAAGTCATTTTGCAGCAATAGAAAGCAACATTGCATGATTTATGGATGTTTATTTTCAGTTTTTTCATTATGCATGCATGGTTCTACCTTCCATGTCAGTTTTAGTTGTAGTTTCTTGAATCGAAGTGATGATAGTGTTTGATGTTACAACATTTGATGAATTTCTAGCTCATGCTTTTTGTGGTTTGTTGATAATGAATCACTTTGTAAATCTAGTTTGAGCTTCCTTACTTTATTGCTACAACTTAGTTCAACTCCATGTTCATGATGTGTGTGTGCAATCTAAGAATCTGTAGTCCTTAGAGGATTGCACTGGTTTTGTGTAGTTGTAGGCTTCACTTGGTCAAGAAAAACCCATTTTAGAAAGTTTGTCTACTGTAGCAGCCTCCATGATCAATGTTCATTCATTATTTCAGGTCTAGGAACTTTCTCTCTTCCCTGCCTTTTGACTTTTCTTTTTAAATAGTGACGTAAGCTAAGGTTCATTGTACATTGTAAAGCCAAATCTGAAGTTGAAATAGGAATTCTAGACTGTTGTTTGAACCTGCAGCAACTAAACAACAATCTCTACACCTTAGGAACTACATTTGCAAACCCAACTTCCCACACTTGGTAACTCATTTGTAAGTCTACCTTGTGATTCCAACAAATCACATGAATCAACTGAGGTATTCCAAGTACTTTCTAGACCTGGCATTAGAGACCTTGGGATAGTGTTCTGCAATTTGATTGTGGAAGATTGTCTTTCAAGAGAGGTTATGCACCTATGCATTACTTGTGTTGAGAAGTGCATAAAAGAAACATCAACAGAACTTGTGCTAAAAGGAGAGTTGGAAAAGCTTTAGGCTACAAAGCTGAAATTTGGAAGTTGAAAGAACCTTCAAGAGAAATTTGAGATAGAGAAATCTCATTATATGTTGGAAATTCATAAATCAAAAAAAATTGAAAGCCATAGTTGAGTTAAGATGGAACGGCAACTTCAAGTCAGCATCACTCAGCTACATGCATATCTAAATAGGAGATTGAGGACACCATTGCAGTGATTTCCATTGGCAAATAAGTGTAGGATCCATTGCACACTCAGGCATAATGAATTGGGGTGTCTGATTTTTTTGAACAGGATTGAAAGAGTCTTGCAAGGAGAAATTCCCTTCTGGGAAATATATCAACCTTTAGCCCTTGCAGACCCAGAGGAAGATTTGACAACCATGGAAGCTAAGGAATTCAAGGAGCTAATCCAAGAATACTTGAGCAATGATGATGGAACAATATTGGAGGAGATATTGATGTCTAGTTGTTTCAAATTTCACAATGCACCTCACTCATAATTAACTTGTTCTTCATTTGCAAACATCATCACTCAAGTCGAGGGATGCTTGAACAAGTTGGAGCGGCCAACTTTCAATGAGGATGAGTCATCCCATGAGGCAAAAGAGCTATCAATAGCTGGATAATAGCACATTGAAGATGAACCAAGAAATTTGATACCAGTCAATGTTGGGACAGCAGACATAGAGGTTGAGAACTAGGAAGAAGAGGTTGATTTCCTTGGGATAGCAAGAAGCTTTGATGAAAATTCAATCGAAAGGGAGTTGGAAAGCCCTTCCTCTATCAGCAAAGATCGGTCCTCCAATCTAGAAGAGGAGCCATTTGCAGTTGATGATGAATCAACAAAGTTTGTAGTAGCACATGTTGAGGTAGCTCATGAAGATGTTGAAAATCAAGAGGAAGAAAAGTTTGAAATCCTTGGGGCAACAAAAAATGATCATGAATGCATAAGTAAAATTAGGTTAGAAGACCTCTCCTTCATGAATGAAAGTGACCAGGCATCTAAAAATGAAGATTTGGAGGAGTGGGAACAATCATATGCCATAGTTGTCTACTATCCAACTTCCCTCCCAAGTGATGATGAGGATTTGACAATGGAAAGATACAGCCAACTTGTCTCAAGACTCTTAAAGGACTGGTCAGAACTCAAGCATCAAGTGGATTTAGAGGTATTTTTGCTACCGAATTGGTGCAGGCTCCATGATTCATCACACTTGGAGTTCACATGTGAACTATGTCAAGGGGCCATTGAGCATGTCAAAGAACAAGCAGGGTAGGCAAGTTCACCACCTCTTACAGTTGCTTCAAGAACTGAACTAGAGGACCAAGAGTTGCAACCAAATGACAGCTTAACTGGAAGGAGTCCTCAAGAGGATGTTGGGACAACAACAGAAGAGAAACGACGTGGTCCCGAGCCTTCAAACAATGAAATAGAACACATGGAAACTTTGTCCATAGGACATCAAGAACCTTTCCCTCTTGAAGAGAACTTGTATGTGAGGGATGTTAGGCTTTATGGAAGACTTCTAGAGGTGGAGCATGCATCATACATTGATCACCTTGATGGACCAATGTCCTTTGTTATCTTCTACCCACCTGGAACCTTACCACAAAGGTATAGTGATGAAGAAGAAGAGTTCATTTTAGAGGATGGCGGTGAAGAAGATATACTACCTGAACCTCCCGGTGGTGAAACTTTAGAGCTTCTGGAATGGGAGAGGGGTTCCTTCTCCATTTACAACAATAGTGAACAAGAGGAAATAGGTGAACGTCATGGTGAAGCGAATGAACTACAAGAAGAAGAAGACAAAGGTGGGGGTGTTTTGGTGGGTGTCAAGAGAAATGAAGCACCCAATCAACTACAAGATGCAACTTGGAGTCCTTCCACCATGATCATTGTTGATTATCCTTCACATTTAGAGGGTTGCATTAGGAAAAATTCATCCATTTCGTCATCCTATGACTTTGGACATCATAAAATTCAGGTCAATACCTAGGGAAGGAGATGGGATGACATGCTGCAACTTAGACACACTGATCAAGAAGAAGTATGGACTACAAAAAATCAAAAAGATGAAGTCTGCCTCCTCAAAGAATAGCCAATGGGTGCTGCAAATCCCACACAAGGCTTGAAATAGCTATTTGTTGCCCTATCCTCTTAGCCCTATGTAATCCCAAGATCAAAAGTGTTGCACCCTCCACTTCGCCCACCTGACACTCCTAATGCAACATCTAATGATGCAGTGCTCACTTTCGACTGTCAGGCGCTGCCACCTTCGCATGACGATGTCTAGGTTCTATCTTTCCATTCTCCTATGAATTCTTATAGCTTCATTTATTATTTTGATTACGGGAACGAGGGGAGATGTACGTGCTTATGGATTAACCATGGTTTAATGAACTTCCTCAATTGTTGATTTTTTCTAAATATGTGATTAAATTTGAATGTTGTGACATGGAACTTTTTTTTCTAAGTATAAGGTTGAGTGTGCATCATTGAGAACTATGACAATCATCCTTCTACTTGTGCATGCGTTACAAAATCCAATGGACATGAATGTCTATTTTTCTTTCTTGAACGTCATTATTTGTAAATACCTTTGTACATAGTTTGTTTTGAGTAGTGTAGGTTTCCTGTATAGTCTCACTTTCCTGCTTTCGTTAGAGTAGTTGGTTTGTTGTAGGTTAGTTTACTTTAGGGTGGTCTCCTTGTCATTTACTTTTCTTTTCCTACTTTTGTTAATTTAGGTGTTTCTTTCCATTTTCTTTCTGTTTTGCATTCTGTTTTGTTTCTACTTTGCTACTGCTCTGCTTGGGGTCCTTCTGCTTTTATCTAGGCACGTCTATACGCACAACTATCTTACTTTCCTGGGGTTTTTCTATGTGTTTCTTTGTTAAACTTTAATTAAGTTCTTAGAGTGGATGGTGAAGGTCCTTTGTTAGTGTCAAGTGACCAGGGTGTTTGATTCAAAGAGGATAAGCTATTGGTTGGTCTCATTCCTAATGTATTCTGAAACCTTACATCTCTTACAAATCTTAAGAATCTGATGGTTACTGTAGGTCCTTTTGTGAAGTCTAGTTAAGTGAAAAATCTAAAATTTTGCTTCAACGCCACTACAATTCTCAGCCTTGAGCACAAGCTTCATTGCTTGTGAGTTGAAATGAAAAGAATTGAAAAGAAAAAATAAAAAGAAAAGAAAAGAAAACATTGAAAATCAAAAGAAAAAAAATCAACTTTTCAAGGGATCCAAGTAACACTACTAGGGCTATGGACGCCTAACTAGTAGTAGAGAAATGTTTGGGAGAATCACAATGACAACCGCATCGAGGCTATGGACGCCTGACTAGTAGTGAGGAAATGTCCTGAATGCTTTTGAGTTAGAATAAACTACGTAGCTTAACTTGATGGAGCTTGGTTTCATGCAATGACTTAAGGATGGGAATTAACTCATATGCACACACTTGGATTTTTAGCATACTAAAGGTTGGGTTGGCTAGTGGTTTTGATCCTTTGGTCAAGCATCTGGTTTTTTTGCCATAGTGTGAAGATTGGAACCAGATATTTTGGGTTCGTGATTCCAATTTTCATTAAAATGCTAGATCATTTGTCCAGCGAGTCGCCATTCATTGTGCATGTTTTGCACACATGCCCCGCTAAGGGAAGGGACCCCATCTTTTTTGCTCTGATGGGCTAATTTTCTCTCATCTCACATTGTGTACCCTTTTTCCTGGCCCAAGGAAATCATGAGTCATTAAAAGATTAAACTTCCCTTTTCCGGGTTAACCAACACAAGTTTCACCAAGCTATTTTCCCATGTGGGTCAGTTCCTACGGGCCTCCTTTTGCTTTTCATCCAGTGTCCAAAGACCATAGCAGACCCACCCTCACGGGTTTCCTCTTACCATTCACCATTGTGTTCCATTGGAAACCAGGTCCCGGCATCTCCCTGAGATGAGGACCCTGCATCAGTTTCCACCATTGCGTCCTTCGAGCTCCGCGGACCCACAATTGTGGATCATCTAGTGCAGGTCTCTATCCCCATTTCACTGCTTTCGTCATGGTTGGTCTTTGACTTGGGCATGCATGGCAGGCCCCATTGTTCATTTTTCTGTCTCATTATTTCCATCACCAAAGTGGACCTGACACACTTCTAAATTTCTTAATTCCAAACGATTATGGATCCTTCCGCATGGTTGGTCCTCGTCTTGCCACCACTGTCCAAACAGTTAAGCTCTCGTACTACCTTCTCACACCATTTACCCATGTTGTCCTAAATTTCATGATCATTTTTATGGAATAAGGTTTCAAATACCTAGGTGATGATCTCATCTCTACATGACAGAGCTTTTTGTAGCACAAGCAATAACATTTAAAGTTAGCGTCGGTGGTTGGAATTCGAGCGGAACCCACATTTTGGGTCTTCATTCATTCCTCATCCTCACTCTAATGGCCCTTCCATCACGACTCCCTGTGCCTCCCTGCCCATGGATTCCAAAATGATGATCACCCATGTAGGACCTACTATGCGGATTTCCTGTTGTGATTCATCGTTTTCTTAAATAGCTTACTGCACGTTGCCTCCCACCCTATCACTCTTGCATTCCCTTGATGGAAATTCTATGTGTAGATTTTGCACCCCACATGGCCGATCAGGATATACCTCATAGATTTTCATATGGTGGCCGATTAAGATTTGAGGGAAAAGGCTGCCGCCAAAGATGTTCAATGACACTCTACATGGCGTTCAACTCGGAGGCTAGTTTTAAATGGATGATAATCATGATTGCATTCATAATCTCATGCCATTGTAGTCCCTTAATTTTAAAAGGCAAGGCCAGTTGGTGTTTAATATATATGGCCTAAGGGTGCATTTGTAGGCCACTTTGGGTGAGACTTTATATGCCTTGAATGATGAAAACCTCATGGAAAATTCTATTCAAACTACGCAGGGTGATTAATGATTCGAGGGGACCATTGCCTCGGGTTGATATTAAAAATTGTCCTCTTCATGAGAGGTTGTGGGACTTACAGGTCCCACATGGAAATTGGTCATTTCTCCACCAATGTTCTAACAGCTTCTCCATACCATCCTTCCACAAAATATTGCCTACACTCCATTTCTAGCTTGCCTCTGGCACCATTGTGCTGAGAATAGCAATAATGAAGTTATAGGAATATATGTTGCCATGATAAACTCTGATGTAGAGACGAGTTTTTGTTTGAATTAGCGAAGGCCGAACTAAGTCGTGTGAGGGAATTTCATCCTAGATTATATGAGAAGTGTTAAAATGAAAGATAGGGAGCTCGGTCTGCGAGAGATGTTGATAACTGCACACAGAGGGAGTATTATGAAGTATATTCGATATGAATGATGAGGAGAATGGTTGATGTCACCAAATATTTTCATTTTTTCAAGAGTTAGCATCATCCCCATCATTTCAAACAACATAGTGACAACCCATCAACCCTACCCCGCGGAGATTGTTTATGCGGGCTTCACATGTCTCTCACCCGCTATTTCCATCCAACTCTAGATGGCTTTCACAAGCAGGCATCAACTATGTGGAGTCCATCTTCACAAACTTGGGAGCCTATCAAAGAAACTAATGCAATGACAAATGATAGGATGGAGAGGCATGGTAGTTACAAGTTCATGAGGGCATCGCTACAAGGAAGGAAAACAAGTTGATGAAGATGTAATAATCCCCATGTGTGAGTAAAGGAGAACAAATAAAGTAGTAGTGGCCAAGTCTTTTTGAAACGTGTGATCTTTCAATTAATCCATAGGATGGATGGCAGCCGATATGGTTTACCTTCAGAGGGTTGTGAGAAAATTATACAAGGGTGGTCTTTCGAAGCTAGAGGTTGTACGTTAATAAAATTTTGAAGCGGTATCATAAGGCATTTTGCAGGGCTTATTTTGTGGGTGTCCACTCATCTTTCACTGTTATCCTTTCGGCTTCCTTATGACAGTGCTCTGAACCCCTCTACCCACAACCTCCTCAGCAATGACATCCTTTTTCTTGCTCTTCGATGGTGGTCGTGTTTATGGATTCCACTCCTTGTCTCGCCTCCCATGCGGTGTACTCTGTCACAGTGTCTTGGTGATGATTTTCCATAGCGACCTTCTACCTAAGACTAACCAAATATCACCACATCAAAAGGACATAGGAACCTTTTGCACTTAATATCGATTAACGTTGCTACATCTTTATGTCACCATTCAAGATACGATGTCTTAGGATGTAAGTATAAGCTAGCTCGAGCCATTTAATTACCCCTGTGACCATCATGGATGGGGTGAGACGTGCCTTAGTAATCCAATGCCAAGGAAGAGCAATAAGGAGTGAATAATTGGAGCCAGTCTAGTAATTTAAGCAAGCTCAGAAAAATGAAAGAACACATGAAGCTCTATTCAGCCCACCATAAGAATAATCACAAGCTATCCTTTTTTTCGGCTAGCAACTACGATTGAGCTAAGGGCAAGGGACAATTGGAAAAGGATCGAGCCTCCAAGTTAAATATCTCTTTCATACACATGTGTAGCTATAATTTAGTGATTTTTGTATTAAAATCATGTGTTATGTTGCACCCTGAAATTCAAATCAACCATATGAAGGATTGAGATCCCACGGAATATTATTAAAGGGGCTAAGGATGTGTTAAGCTGTATAATGTATAGAGAGTTTGTTCTCAAGGGGTTGGGTAGGAAGAAAAGAGCGAGGTCTAGAATTAATCAATACAAAGGATGAAATGACTAATGGAATTGGTGCTTCTATGTGCTCGAGCCTCTTTTATACAAAAATTGATCGGCGTAGGGGTGGATCTTCTCACAGCCAATGAAAAGGATTTGATTATTAATGGCTTGATAATTGTGAATTATTCTTCTCTTGTGTCGATGGTGGTGTGTTGTCTATTATGGGTTTATTATGCAGGAGTTTTCAATGGAAGAATAATGAAGGTTCGAACCATCATAAAGGCTTTACCACGAACCTCCTCCAAGAAGTGAATGATGGCAATATTGGCTTTTGGATTACATAGACCTGGGGGAGTATGTCACTGCCACTTTAAAGAGGCACCTCCCTACGCGTCTGCAATTGGTGGAGATTAAAATACTCATAGTCATTGGGACGGAATTTCAAATGCAGTGCCAATACTTGGGTGCCTCCTGTAGTAATGATTTGAGGGACGGTAGTGGCGGCTGAGGTCATTGGTGGGCAGACAAAACATTTAATGAAGATTTCCATTGCGCAGAGTTTTAACCTGCAAACTCTGCAGACTAGGAAGACATCTTCTCTAAAGGAATCCTCTTAATAATGGCGGGTTCTCTCCTTGTGGGTTCTACCACCTTTTACACAGTCCATTTTCATCTTAGCCAAAGCGGCTTCCTTACAACGGCACCCTGCATCCCCTCACCTACATTTTGCTTAAGGATGATAGTAATGCAAAGCCCGCCACCTCTACGGATGTCTTCTCGGTAGGACCAATTACATCTTATGGACTAACGCCCACACTCTTCCTCCCATGGGCATTCCCTGCAATTCTCAAATGGCTTTTCCTTGTGCACTCATTCGTGGGTAATCTCAAAGCGCAGGGCTAGGGCATCATATTTGTTCCCATGGGACAAGAGAGGTCGATCTTCCGCTTAAATTTCTCAAAACCGAATTGGGCCATCCAAAGGAGTGCCATCTTCTCTATGATTTTGGATCATATATTTTTTAGAGGTATTAAAGTGAATTGTGATGCATAGGATTTCATGCCTTGATTGGTGAAATTCCTTGAAGCTTACCCACAGACCCTGCTTTCTTGAAGGAATTCAGGGTGGCATTGGAAAGTTTGACACCCGTGTGCCTGCCTTCCATAGATGGTACATCACCTTCTCACCCCATAGAGTGGATAGACTACTAGGAGGGCAAAGGAATCTAAATCAGGAGGATCAAGATCAGCTGGCTTTCATCTCCCGCTATTCATAGGCCACTGTGGGATGTCGTTGACACTCATTAATTGCTTCACTTGAACAAAATGACCTTCTTGATGGTACCGAAAGTAACAGGCACAAGAAAGAGAGGTTATAATCAACATTAGAAGGAAAGAAATTCTTAAGCTAAATGCACAAAGTATCATTATAATAATGAAAGTGAACTAACTTGAATTATAGGCTTCATTCGCGTGGAGTCTAGAGGATGATGAGAAATACTGATGCCATCCAGAACAAACATCATTCAACTGGGTTGAATCAAAATGACAACATCCTAATTACTTGAGCCCACAGTGGTTATAACTTACTTTTTGGCCCTAGCAACCAATCACCAGACAGTGGGGTAATTTTTAGAGTGCATCCAATAATGAATGGAAAATGGAGACTACTCTAAAATCACTTAACGTTTTGGCGTGTTCTGGAAATATTCGCTCAATGCCTCTTTGTGGGTCTTTTACACACAGAATTTGTCATCCCTTCCTCTGTTTTGAACATAACTTCATCAACTTAACGGCCTCCTCCTATCGGCCCCTCACTTAGCATTGCTCACCACCAATTCCCTATGTCTGCACGTTATGAGTTGATGACCATAACAAAGATTTCATTGGAAACTTCCTTGATTTAAATACATCCTTCAATTCAATGTTTGCAACAACAAAAGGGAACAATTTGATGAAATGTCTTTAGGAGCCAAGAAACAATTTATTAATGGAATCACCTTTTTAAAAGAAACTTAGTGGGTTTTGGGATGGGAGATTGAATCATTGGTCTCTTATATTTTATAGTGTTGGATAATTTAATATTAGATGCCTATTATGAATTGTGTCATGATGAGTGTTGTGTTCTTTACACGCAGGTTTGTTCCATAAAGGGAGGGATATGATCAATGATTACAAGGAGTTGAAAATATTAAACCAAGAATCTTCAATTGTGCCTTATAACACAATATTTTACCCTTTGAATTCAATAAGGACTAACATTGTGCTAAACCTATGTTGTGCAGGATAAAGCAGTACTAATACAAAGGAAAGGTGTTGACTAATGATGGAATTTCCAGAAGAACAAAGTTGCAATTGATGGTGTACCCTCACGCAAGATACATTGGGGGAAATACCAAAAGGGAAATGTTTCAACTCAAATATACTCAATGGTTGATGTGTCACAAGAAGGACCAACAAACAAACAGCTACATTATGAAGGAAATCAATGCCAAGAATCCAGGTGGTTGTCTACCGAAAGACCGAAGATAGGGAAATCTCTCTCAATTACCCAACAATCATAATCCGCTAGGAGTTGTCTCATCAAATCAGAGATAGCTAATCCATTTAACAATGACATAAATCTACAAATAGGGTCCATTCGATCCAATGAAGAGTGTCGCAAATCCACCAAAAAAAAGGTAGCCTTCAAATAGTTTGAGCTACAGTAAAAGAGTAATCAACTAAATGACAAAACTGCTATAGTGACTAGGCACTATAGAATAGAATAAGGAAAAGACAAAAGTTGTATTTTAAATTGCTATATAATGGGGGGTAGGTGAAACCCTAACTTGTAATCAAATCTGAGCCACACAATATAAATTGATCCCAGCAATTCATTTGGGCTTTGGAAAACTATAAATAGGGTTCTCCCCTTCATTTGTAAATGGTTGGAGAACTGGTGTAAAGGCATTCTGCAGCAATAGAAAGTAGCATTGCATGATTTATGGATGTTCCTTTTTAGTTTGTTCATTATGCATGCATGGTTCTACCTTCCATGTCAGTTTTAGTTGCAGTTTCTTGAATTGAAGTGATGATAGTGTTTGATGTTATAGTATTTGATGAATTTTGATCTCATACTTTTTGTGGTTTGTTGATGATGAATCACTTTGTAAAGCTAGTCTAAGCTTCCTTACTTTATTGTTGCAACTTAGTTCAACTGCATGTTCACGATGTGTGTGTGCAATCTGAAAATTTGAAATCCTTAAGAGGATTGCACTAGTTTTGTGTAGTTGTAGGCTTCTCTTGGTCAAGAAAAACCTAGTTTAGGAAGTTTGTCTACTGTAGCAGCCTCCATGATCACTATTCATTCATAGTTTCAGGTCTAGGAACTTTCTCTCTTCCATTCCTTTTGACTTTTCTTTTTAAATAGTGACCTAAGCTAAGGTTCATTTTACATTGTAAAGCCAAATTTGAAGTTGAAATAGGAGTTCTAGAATTTTTTTTGAACTTGAAGCAACTAAACAACAATCTCTACACCTTAAGAACTCCATTTGCAAACCCAACTTCGCACACTTTGTAACTCATTCATAATTCTGCATTGTGATTCCACCAAATCACATGAATCAACTGAGGTATTCCAAGCACTATCAAGACCTGACATTGGAGACCTTCAGATAGTTTTTTGCAATTTGATTGAGGAAGATTTTCTTTCAAGAGAGGTGATGCACCTATGCATTACCTATGTTGAGAAGTGCATAAAAAATGCATCAACAAAGGGTATTGTCTTTCAAATAGGTGTAGATTTTCTTGTAAGTAGAAGCATCAACATTGGGTAGATGGTAGATGACTTGGGATTCGAGGTTGTCATAGGATGGGTTGAACATTTGTTCCACCATGAACTTGTAATGGGCTTGTTTCTCAGGAATCTGTAGGAGAGAAGCAATCGTAGCCATAGCATTAGCAGCTTTGTTGTCACCCCTTGGAATCTGCTCAAATTTGATCTCCACAAAATACTTTTTGAAGTCATCAACCATTATTTTATATGGCTTTAATTTGTTATCTTTTGTTTGGTAATCATCGTTCACTTGGTTAATGACTAGTTGTGAATCGCCATAGACATGTAGCTCTATGATCTTCCACTCAACTGCTACTTTGATTCCAATGATCAATGCTTCGTATTCGGCTAGGTTGTTGGTGCAAGGAAACATCAGTCTGTAGGAATTGGGAATAGCATGTCCTTATGGAAAGATAAACAAGATTCTTATGCTTGATCCATGTTGTGTATAAGAGCCATCAAATTACAACACCCATTGTTGTGTAGATATTGTAAGGACATCAGCATATGGTAACTCAATGTTCATTGGATGATTGTCTTGCAATGGTGCTTCAGCTAGTTGATCTGCTATGGCTTGACCTTTGATTTTTTTTTTCCATGTACTGAATATCAAACTCGCTCAATATCATGACCCACTTGGCTAGTCTTCCTATTAAGGCAGCTTTGTTGAGTAAATATTTCAATGGATCAATTTTAGCTATGAGTTTAATGGTGTGAGTCAACATGTAATGTCTTAGTTGTTGGGTAGCAAATACTACAGCCAAATAGGCTTTCTCAATAAAGGTGTAGTTGATCTTGTAACCATTCAAGGTCCTATCAATGTAATAAATTTCCCTCTCTTTTCATGTGGAGTCCTCTTGTGCCAGTAGAGCACCCAAAGATACTTCAATTGTTGCAATGTAGAGTAGCAATGGTTTTCCTTTGATTGGTGGCACCAGTATGGGTGGTGACATCAGGTACTACTTTAGTTGATTAAATGTGGCTTCACATTTCGCATCCCATTTGAAAGTGACATTCTTGTGTAATAAGTGGTTGAAAGGGTGAGTTTTATCAACCAGTTACACAATGAACCTTATGATAGACAAGAATCTTCCCTATAATGATCTAAGTTGATTGATATTTTTGGGAGGCATCTCCATGATGGCTTTGACCTTTATAGGATCCACCTCAATGCCTTTATTAGATACAATATACCCCAAAAGTTTCGTTGATGTTACGCCGAATACACATTTCTTGGGGTTCAACCTCACATTGAATTTCTCCAGTCTAGTGAAGATCTTTTTAAAAATTTCTAAATATCCCTCCCTAGTGAATGAATTTTCCAGTAATCATCTACATAATCCTCCATAAAAGTGTGCATCATGTCATGGAAGATGGTGGTCATAGCTCTCAGATATGTGGCTCCAGCATTTTTCAACCCAAAAGGCATTACATTCCAGCAAAAAAACAACCCCAAGGACATATGAACGTTGTTTTATCTTGATCTTCAGGTGCTATCTTTATCTGATTGTAACCTGAAAATCCATCTATAAGTGATAACATTTCATTCCCAACTGTCAAGTCTACGATGATGTCAATGTTAGGTAGAGGAAAATCATCTTTTGGGCAAGCTTTGTTAAGATCCCAAAAAGTCTGTACATATCTTGATGTTCTTGTCTGGTTTTGAGACTAGCACAATATTTGATATCCACTCAACATAGTCAATAGGTCTAATAAATCCCACATCTAGTAGCTTCTTCAATTCATCTTTCACCAAGAGGGTGATATGGGGATG